>JBCAQO010000002.1:3575914-3892423 GCA_039111635.1 Heterobasidion occidentale | reverse complement strand
TACAACTAACCTAACCTAACCTAACCTAACCTAACCTAACCTAACCTAAATAACCTAACTAACCTAACCTAAAACCTAACCTACTCTCTCACCTGACTCTCGCCTGCCTCCTCACCTGGCCTCTCACCTAGCCTCTCACCTGCCTCCTCACCTAGCCTCTCACCTGCCTCCTCACCTAGCCTCTCACCTGCCTCCTCACCTGGCCTCTCACCTGGCTCCTCACCTGGCTCCTCACCTACCCAACATCTCGGATTTTTTTCGCCTCACCTACCACCAGCCTACGACCTCTTATAACCTAACGAATGGGGCGAAGCACTGACGATGAACTCGGTCCTGACCTTGGAACGGGGCGAGCATACCGTCCTGGGGCGGCTGGAGGGAGCGACCCAATGCCAGGACTTGGGTAAAGCCATCCAGTGGGCAGATGTGTCGTTGGTGGGCCCCGCGGAGGGTGCCTCGTCGGACCAGGACAAAGTGGCAGACATGGCCTCCACTCCGGAGTAGGAGGCACAGTGCGAGTCACCAGAAGATTCGGGCTCCAGCAGAGACTTTCGGACCAGGCCTGTTTATGTATCCTCTCATTTTCTGTCATGTTGTCTTCGTTACTACTGCTCTCGATCGTGTGTTAGTTCTTTCTTGCGACCGCTGTCGTGTTCTCCTTATTGGTACTGCAAACATGACTTGATTGATTGGTGTGGACGTTGAACAAGGATTCTTGAGCGCTAACGATACGACAAATACAAAGGTGTGAGCTCATTAGATTCCACAGTCCACCACAGACGACTAGGGCCAGGCCTACAGAGAGCCGACGTCGCAGACGACTAAGGCCAGGCCTACAGATCGCGGACATCGCAGATGACTCGGGTTGGGCTTATGGGGTAAGAATGTCTCAGACGACTTGTTCCTCAACCCATGTATTAGCTCACAACGTTTCATGGCACGGGAAATGGGACGGCTCAGATGCAGAGCCATGTTTGGACAAGGCGCTATGGCATGAAAGTTCATGCGGAAACAGTACGTCCTCAGCCTATGTCAAGTAAACAACTTTTCAAATTTGCTGATGCATTTCAGTAGGTATTTACATGTTGCGTGAACAAAATATCAGAACTCCAGGTATAATGTGCGCGACATTGGAAAACGACACGCAACAGACCTCACAAGTCTTGCTCGAGCAATCGTGTTCTCCAATATTTTTCGCAGAAGACCACCTTTGCTTCTCCGTATTCCAGTGCGCCCATACTCTGCCGCATCCTCGCCACCACCAACTCTAGACTCGGGTGAGCAAGTCATCTACCACAAGCTCACCGAACGGTTCAAGCTCTTCGAGCTGCTCGTCTTTCACCGCCTCTTGAACACGAACTCAATATTCGTCGAACGCGGCGGTAGAAGGTACAACTCAAACGAGCCACCAAAAGGTAGGTGTTGAAGCCGAATCAGTCAGTGTTGCACAACGACGACGGACGTCTTCGTCGGTTTGAACATCTGTAGGTCTCACCACTGTCGCTTGCATGTCGAGACGAGCTCGCGAGGCGGCTCTTTTTATGGATGTAAGTTTTCTCTAGATCTAATACGATGATGTACTAACGATACAACGTTGTATTACTGCGAAAAAGGGGCCGCAAGAACCGTACACCGACCCTCGGCTGTGGTGGGCGCACCCGTCGCAATACAGCAGACAATTAATCAAAAAAAGAGAAATCGAACAGACTGTACTGGAGTTTTTTCGGTACTTGGCGGGAAGGGGAGTAGTAGGGGCAAGCGAGGTCGTGATTAAGTAAGTTCTGTTGTTGACTACGTTGTGTTGGCGATACTGATCTTACTAGCTCAACTAAGCACCAATCGTACCCGCGCCGCAAGCAAGGGCGCGAGCCGTCCCACCACCACAAGCGTGCGCACAAGTATTTTGACCGCCGCGACCATGTGCAAGTTGCCGTGTACGGAAGCGACGGTGAGGGATGGAGTGTGTTATCCCCAAAAGGTGTGTTATGGCGGGAGCTCCATATCCCAGAAGATCGAGAGGAGTGGGACGTTGTCGTGTTCTTGGAGGGTTAAAAATAGCGTGTCCGGCTTGAGAGTGGTTTGTACTCATTGCTGTCGTGTTGTCTTCATTGCTACTGCTCTCATTCTTGTATCACTTATTTCTTGTGACCGCTGTTGTATTCTCTAGGTTGGTACTGCATTAGTTCAGCAGACTGGGGGACGGTAACAACTCACCAGGTACATTTTGAGGTTTTTCGTGCGAGCACGGATCCAATCGTCAATCGGGGGACTAAGACACACGGGCCCAAGATTGAGCACCGGGAATGTAAACAGTGCGTGTTCCATATCCACTGAACCACTTTTCTGATGGCAATTTGGTTACATAGCATTGGCAGCACGCTTCGGGATGTGTACGGCTGGCATCTAGGGATGTTCAGGGGGGCATGAATCGGCTGGTCCGTCGTCTTTTGTTTTTGTTTCGCTTGTGAGTCTTTCATCACTCGTGGCTGGTTCGTTCTGCTTCGTTGATGGTGTCCTATGTCATGTCAGTGCTTTCTTGGATCTCGTTAGTGCTGTGTATTGAAATATAGACCCTGCTCGTCGGTCGTTCCGAGCTTCGCTGGTGAGTGCTTTTAATGCATATTACTCACCGGATCTCACTCATTGATGCTGTCATATGGTATATTACACCTCTAATATCTCTCGCTTCTTTTTTTTACTCTCTGAGATGTTCTTGCTTTTTGTCAGTGATGCAGAGTCTGCGTGTCTATTGTCCGCATCCCGCATCCTTGTATGGATGGTCAGGCACGTCGATGACACATTCTCTAGAGTTGTGGGCCGTCTGTGACGGCCGCATGTTGCCTGTGATGGCTGCTAGTCGTCTGTGATGGCCACATGCTCGATCTGTTGTCTGAGCACCTTGCCCGTTGTCTTTGACAGACGCATAGTATCTAAGAGGGCTGCATGTCGTCTGAGATGGCTACCAGCTGTCTGAGACGGTCGCAAGTCACCTGTGATAGCTGCCAGTCGTCTGCGACACCCATATGGGCCGTCTGTTGTCTGAGCACCTCTGTGACATCTGCATACTATCTCAGACGGCCACATCTCACCTGTGACGGCTGCGTACTGTCTGAGATGGCTGCATATCGTCTGAGATGCCTGCCGGTTGTCTGTGATGCCCGCCGGTTTTCTGTGATGGCTGCATGTTGCCTGCAATAGCTGCCGGTCGTCTGCAACAGCCTCATAGTCCGTCTGTTGTCTGAGCACCTCGCTGGTTGTCTGCGACGGCCGCGTAATATCTAACACGGCTGCATGTTGTCTGAGATGACTGGCAGTCATCTGCGATGGCTGCATAGTGTCTGAGACATCTGCATGTCGTCTGAGATGCACGTAGGTCGTCAGTGACGACCTCATCCTGCCTGCAATGAATGCCGGTCGTCTGAGACATCTGCGTGTCGTCTGCCACGGCCGCACACTGTCTGAGACGTCTGCGTGTAGTTAAAGAAGCCGGTTGTCTGCGGCGGCAGTATGCTGTCTCAGACGTCTGTGTGCCATTAGAGCAGCAGGTCGTCTGCGACGGCCGCACACTGCCTCAGACTTCTGCGTGTCGTCAGAGAAGCAGGTCGTCTGCAGCGGCTGCGCACTGTCTCAGACGTCCACGTGTCGTCTGAGATGCAGGCAGGTGCCCAATGCATTCATGGCCACCGGCAGACGTGACCTGCCTATAGGGCGTCTCCGTCGTCAGTGACGGCCTCATCCTGCCTGTAATGACTGCCGGTCGTCTGAGATGTCTGGGTGTCGTCTGAGACGGCCGCACACTGTCTCAGACGTCTGCGTGTCGTTAGAGAAGCAGGTCGTCTGCGACGGCCGCACACCGTCTCAGACGTCTGTGTATCGTTAGAGAAGCAGGTCATCTACAGTGGCCAAATATTGTCTCAGACATCCGCGTGTCGTCTGAGATGCAGGCAGATCGTCAGTGACGGTCTCATCCTGCCTGCAATGACTGCCGGTCATCTGAGACGTTCGCGTGTCGTCTCAGATGCACACAGGTCGTCAGTGACGACCGCATCCTGCCTGCAACAACTACCAGTCGTCTGAGACATCCGCGTGTCATCTTAGACGTCCCTGTGTTGTCTGAGATGCATGCAGGTTGTCTGTGACGGCTGCACACTGTCTCAGACGTCCGCGTGTCATCTGAGATGCAGGCAGGTCGTCAGTGACGACCTCATCCTTCCTGCAATGACTGCTGGTCATCTGGGACATCCGCGTGTCGTCTGAGATACACGCAGGTCGTCTTCGAGGGCTGCACACTGTTTTAGACGTCCGCATGTTGCATGAGATGCACGCAGGTCGTCTGAAATGACTTCCGGTCATCTGAGACGTCCGCGTTTTGTCTACGACGTCCCCATGTCGTCTGACATGCACGTAGGTTGTCTCCGACAGCTGCACACTATATGAGATGTCTGCCAGTTGTCTAAGACATCTGCATGTCGTATGACGGCTGCACGCTGTGTTGAGATGCACACAGGTTGTCTGCGAGGGCCGCACACTGTATAAGATGTCTGCCAGTCATCTAAGATGTCCGAGTGTCATCTGAGATGCACACAACTTGTCTGCAACAGCCACACACTAACTGATGTCCACATGTCATCTGAAATGCATGCAGATGGTCTGTATAGTGTCCGAGACAGTTGCATGTTGTCTGAGATAGCTACCTTGCCTGCCTCCTTGCCTGCCTCCTTGCCTGCCTCCTCATGTGCCTCCTCATGTGCCTCCTCATGTGCCTCCTCACGTGCCTTCTCACGTGCCTCCTCACGTGCCTCCTCATGTGCCTTTTCGGATGCCTCCTCGCCTGCCTCCTCACGTGCCTCCTCACGTGCCTTCTCACCTGACTCCTCACCTGCCTTCTCACCTGACTCCTCACCTAGTCTCTCACTTGGCTCCTCACCTGGCCTCTCACCTAGCCTCTCACCTGGTCTCTCACCTGCCTCCTTACCTGGCCTCTCACCTAGCCTCTCGCCTGCCTCCTCACCTAGCCTCTCACCTGGCCTCTCACCTGCCTCCTCACCTGGCCTCTCGCCTGCCTCCTCACCTAGCCTCTCACCTGCCTCCTCACCTGGCCTCTCACCTGGCCTCTCACCTGGCCTCTCGCCTGCCTCCTCACCTAGCCTCTCACCTGCCTCCTCACCTGGCCTCTCACCTGCCTCCTCACCTAGCCTCTCACCTGCCTCCTCACCTGGCCTCTCACCTGCCTCCTCACCTGGCCTCTCGCCTGCCTCCTCACCTAGCCTCTCACCTGCCTCCTCACCTAGCCTCTCACCTGCCTCCTCACCTGGCCTCTCACCTGCCTCCTCACCTAGCCCCTCACCTAGCCTCTCACCTAGCTCCTCACCTACCTAACATCTCGGATTTTTTTCGTCTCACCTACCATCCGCCTACCACCTCTTATAACCTAAGTCGCA
This sequence comes from Heterobasidion occidentale, assembly GCA_039111635.1. NCBI lineage: Eukaryota > Fungi > Basidiomycota > Agaricomycetes > Russulales > Bondarzewiaceae > Heterobasidion > Heterobasidion occidentale. The sequence goes on along the minus strand of JBCAQO010000002.1, from coordinate 3,886,982 downwards.
GCCGTCCCCCCTTCGTCTGTGACGACTGCGCGACGTTGCAGACGTCCCCCTTTGTCTGTGGTGCACACAGGACGTCTGTGACGAGTGCACAACGTCTCAGACGTACCCTGTACGTCTGTGACGACTGCACGACGTCTCAGACGTCCCCCCTTTGTCTGTGGTGCACGCAGGTCGTCTATGACGACTGCGCGACGTCGCAGACGAGCCCCCTTTGTCTGTGGTGCACACAGGTCGTCTGTGACGACTGCACAACGTCGCAGACGAGCCCCCTTTGTCTGTGGTGCACACAGGTCGTCTGTGACGACTGCACAACGTCGCAGACGTACCCTGTACGTCTGTGACGACTGCGCGACGTCTGGGACGTCCCCCCCTCGTCTGGGGTGAACACAAGGCGTCTGCAACGGCTGAAACGACGTCTCAGACGTCGCGTCTCGTCTCAGACGACTGCTAATCGTCACGGACGTCCTCATGTCACCAACAACGGCTGCACTCTCTCACCTACTCTCTCACCTGACTCCTCGCCTGCCTCCTCACCTGGCCTCTCACCTAGCCTCTCACCTGCCTCCTCACCTAGCCTCTCACCTGCCTCCTCACCTAGCTCTCACCTGCCTCCTCACCTGGCCTCTCACCTGGCTCCTCACCTGGCTCCTCACCTACCCAACATCTCGGATTTTTTTCGCCTCACCTACCACCAGCCTACGACCTCTTATAACCTAACGAATGGGGCGAAGCACTGACGATGAACTCGGTCCTGACCTTGGAACGGGGCGAGCATACCGTCCTGGGGCGGCTGGAGGGAGCGACCCAATGCCAGGACTTGGGTAAAGCCATCCAGTGGGCAGATGTGTCGTTGGTGGGCCCCGCGGAGGGTGCCTCGTCGGACCAGGACAAAGTGGCAGACATGGCCTCCACTCCGGAGTAGGGAGGCACAGTGCGAGTCACCAGAAGATTCGGGCTCCAGCAGAGACTTTCGGACCAGGCCTGTTTATGTATCCTCTCATTTCTGTCATGTTGTCTTCGTTACTACTGCTCTCGATCGTGTGTTAGTTCTTTCTTGCGACCGCTGTCGTGTTCTCCTTATTGGTACTGCAAACATGATTGATTGATTGGTTGTGACGTTGAACAAGGATTCTTGAGCGCTAACGATACGACAAATACAAAGGTGTGAGCTCATTAGATTCCACAGTCCACCACAGACGACTAGGGCCAGGCCTACAGAGAGCCGACGTCGCAGACGACTAAGGCCAGGCCTACAGATCGCGGACATCGCAGATGACTCGGGTTGGGCTTATGGGGTAAGAATGTCTCAGACGACTTGTTCCTCAACCCATGTATTAGCTCACAACGTTTCATGGCACGGGAAATGGGACGGCTCAGATGCAGAGCCATGTTTGGACAAGGCGCTATGGCATGAAAGTTCATGCGGAAACAGTACGTCCTCAGCCTATGTCAAGTAAACAACTTTTCAAATTTGCTGATGCATTTCAGTAGGTATTTACATGTGTGCGTGAACAAAATATCAGAACTCCAGGTATAATGTGCGCGACATTGGAAAACGACACGCAACAGACCTCACAAGTCTTGCTCGAGCAATCGTGTTCTCCAATATTTTTCGCAGAAGACCACCTTTGCTTCTCCGTATTCCAGTGCGCCCATACTCTGCCGCATCCTCGCCACCACCAAACTCTAGACTCGGGGTGAGCAAGTCATCTACCACAAGCTCACCGAACGGTTCAAGCTCTTCGAGCTGCTCGTCTTTCACCGCCTCTTGAACACGAACTCAATATTCGTCGAACGCGGCGGTAGAAGGTACAACTCAAACGAGCCACCAAAAGGTAGGTGTTGAAGCCGAATCAGTCAGTGTTGCACAACGACGACGGACGTCTTCGTCGGTTTGAACATCTGTAGGTCTCACCACTGTCGCTTGCATGTCGAGACGAGCTCGCGAGGCGGCTCTTTTTATGGATGTAAGTTTTCTCTAGATCTAATACGATGATGTACTAACGATACAACGTTGTATTACTGCGAAAAAGGGGCCGCAAGAACCGTACACCGACCCTCGGCTGTGGTGGGCGCACCCGTCGCAATACAGCAGACAATTAATCAAAAAAAGAGAAATCGAACAGACTGTACTGGAGTTTTTTCGGTACTTGGCGGGAAGGGGAGTAGTAGGGGCAAGCGAGGTCGTGATTAAGTAAGTTCTGTTGTTGACTACGTTGTGTTGGCGATACTGATCTTACTAGCTCAACTAAGCACCAATCGTACCCGCGCCGCAAGCAAGGGCGCGAGCCGTCCCACCACCACAAGCGTGCGCACAAGTATTTTGACCGCCGCGACCATGTGCAAGTTGCCGTGTACGGAAGCGACGGTGAGGGATGGAGTGTGTTATCCCCAAAAGGTGTGTTATGGCGGGAGCTCCATATCCCAGAAGATCGAGAGGAGTGGGACGTTGTCGTGTTCTTGGAGGGTTAAAAATAGCGTGTCCGGCTTGAGAGTGGTTTGTACTCATTGCTGTCGTGTTGTCTTCATTGCTACTGCTCTCATTCTTGTATCACTTATTTCTTGTGACCGCTGTTGTATTCTCTAGGTTGGTACTGCATTAGTTCAGCAGACTGGGGGACGGTAACAACTCACCAGGTACATTTTGAGGTTTTTCGTGCGAGCACGGATCCAATCGTCAATCGGGGGACTAAGACACACGGGCCCAAGATTGAGCACCGGGAATGTAAACAGTGCGTGTTCCATATCCACTGAACCACTTTTCTGATGGCAATTTGGTTACATAGCATTGGCAGCACGCTTCGGGATGTGTACGGCTGGCATCTAGGGATGTTCAGGGGGGCATGAATCGGCTGGTCCGTCGTCTTTTTGTTTTTGTTTCGCTTGTGAGTCTTTCATCACTCGTGGCTGGTTCGTTCTGCTTCGTTGATGGTGTCCTATGTCATGTCAGTGCTTTCTTGGATCTCGTTAGTGCTGTGTATTGAAATATAGACCCTGCTCGTCGGTCGTTCCGAGCTTCGCTGGTGAGTGCTTTTAATGCATATTACTCACCGGATCTCACTCATTGATGCTGTCATATGGTATATTACACCTCTAATATCTCTCGCTTCTTTTTTTTACTCTCTGAGATGTTCTTGCTTTTTGTCAGTGATGCAGAGTCTGCGTGTCTATTGTCCGCATCCCGCATCCTTGTATGGATGGTCAGGCACGTCGATGACACATTCTCTAGAGTTGTGGGCCGTCTGTGACGGCCGCATGTTGCCTGTGATGGCTGCTAGTCGTCTGTGATGGCCACATGCTCGATCTGTTGTCTGAGCACCTTGCCCGTTGTCTTTGACAGACGCATAGTATCTAAGAGGGCTGCATGTCGTCTGAGATGGCTACCAGCTGTCTGAGACGGTCGCAAGTCACCTGTGATAGCTGCCAGTCGTCTGCGACACCCATATGGGCCGTCTGTTGTCTGAGCACCTCTGTGACATCTGCATACTATCTCAGACGGCCACATCTCACCTGTGACGGCTGCGTACTGTCTGAGATGGCTGCATATCGTCTGAGATGCCTGCCGGTTGTCTGTGATGCCCGCCGGTTTTCTGTGATGGCTGCATGTTGCCTGCAATAGCTGCCGGTCGTCTGCAACAGCCTCATAGTCCGTCTGTTGTCTGAGCACCTCGCTGGTTGTCTGCGACGGCCGCGTAATATCTAACACGGCTGCATGTTGTCTGAGATGACTGGCAGTCATCTGCGATGGCTGCATAGTGTCTGAGACATCTGCATGTCGTCTGAGATGCACGTAGGTCGTCAGTGACGACCTCATCCTGCCTGCAATGAATGCCGGTCGTCTGAGACATCTGCGTGTCGTCTGCCACGGCCGCACACTGTCTGAGACGTCTGCGTGTAGTTAAAGAAGCCGGTTGTCTGCGGCGGCAGTATGCTGTCTCAGACGTCTGTGTGCCATTAGAGCAGCAGGTCGTCTGCGACGGCCACACACTGCCTCAGACTTCTGCGTGTCGTCAGAGAAGCAGGTCGTCTGCAGCGGCTGCGCACTGTCTCAGACGTCCACGTGTCGTCTGAGATGCAGGCAGGTGCCCAATGCATTCATGGCCACCGGCAGACGTGACCTGCCTATAGGGCGTCTCCGTCGTCAGTGACGGCCTCATCCTGCCTGTAATGACTGCCGGTCGTCTGAGATGTCTGGGTGTCGTCTGAGACGGCCGCACACTGTCTCAGACGTCTGCGTGTCGTTAGAGAAGCAGGTCGTCTGCGACGGCCGCACACCGTCTCAGACGTCTGTGTATCGTTAGAGAAGCAGGTCATCTACAGTGGCCAAATATTGTCTCAGACATCCGCGTGTCGTCTGAGATGCAGGCAGATCGTCAGTGACGGTCTCATCCTGCCTGCAATGACTGCCGGTCATCTGAGACGTTCGCGTGTCGTCTCAGATGCACACAGGTCGTCAGTGACGACCGCATCCTGCCTGCAACAACTACCAGTCGTCTGAGACATCCGCGTGTCATCTTAGACGTCCCTGTGTTGTCTGAGATGCATGCAGGTTGTCTGTGACGGCTGCACACTGTCTCAGACGTCCGCGTGTCATCTGAGATGCAGGCAGGTCGTCAGTGACGACCTCATCCTTCCTGCAATGACTGCTGGTCATCTGGGACATCCGCGTGTCGTCTGAGATACACGCAGGTCGTCTTCGAGGGCTGCACACTGTTTTAGACGTCCGCATGTTGCATGAGATGCACGCAGGTCGTCTGAAATGACTTCCGGTCATCTGAGACGTCCGCGTTTTGTCTACGACGTCCCCATGTCGTCTGACATGCACGTAGGTTGTCTCCGACAGCTGCACACTATATGAGATGTCTGCCAGTTGTCTAAGACATCTGCATGTCGTATGACGGCTGCACGCTGTGTTGAGATGCACACAGGTTGTCTGCGAGGGCCGCACACTGTATAAGATGTCTGCCAGTCATCTAAGATGTCCGAGTGTCATCTGAGATGCACACAACTTGTCTGCAACAGCCACACACTAACTGATGTCCACATGTCATCTGAAATGCATGCAGATGGTCTGTATAGTGTCCGAGACAGTTGCATGTTGTCTGAGATAGCTACCTTGCCTGCCTCCTTGCCTGCCTCCTTGCCTGCCTCCTCATGTGCCTCCTCATGTGCCTCCTCATGTGCCTCCTCACGTGCCTTCTCACGTGCCTCCTCACGTGCCTCCTCATGTGCCTTTTCGGATGCCTCCTCGCCTGCCTCCTCACGTGCCTCCTCACGTGCCTTCTCACCTGACTCCTCACCTGCCTTCTCACCTGACTCCTCACCTAGTCTCTCACTTGGCTCCTCACCTGGCCTCTCACCTAGCCTCTCACCTGGTCTCTCACCTGCCTCCTTACCTGGCCTCTCACCTAGCCTCTCGCCTGCCTCCTCACCTAGCCTCTCACCTGGCCTCTCACCTGCCTCCTCACCTGGCCTCTCGCCTGCCTCCTCACCTAGCCTCTCACCTGCCTCCTCACCTGGCCTCTCACCTGGCCTCTCACCTGGCCTCTCGCCTGCCTCCTCACCTAGCCTCTCACCTGCCTCCTCACCTGGCCTCTCACCTGCCTCCTCACCTAGCCTCTCACCTGCCTCCTCACCTGGCCTCTCACCTGCCTCCTCACCTGGCCTCTCGCCTGCCTCCTCACCTAGCCTCTCACCTGCCTCCTCACCTAGCCTCTCACCTGCCTCCTCACCTGGCCTCTCACCTGCCTCCTCACCTAGCCCCTCACCTAGCCTCTCACCTAGCTCCTCACCTACCTAACATCTCGGATTTTTTTCGTCTCACCTACCATCCGCCTACCACCTCTTATAACCTAAGTCGCAGCCGTCCCCCCTTCGTCTGTGACGACTGCGCGACGTTGCAGACGTCCCCCTTTGTCTGTGGTGCACACAGGACGTCTGTGACGAGTGCACAACGTCTCAGACGTACCCTGTACGTCTGTGACGACTGCACGACGTCTCAGACGTCCCCCCTTTGTCTGTGGTGCACGCAGGTCGTCTATGACGACTGCGCGACGTCGCAGACGAGCCCCCTTTGTCTGTGGTGCACACAGGTCGTCTGTGACGACTGCACAACGTCGCAGACGAGCCCCCTTTGTCTGTGGTGCACACAGGTCGTCTGTGACGACTGCACAACGTCGCAGACGTACCCTGTACGTCTGTGACGACTGCGCGACGTCTGGGACGTCCCCCCCTCGTCTGGGGTGAACACAAGGCGTCTGCAACGGCTGAAACGACGTCTCAGACGTCGCGTCTCGTCTCAGACGACTGCTAATCGTCACGGACGTCCTCATGTCACCAACAACGGCTGCACTCTCTCACCTACTCTCTCACCTGACTCCTCGCCTGCCTCCTCACCTGGCCTCTCACCTAGCCTCTCACCTGCCTCCTCACCTAGCCTCTCACCTGCCTCCTCACCTAGCCTCTCACCTGCCTCCTCACCTGGCCTCTCACCTGGCTCCTCACCTGGCTCCTCACCTACCCAACATCTCGGATTTTTTTCGCCTCACCTACCACCAGCCTACGACCTCTTATAACCTAACCTAAGTCCCCCTTCGTCTTGGGTGCACACAGGCCGTCTGAAACTGCTTCCCGACGTCTGAGACGTCTCTTCCTCGTCTGGAATGCATGCGGGCTGTTTGCGACGGCTGTGCAATGTCTGAGACGTCCCCCCTTCATCTGGGGTGCACTCAGATTGTCTGCGACAGCTGTGCAACGTCTGGGACATCCCCCCTTCGTCTGGGGCGCACACAGATTGTCTGCAACAGCTGTGCGACGTCTGGGACATCCCCCCTTCGTCTTGGGTGCACACAGGCCATCTTCAACTGCTGCCCGACGTCTGAGACGTCTCCTCCTCATCTGGGATGCACGCAGGTAGCCTGCGACGACTGCACGAAAGCTGAGACGTTGCATCTTGTCTGGGATGCACACAGGCTGTCTGTGACGGCTGCCTGACATCTGAGACGTCGTGTCTCGTCTCAGACGACTGCTGTTCGTCTGGGACGTCCTCACCTCACCAGCAACGAGTGCACGACATCTGAGACGTCGCATCCCGTCTCAGACGACTACTGTTCGTCTGGGACGTCCTCACCTCACCAGCAACGACTGCACGACGTCTGAGACGTCGCGTCTCGTCTGGGATGCACACAGGCCGTCTGCGACAGCTGCCTGACATCTGAGACGTCGTGTCTCGTCTCAGACGACTGCCGTTCGTCTGGGACGTCCTCACCTCACCAGCAACGATTGCACGACGTCTGAGACGTCGCGTCTCGTCTCAGACGACTGCTGTCCGTCTGGGACGTCCTCAACTCACCAGCAATGACTGCACGATGTCTGAGACATCGTGTCTCGTCTGGGATGCACGCAGGCTGTCTGCGACCGCTGCCCGACCTAAGTAACGACTGCACGACGTCCCAGACGTCCCCCTTTGTCTGTGGTGCACACAGGTCGTCAATGACGACTGCGCGACGTCGCAGCCGTCCCCCCTTCGTCTGTGACGACTGCGCGACGTTGCAGACGTCCCCCTTTGTCTGTGGTGCACACAGGCCGTCTGTGACGAGTGCACGACGTCTCAGACGTACCCTGTACGTCTGTGACGACTGCGCGACGTCCCAGACGTCCCCCCTTTGTCTGTGGTGCACACAGGTCGTCTATGACGACTGCGCGACGTTGCAGACGAGCCCCCTTTGTCTGTGGTGCACACAGGTCGTCTGTGACGACTGCACACCGTCGCAGACGTACGCTGTACGTCTGTGACGACTGCGCGACGTCTCAGACGTCCCCCCTTTGTCTGTGGTGCACACAAGTCGTCTGTGGTGCACAAAGGTCATCTGTGACGACTGCACAACGTCGCAGACGTACCCTGTACGTCTGTGACGACTGCGCGACGTCTCAGACGTCCCCCCTTTGTCTGTGGTGCACACAGGTCGTCTATGACGACTGCGCGACGTCTCAGACGTCCCCCCTTTGTCTGTGGTGCACACAGGTCGTCTGTGACGACTGCACAACGTCGCAGCCGTCCCCCCTTCGTCTGTGACGACTGCGCGACGTTGCAGACGTCCCCCTTTGTCTGTGGTGCACACAGGACGTCTGTGACGAGTGCACAACGTCTCAGACGTACCCTGTACGTCTGTGACGACTGCACGACGTCTCAGACGTCCCCCCTTTGTCTGTGGTGCACGCAGGTCGTCTATGACGACTGCGCGACGTCGCAGACGAGCCCCCTTTGTCTGTGGTGCACACAGGTCGTCTGTGACGACTGCACAACGTCGCAGACGAGCCCCCTTTGTCTGTGGTGCACACAGGTCGTCTGTGACGACTGCACAACGTCGCAGACGTACCCTGTACGTCTGTGACGACTGCGCGACGTCTCAGACGTCCCCCCTTTGTCTGTGGTGCACACAGGTCGTCTGTGACGACTGCACAACGTCCCAGACGTACCCTGTACGTCTGTGACGACTGCCCGACGTCTGGGACGTCCCCCCTCGTCTGGGGTGAACACAAGGCGTCTGCAACGGCTGAAACGACGTCTCAGACGTCGCGTCTCGTCTCAGACGACTGCTAATCGTCACGGACGTCCTCATGTCACCAACAACGGCTGCACTCTCTCACCTACTCTCTCACCTGACTCCTCGCCTGCCTCCTCACCTGGCCTCTCACCTAGCCTCTCACCTGCCTCCTCACCTAGCCTCTCACCTGCCTCCTCACCTAGCCTCTCACCTGCCTCCTCACCTGGCCTCTCACCTGGCTCCTCACCTGGCTCCTCACCTACCCAACATCTCGGATTTTTTTCGCCTCACCTACCACCAGCCTACGACCTCTTATAACCTAACGTCTCAGACGCACCTTGTACGTCCGTGACGACTGCACGACGTCGCAAACGTCCCCCTTTGTCTGTGGTGAACACAGATCGTCTGGGACGACTGCACGACGTCTCAGACATACCCTGTACGTCTGTGACAACTGCACGACGTCCCAGACATACCCTGTACGTCTGGGACGACTGCACGACGTCCCAGACATACCCTGTACGTCTGTGACGACTGCACGACGTCCCAGACGTACAGGGTGCGTCTGTGACGACTGCACGACGTTGCAGAAGTCCCCCTTTGTCTGTGGTGCACACAGATCGTCTGTGACGACTGCACGACGTCTCAGACATACCCTGTACGTCTGTGACGACTGCACGACGTCCCAGACGTACCCATGTCGTCTGTGACGACTGCGCAACGTCCCAGACGTACCCAGGTCGTCTGTGACGACTGCACGACGTCCCAGACGTCCCCCTTTGTATGTGGTACACGCAGGTTGTCTGTGACGAATGCACGACGTCTCAGACGCACCCTGTACGTCTGTGACTACTGCACGACGTTGCAGACGTCCCCCCTTCGTCTGGGGTGCACGCAGGTCGTCTGTGATGACTGCGCAACGTCCCAGACGTACTCAGGTCGTCTGTGACGACTGCGCAACGTCCCAGACGTACCCAGGTCGTCTGTGACGACTGCACGACGTCCCAGACGTTTCCCTTTGTATGTGGTACACACAGGTTGTCTGTGACGAATGCACGACGTCTCAGACGCACCCTGTACGTCTGTGACTACTGCACGACGTTGCAGACGTCCCCCCTTCGTCTGGGGTGCACGCAGGTCGTCTGTGACGACTGCGCAACGTCCCAGACGTACACAGGTCGTCTGTGACGACTGCACGACGTCTCAAATGCACCCTGTACTTCCGTGACGACTGCACAACGTTGCAGACGTCCCCCCTTCGTCTGTGACGGCTGCACGACGTCGCAGATATCCCCCTTTGTCTGGGGTGCACACAGGTCGTTTGTGACGACTGCGCGACGTTGCAGAAGTCCCCCTTTGTCTGTGGTGCACACAGATCGTCTGTGACGACTGCACGACGTCTCAGACATACCCTGTACGTCTGTGACGGCTGCACGACGTTGCAGACGTCCCCCTTTGTCTGGGGTGCACACAGGTCGTCTGTGACGACTGTACGACGTCTCAAACGCCCCCTCTACGTCTGTGACGACTGCACGACGTCCCAGACATACCCTGTATGTCTGTGACAACTGCACGACGGCTCAGGCGTCCCCCCTTTGTCTGTGGTGCACACAGGCTGTCTGCAACCGCTGCCCGACGTTTAGGACGTCCCCCTCCCTCGTCTGGGGTGAACGCAAGGCATCTGCAACGGCTGAAGCAATGTCTGAGACGTCGCGTCTCGTCTAGGATGCAGGCAGGCTGTCTGCGACGACTGCCTGACATCTGAGACGTTGTGTGTCGTCCCAAACGACTGCTAGTTGTCAGGGACATCCTCACGTCACCAGAAACGGCTGCACTCTCTCACCTGACTCCTACACTCCTTCCTCACCTGCGTCCTCACCTTGCCTCTTACCTAGCCTCTCACCTGCCTCCTCACCTGGCCCCTCACCTACTCACCTAGCCTCTCACCTAGCCTCTCACCTGCCTTCTCACCTAGCCTCTCACCTGCCTTCTCACCTGGCCCCTCACCTGGCCTCTCACCTGGCTCCTCACCTACCCAACATCTCGGATTTTTTTCGCCTCACCTACCACCCGCCTACCACCTCTTATAACCCAGGTCGTCTGTGACGACTGCATGACGTCTCAGACGCACCCTGTACGTCTGTGACGACTGCACGACGTTGCAGACGTCCCCCTTTGTCTGTGGTGCACACAGGTCGTCTGTGACGACTGCACGACGTCCCAGACAGACGCTGTACGTCTGTGACGGCTGCACGACGTCGCAGACGTCCCCCTTTGTCTGTGGTGCACACAGGTCGTCTGTGACGACTGCGTGACATCCCAGACGTACCCAGGTCGTCTGTGACGACTGCATGACGTCTCAGACGCACCCTGTACGTCTGTGACGACTGCACGACGTCGCAGACGTCCCCCTTTGTCTGTGGTGCACACAGGTCGTCTGTGACGACTGCGCGACATCCCAGACGTACCCAGGTCGTCTGTGACGACTGCATGACGTCTCAGACGCACCCTGTACGTCTGTGACGACTGCACGACGTTGCAGACGTCCCCCTTTGTCTGTGGTGCACACAGGTCGTCTGTGACGACTGCACGACGTCCCAGACATACGCTGTACGTCTGTGACGGCTGCACGACGTCGCAGACGTCCCCCTTTGTCTGTGGTGCACACAGGTCGTCTGTGACGACTGCGCGACGTCCCAGACGTACCCAGGTCGTCTGTGACGACTGCACGACGTCTCAGACGCACTCTGTACGTCTGTGACGACTGCACGACGTTGCAGACGTCCCCCTTTGTCTGTGGTGCACACAGGTCGTCTGTGACGACTGCGCGACATCCCAGACGTACCCAGGTCGTCTGTGACGACTGCACGACGTCCCAGACATACGCTGTACGTCTGTGACGGCTGCACGACGTCGCAGACGTCCCCCTTTGTCTGTGGTGCACACAGGTCGTCTGTGACGACTGCGCGACGTCCCAGACGTACCCAGATCGTCTGTGACGACTGCACGACGTCTCAGACGCACCCTGTACGTATGTGACGACTGCACGACGTTGCAGACGTCCCCCTTTGCCTGTGGTGCACACAGGTCGTCTGCGCCGGCTGCATGACGTCTGAGACGTCACGTCTCGTCCAGGATTTAGGCAGGACGTCTGCGGCCATTGCCCGACGTCTAGGACGTTCCCCCCCTCGTCTGGGGTGAACGCAAGGCATCTGCAACGGCTGAAACAACGTCTGAGACGTCGCGTCTCGTCTACGATGCAGGCAGGCTGTCTGCGACGACTGCCTGACATCTGAGACGTTGTGTGTCATCCCAGACGACTGCTAGTTGTCAGGGACGTCCTCATGTCACCAGAAACGGCTGCACTCTCTCACCTAGCCTCTCACCTGACTCCTACACTCCTTCCTCACCTGGCCTCTCGCCTGCCTCCTCACCTGGCCTCTCGCCTGCCTCCTCACCTGGCCTCTCACCTGCCTCCTCACCTAGCCTCTCGCCTGCCTCCTCACCTAGCCTCTCGCCTGCCTCCTCACCTGGCCTCTCGCCTGCCTCCTCACCTTGCCTCTCGCCTGCCTCCTCACCTAGCCTCTCACCTGGCCTCTCACCTAGCCTCTCACCTGGCTCCTCACCTACCCAACATCTCGGATTTTTTTCGCCTCACCTACCACCCGCCTACGACCTCTTATAACCTAACCGCGGTCGGTGCGTAGAGTGCCGATCCGAACGACGCCACAATGGCCCTTCACGAAGGCCTCGTGTTGAAGATAATGCTTGAAGGCTTCATCCTTCGAGCGTAAGAGTTTCAGGACAATCTCTTGCGAGAAGTCGTCCATAATGGGCATCGCGTAGCGATAGCCAATAAGAGAATTGATGGGTGCGGGGCCCCACAAGTCTGAGTGTAAGAGCTCACCATAACGTTTTGCGTGCGGTCAGGTCCGTTCCTTCGGGAATGAGACCCGTGTCATCTTCGCCTGCACACAGGCAGTACAAAGCTCCATTTCTGAGACGAGAGCGTCGAGGGTGATGCCTTCGATGACTCTTTCCTTGACCAGCCTCTTTGCTGTGTCCAGGGATATGTGACCCAGGCGACGGTGTAGTTCCCGCGCTGATAGCACGAGGTTGGCATGAGCTTCCTCGTCCCCCCCACGTGGTATCAGAGGGGTGCCATCGGCGATCCTGGCGGAACCTGCAGTTCTCGAAAAATATTGACTGACGACTTTGTACAGGTTGTTTGACCGCGGAATTCTCGCAACAACATGATCGGAGGGGTCGGAGATCCTGCAGATCCCCCCTTTCAGATAAATGGAGTATCCAGCCTTGTCGATGCGACTGGCCAAGATCAACGTGATCGCAATTGACGGCGCGTACAGCACATCGGACAGCCGCACGGCGGTCATGTCGTCCCCATTTGGGAGCAGGACTGTAACATTTCCGCGGCCAGTTGCCATGAAGGTACGTTTGTCGGCTGCGTAAATGGGTTTGGATGGGATACTGACAAAGTCTGTGAATTCTTCTCGATAGAGTGACATGTGGTGACTCGCGCCCGTGTCAAGGCATCGGACACGTGTCATGGACGAGACGTCGGGGCCTGCTGTCAGTGCCGCAAGGTCAAATGTCGCCGTGAATCCAAATTCGGGATCCTCAGCATCCTCGGCAACTGCAAAGTTCCCCGCACTCTGGTCCGCACCCTTCTTGTGTTGGCCTGGCCGATGCATGCCTGCCGGCCATTGGCCTTCCTTCCCGCCGCCGGGTCGGAAGCAGTCTGCAGCTATGTGGTTGGTAAGTCCACAGTTATAACACTTCTTGCCACTCGACGACTGATTGCCCTTCTTCCCTTTCCCGCGTCCCCCTTTTCCTTGTTTACCTCCGCCATGCGAATACAGCGCCGTCTCGTCAGACGGTGCCTTCTTCTCGAGCCGACCTTGAATGCTGCGCCGGTCGTGCTCCTGCGTGAGGTGCTGAATGATTCCGGAAGGGGTAAGGGGCTTCGAACTGAGACTCGAAGCGGCCGTCATTACTGAAATAACGGACTCGTAGGACTTCGGGAGAGAGGACAGAATGACAGCAACAAAGTCATCGTCGCCGAGAGCCGCATCCATGCCAATGAGCTCGTTCTGGAGTGCGATCAAGGTGTCGAGGTGCGCGCGGACATCGCCGCCCTCTTGGCATTGAGAATCGTGAATACGCCGTCGAATGTCAATTTCGACCATCTTTCCCCGCTTCTCCGCAAGATCGCAGAGCGCCATCCAAACTTCCTTAGCGGTTGTCTTCCCTTTGATTCGATTGAGGATGGAGTCGGGGATCGTAGAGTAGATCTGCTGCTTGATGGCAGCTTCTCTCTGATTGTATTCATCGACCTTCTCAATAGCCTTGTCATACTTTTCTAGAACATCATCTTTAGCATCTTTGGCAGGAAGCACGGGCTCTTGCGGTTGCCGAGCGGTGCCAGCCAGGTGTCGCGACAGCCCTGTCTTTGATTCAATGGCTGTCTGTACCCGATCCTTGTAGATTGGCCAGTTTGACAGATCTTCTGAGAGCTTCGGAACGGTAGTGACAGTGATTGAATTGGCGAGCGACATGGCTTGGACAGCAGGGCCCATAACTGTTGAGATATGGGCTAGAAGTATTACTCAGCGTCTGTGTAGATCACTGTATATTTAATCGGTAAGTACCTAGAAGTATTACTACGTGATAGAAGCGTAAGTAAAAGTGACATCTATGTCTTAAGAAGAAGCGGGCTCACCTCAGCGTCTGTGTAGATCACTGAGGGAAGCCTGACACCGAAGGCGTCAGTAACTACAAGCGCAGTGGCTGAGAACTGTATAGTACTTCGGCAATCTCCGAGCTCGTCAAGTAAGTAAGCAATAAGTAAATCATAAGAAAGAGATGACGAAGGCGATTTGCCTCAGTCCAACAGGTCTACCTACCCTGAATTTTGCAGGGGGGTCACTAGAAAAGAAAGGGGACACAGTAGTAATGTGCAACAAAGGCCGTTTTTGAGGTGGGAATAACCATAGAAAGACTATGCGTACAGAACGGGTACATGTACTGAAAGCACCGAAAGCATCGAAAGCACTCAAACCAAAACAGATGCGGAACAGAGATCGGAAACAAACCAATAGAGTCTATCTTGCCCTATGAGATGGGCCAGCATAGTTGCCCTGCGCCGCCAGCTGCTGTCGGAGGAAGGCAATCTCATCCTCCATCCTCCTCCTCGCCGCTGCCTCCTCCCTCGGCCTCGCGTCGGCATGTGCCCTCGCCGCTGCCTCATCCCTCGCCCTCGCGTCGGCATGTGCCCTCGCCGCTGCCTCATCCCTCGCCCTTGCCTCCGCCGCGTTTGCTGCCGCAACAGCCTGTACCCTCGCCGCTGCCTCATCCCTCGCCCTTGCCTCCGCTGCCTGTATCCTCGCATTCATCGGATTAGTCCTCGCCTTTTCCACAACTTTCGTGAGATGGTAATCGTAACGTGGCAGAATGTAGTCCAGCGATGGGTCTTTGGGCTGGATGGTGAAAATTGTGCGGAAGCGCCCGGCACGGAGAGGGCCACGGAGTGCATGATCAACTGATCTGCCACCGAGGCGGGCGCAGAAGATGTCGTAGACGACGGCCGTATACCAGTAACATTGCCGTGAGACAACGTTGTAAATAGGCGAGTGCTCATGCACCGCAAGCAGCAGGGCGGCAAGGTGATAGTCCGTCACGCACGAGGTGAACGTGAGCTCGCGGCAGACCTGGTACGGGCCGTCTACTCCTTCGTCGATGCTGTTGATAGACGCACCATTTTTCGGGACGTGAATGTAGTCGAGCGCGTGCGCCCCCATAGGGGGTATCGAGGAGGATCCGATGTTGGCGTAGGTAGAAGAGGTCATGGACGAGTCGACCGAGGTGTAGGACGAGTTGTGGGACAAGGCAGGCTCAGACCTGACATTCATTTGGCCAGTCTGAGCAGAAAGGTCGACCCCTGGGCGGATCATCTCATGGGGGATCTGGCCGGTCTCGATTGTACGCTCAACGATGACGGGAACGATGCGGGTGGCACTGGCTGAAATAGGGTAGATAAACTCGATAATAAGGAATTCATGCCAGACACCGCCCTCCCGCTTGCAGTGCTTGATTTTGGCGATGTACGGGCGGTAGTAGGGAGAGATATCTGCAGAGACGAGCTGCGCCCAGTAGAGCACGTGACGCTTGATACCTTGTGGGCAATTGGGGAAGTAGGCAGGGTCGTTAGGGAAAGACATGTTTGAACGCCAGAGGAAGCGGAAGGGGAATGCGCTGGAGAAGAGGTTGTGCAGAGAAGATAATAAGTGCATGGTTGCAGAGGGCAAAGAACGGCTGAACGTGATGCGAGGACTATGGGCAAGGCCGTGGGACCGGCAAGGACACACGTACATACAGACGATTGCGGCATCCTCTGTCCGGCAAGTACACACTTCCTCTGCGTGGCCTCCGGCATCCTGCCCAACTAACCATGTATCAACCAGCATCCCCGTCTCCGTGCTCGGATCGATCCCATCTCTATGCCCACACGCGGACCGCTCGTCACACCGTCGAGCCCAATCCCGCACTCTTCCAGATGCAGTGCACCATGTGTCTTCTTGTACCGCATGGTCCAGTCGTCGATGTGGGTGGCCTCGGCGAACAGCAAAGTGAGCGCCCGCAGATGGAGTGTCGACGAGTCATGGATAGGACAAGAACTGGGCGTCAGTTGGGCTGCTTTGAAAGACATGGTCCGTGTTCTGATCAAGGTGAGTGCTCCGCACGCTCTCCAAACCCCCATTCATGCCTTCTACCTAGCCGATAACTCCTCCGCCATAGAGGACGATGAGCGTGTGAGAAGCAAGGATGGCAAAGACAGCGCAAAGACCCGCATCGACCAAGTGACGTCACGTGACCCCCCTCACGCAGTACCAGGGCCAGGGCACTCTCGCTGATAATTTCCACCTCTTGCAGCCTCACAAGTTCCCCCGTTCCACCGGTTTCTCGTTATCTCGAGCGGTACAATAAGAAGTGCCGTTGCTACACAATGACTGCGCTTTCTGTACAGCTTGATCGTGTCTCTAGCCAACGACGGGCGCTCATCAATGATTAATATCTTCCTCTCAACGCCCTACGACCAGTCGCTCCTCAGTGACCGAGAGGACATTCCACATCGAGTGGGATAGTAAACTCATAAAATAACTAGCTTGGCGGCTACAGAACTATGGATGACGAGCCCGACGACAATGGACGCAGTTTCCGCGCACAGGTATGCACAACCTTTTACCGATAGCTGACTTTTGATTCACTTTAGATGCCAAAGGTAATTCTACAGATGCTCTTTGCAGTAATGCAAAATCAGCAGCGCCGCGAGGAGGAGGAGCTGCGTACAATGGGAGCAGAGATTATCGAGAGATCTGACAATAAGAGAGGTAAGTCAGTAGCTCATAAATGGCCGCCAGAGCATTTAGCACTGTTCACAGCGGATCAGATCACGCCGAATGGCCGCAGCGGACGAGACAAGGACATCGAAACGGCACCTCCAGTGAGTGTGTTTCGAACATACTACCTATTCTTTTGACAAGCTCACGATGCATAGAATCAATCTATCGGTTCCTGCGACGCTGTCATCCAACTCAAACAGAAGCTCGTATCGAATTTGGAGAGCGTGAATATATTTTCATGGGTGTCAAACCATCGCAACGATGCACTGGCAGACTTGAGAGCGCACAGCGGATGCCATAGAGAAATATGGCGCGCGTTAGAAGTGCTGGAGGAGCGAAGCGACCATGACAGCGGCCTTGGCAAGTCCATGTCAGCTGTCGCAGAGGACAGACAAGAAATGATCACAGTGCTCACGCGCGAGATCTTCTATTGTTCACCAGCCCTCTCACTCAACCATCGCCTCGCCGCGGCGAAGCTTCTAGGCTTCCTATGCGCCTCTCCTCCCTCACTCAGCGTCTTGGAGGAGAAGGTCTCTGTCTATCGCGATGTTCTTCACACACGACATTACGTTCGCGAGGGAGAAGACCTTGCTGACCTCCTTCGTGCCCTCGAGGCCCTGTGTCAGTGTTCGGACCTGCGGTATCTCACGTTGGCATTGGATGAGCGTGCATCTTTGATGCGACAGGCGCTCGTGCTTTCCCATGCCGACAAACACCTTATCACCTCCCTTGCGAATGTTCTGTCTATGTTGTATGACCGCAGCTCGCGACAGGAGCACCTCCAAGAGGCACAGCAGCTCGCAGAGGAAAGGAGGCAGCGCGAGGCAGGGTTGGACTGTGCGGTACTGAGCACGATGGAGACACATCTGAACGAGACGGGCTCCTTCTTGCCTGACATCGACACGTGGCTAAAGCTACATTGCAGGATCACCACTCTTGCCCCAACCACGCACGTGGACTGCCCCGAACGACTGATGACGCTCGAGACCGCGATGAGGGAGCGGGGTTCATCTGCGAGGGACCGTATCGAGGTGCTCAAGGAGGCTGAGAGGCTGACGGGCTTAGGTATCGGAGTGAGTAGCCGATTAAAGGTCCTGAACGAGCTCGTACGCCAATGTAGAATGATCGGGACGGAGGATGCCGCACGAGGGGCGTCACGGCTCACTGAAGCCGCACAAGGCCTCATCAGGGGCTCCTGGCATACCGTGCGGAAGCTTACCGAGTTCACGCGTAAAAAAACACCACACCCATTCGACCGCCCTCATGATAAGTCCCGCATCTCTAGTCTCTACTCCGCAGCCCTCGCCTTCGATGCTACCACCCAGCCGATGCGGCACGCCCTCCCTCAACTTCTCTGGGTAAACCCTTTCCGTGCCGAGCATCGTATGCTCAGTAACCCTGCCGATATGATGGAAGACTACGCGAGCGCGTTCAGACGCGAGGCGCTCGCGCTTGGAGACATCGCCGCCATGGAGCATGGAAGCCAGGAGAGGGCGCACGCATGCGTGGCACATGCATTCGCGCTAGTTGCGACGAACAGGGTAGATGTACTGGACCAAGCGGTCGGGCTTTGTTGGGAGGCGCTCCGCGGGTTCGGGTATGGACCTGAACTATCTGCACCTGTCTCGGAACCGCTGAGAAGGGCGCTTTCTGCGTTCAGTCACGCTTCGTATATGCGCTACACACACTTTGGCGCTTTGTTGGACCTCGAACAGTCGGTGAGCGCGCTTAAGATATGTCTTGCGGGCGTCACGGGCCCCGAGCGATTTGCCTTTTATAATCCGCTGAGTATGTCCCTGGAGGCCCGCTTCCGGCGTCTAGGACAGCAGGAAGACATACTGCTGGCCATCGAGGCCTGCCGCGCGTTCCTAGCAGAGAGCGGAATCCATGCCCCGATGATCCAGATGATCGTCTTTTGGCGGCTCTCCAAGGCGCTCGTCGCATATTATGACGCTACAGGTGACGGTGAGGTGCTGGACAAGGCGGCGGGTGTCGGTCGTGACGCTGTGAGGCTCTGTGGTACAGACCATCCGCTGCTGGCTGTGATTCTGGCACTGCAGGGCACGATTCTCCGACAGCGCTTCGTCTTACATGGGAACGAGGAGGATTTGAAGGCTGCGTGGACACTTGCATGTGCTGCTGTGGCAACCCACGAGGCCTCCGAAGGCGAAGACCAGAACATGATGGACTCCGTGGCAGCCAAAGGGATGTGCGCCTTGGTGATGTGGGAGGACGGGGGCAAGGTGGAGGACTTGAATGCGGCAATTGCGCTCTTTAGAGGTGTGGCGGAAGAACGGCGTGAGACGCACCCGGATAGGGCGGAGGCGCTCTTCAGACTTGGAGATGCGTTGAAGAGACAGTACCAGCTTCAGGAGGCCGAGGGTGATCTCATCGAAGCCGTCTGCCTTTGTCGAGACGCGTTGGGAGCAGAGACGGACACACGCCACCCACGATACCCCTTCTGGGCCGCAGGTCTTGCTGCGTGTCTGCTAGAGGTCGCGAAAAAAGAAGCCAACGCTGACGCGCTCGACGAGGCGGCGGTGTGGGCCGAGCTCGCGGTTTCGCTGATCCCGGAGATGCACCCGGGGTTGGCGGGCGTGATGGTCACCTGGGGGGATGTCGTATACGCGAGGTATGAATCGCGAGGAGACGTGAATGACCTGGATGAGTGCCTGCGCATGTACGCTCAGGCGGCGACCTCGACGACTGCTCCGAGCGGTTACTGTCTGCGGCACACTAGGACGTGGGAGACCGTCGCCACGAAACACCATCGCACCTCTGATGTTGGTGCTGTGTTCGACGCGCGCCTGCAGCAACAGCTTCGCACAGTGAACATAGGGCGGTCCGTGCAGGCGCGACACGACATTCTCGCGAAGAGCCCGATCGAAAGCTCGCGCGCGGCTGCACACGCGATCAAAGAGGGAAAGCTGGAGCATGCTATAGAGCTGCTTGAGCATGGCCGGTCCGTCGTTTGGCAGCAGACGCTACGCCTTCGGCCATCCACGGACAGGTTGCACCAGGTCTCGCCTGCTCTCGCGGGTCGACTGTCTGCGACGATCAACGAACTCGAAGGCATCATGCGGACACAATCTATGACCTACACGTTTGCCACAATCGACAGCATCAGAGATCCTGATCGCACGGAGCGGCACCACCGCGAGCTCGCAGAGAGATACGAGGGCTTGCTCGCTGAAGTGAGAAAGCTGGATGGGTTCAGCGACTTTATGCGACTGACAAGGTTTGCGGACCTGGAGGAGATCGCGCGCGATGGCCCCGTCGTGGTCGTGAACCTGTGCGAAGACCGCTGTGATGCGCTCGTGTTGACGGTCGCGCACGGCATCCGCCACGTCCCTCTGCCCGACGCAGACTTTCAATGGCTCGAATCTGCGCAGGAAGAGTTGGCGTTCGCTGCAGAGTCTCTCGAAGACGATCCTACAAGGGACACCATGCGTGCCATGGACTCTGTACTTCTCAAGACCTTGCGCCTTCTCTGGAAGACCATCGCCAAGCCAGTGATTGAAGAGCTACACAAGCTCGGTCCCATTGCGGAGCATCTGTTCTGGTGCATGGCTGGGGCGGCAGACATGCCCATACACGCGGCGGGACCATATGAAGACGGGTGCTTGAATTTGCCCGACATCGTCGTGTCGTCGTACACGCCTACTCTCGCAGCCCTGCTCCGTGCAAGAAACTCTGTAGAAGCTGATTCTGCACGAATACTGGCTGTGGCGCAGAGCGAAACGGTTGGGTTTTGTGATCTGCCTTGCGCAAAGACGGAGATTGAGGTTCTGGAAGAGCTCGCGTCTCTCCCTGTGACCGCACTCGTCGACAGCGCGGTCTCGTCAGCCGCCGTGCTAGGCTACCTCCGGACGCACAGCTGGGTCCACCTCTGCTGCCACGGGACCGTCGACGCTCAACAGCCATTGCTGAGCACGTTTCATCTGGGCCACGTCGGGCATCTGAACATCGAGGCCCTGATGCGAGCGCAGCTGCCGCAGGCAGACTTTGCGTATCTGAGCGCATGCCACACGGCGGTGGGATCTGTCGCGCGGAACGAGTCGATGAGCCTGGCGGCTGCGCTGCAGGTGACGGGGTTCAGGTCTATCGTGGCGACGATGTATTCTATCGGGGACGAGGACGGACCTGTGGTGGCGAGGGAGGTGTACAAGTACATGTTCCGAGACGGCGCTCGGCCTGCACGGTCGTCTGACGCGGCCGTTGGGGTGCATCGGGCGGCGCGTGCGCTGCAGCAGTCAGGGGCGCAGATGTTCCGCTGGGTAAGCGAATCGCAAGGTTGGGTGGAATGTGACTGACTCTTGAGCGCAGGTTCCATTCATTCATATTGGGGTGTAGCGTCGCTCGTTGACGTATGTATTGTGCTAGAATGAATCATCTCGCAACGCCAAGGCAGTTTGACTGGAGCCATGCTGATGTGTGCACAAAGATGACATGAACCCTGGAAGAGCGTCGAGGCGATTACCCGTGAAATAAGCGTGGCAAGAAACAGCAATCCCTGAGACTTTTTCGGATGGCGGCTTTGCGCCGGGGGGGGAGGGGGGGGAGGGGGCGTCAAGCGCGAGCAAAAGCACGGATGAAACCCGCAGACTAGAACAAGCCCATCGACGACGGTGTCTTGTTGATCTCAGACAGATGGCTGCGTGAGAGGACAGACCTGGATTCGATTCCGGTTAAGCTGGAACGCTGATCACTGGACGTGATCCGAGTCGTCCGACGGTGAGCGCTGGGTATGTGCTGTGCAGGGACTGTGATGCACGACAGATGCATGGGATGGGTACCGTTAGTAGTATGTACGTGCCTTGGAGCAGAGTGTGCTAAACAGTATACGTGTGCTACGTGTGCGACGACGAAGGGCTGGAGGGAGCGCCACTCGCCGGCGAGGAGCGAGGGAGCGTAGCTGCTGCGTGTGGACCATTACGATGGCGAGACGCCAACTAGACCTAGTCTCCCAAAAGGCAGCAACGTTGACGATTCTCCTTCAACCTCCGACGTGGTCTCCAGATATCCGCTGAACATAGGCCCCTTGCAACGCGTCCGAGCCTTAGAATACAGGTTGACCGACGGTCGCTTCACTGTCGTCGTTGACAGAGCTTGATTGAATCTATCTGGTTTTAAGGTGAGAGAATGGTTCGGTGCAGGGGATCCAAACGAGTTTATGTGTGCAGTTCGCATAATATCAAACATTCTTCGGCCATAATCATTGTTGAATTGAATTCGTGTGGTCTGTGCAACGATCCCGCAGGCTCCTTCGCCGATCGATGAACCTTTGAAGAGCCCTCTACCGCCCTCTATTCAGCGTCCTCGTTGATCGTGCTCATATCGAGGACCAACGGCGTACCTTTTGTTCACCATTATCTTGAGTCGTGACGTGTTGAAGAACTGGGCAGCTGCCGTCCCGATTGCCATTGTGATCAAGATGAAGCTGGAGCAGCTACGCTCTGTTCAAATATCGGAAATGCTCACCCAAGCTTAGGAGTCCCACGCTACTCTTGCTCCAATGGAGTCTGCGATACGCGAGGCCCGCCAATAAGTAAAACAAGATAGGTCTTTAGAGGCCCCGTGAAGCTCCTATGAAGGTTTCCCGGTCAACATACCCCAAAATAGGTCAGAAAAATGCTAACTTTTCGGACATCTTGCTCATAAAATATGCTAAAACCGGGAAGGGTAGTCACAATTTGTCATACTTGTCACGCTTTGTCACGCTCAGTTCGAGACTGTAAATCAGCGAACAGAGCCCTGCGGCATCAATTTCCTCTCTCAAATCAGAAGAAAACATTAGAAAGTCTGCACAGGTTTTGAATATGAGTGCTGAAGGCATCAAGAGTAGTACTCAAAATCTTATTTGGTTTTTGACATGGTGTATTAGGGGAGTAAAACTGCCGCACATGCCAATCTAGTGTCAAGCCTGTATTAGAAGCACAATTTGGTGGGATTCGGGCAGGGAGAGACTCAGTAAAAACAGAAATTCAAGTGAACGTCATGCCCAGTCACGAAACTAGGCTTTTGTCATATATCTGTCAAGAACATGGCGCAGAAAGTCATGTAAAAGTCATAAACTTCCAAAATTGGACACAACTTTCACATGACTTCTGCACCGCATTCTTGACGGATACATGACAAAAGCCCAGTTTTGTGACTGGGCATGACGTTTACTTGAATTTCCGATTTTACTTTTACTGAGCCTCACTTGAGAAAAAACAATTCAGTAAACACCGCAGACCCAAGCTCAAATTGGGCACAAAAATGCTAAAAGCCGGGAAACATAGCGCAATCCCGGCCAAAAAAATGCTTAAAATGGGGAAGGATTTGGCCAATTTTCGCCCTCAAATATGCTAATTTTCCGGGAAACCCTCATAGGAGCTTCACGGGGCCTGTCTTTAGATCCTTTCGTGCTTATCAATATGGCGTGACAGCGGCAAACGAGCTTGTGATCTATGGTCCTCTTGATGGATGTAAAGCCTTCACTATGCGCGCACGCCGGTCAGCAGAATTCTGGGCCTTGTAACAAAGCACGCCCACCACAAATCTGCTGATATTCCTCATGTCCACGTCGAGAGCTTGCTTCCCAAAGATCGAAATTAACCAGAGCATGTGTCTGCAAGATATTCGTATAGCGGTCCCAAGTTGCGCAATATCACGCCGCCAGAATTAGCATCAAACTACAAGCCACCACGTCATATAATAGGTTAGTTGAGTATCAAGCAGGGGGGGGGGCAACGGTACATCCTGTACACGAGCTACAAACGCACAACATCCACCACTTCACCAGCAAGGCGCGTCACTCGAGTGAGCACTATAAAGAATAAATGAGTGTATGTAAAAGAGAGAGAAGCGGCCTAGGCGCGCGTGTAGCAAAAACAACCAGTGGTAGAGGGGAATGGTATATCAATAGAAGGACCGTCGAGGACGCTAAAGGGCAGAAAGGCACGGAGGCCGAAGCGCCACCGAGATCAGGATGACGCTGCGTAATACAAGTAAAGCCACCGAGACCAGTTATGCAGACAGCAGAGCACATGAACCGCGCAGGCAAGCAGCGAGGCCATGTGCACGATACACGGTTAAGAAGGCCATCATAAAAAAAAGAAGCAAAGCGGCAGGGGAGGAGGATACATGGTCCGGGATGATAGCGACACAGGGAAAACATCAGCAGTCCGATAGAGGGAACGGTAAAAATCGATATCGAACAGGCTATACTGGTCATTCACATCATCATCATGGCGAATCCATTGCCATTGCCGCCGCCGCCGCTGCCGCCAGTGATCGAGATGGGAGATGTGGCCATAGGACCCATCTCGTCCCGAGCCCAAGTGGGAATAGCACCAGTGTTGATCCTCTTGGGATAGCCGTCGGCGCCCTGGCCGCCACCGTTCGATAAGAGACTCGGCATATCATAGCTTCCTGAAGGTGAAGTGACGTGACGGGAGTGCGAAGGCGAATCAAAGCCACTCCCGGCTCCCATGCTACCACTCCTCTCTCTCCTGCCCATGTGTGCAGACCCAACAGACGACGCATCCTCGTTGTCGACAGGACTGCCGAACAGATGCATTTGTTGTTGCTGTCTCATGCTGGCGAAATACGCTCCGTTCCCAAAGTTGGAACCCGCAGACGAAGGACCGTGGGAGCTGGGAGGCGGTGTGAACAAGTGGTTTCCACCGAACTGCTGTTGCTGCTGCTGCAACTGCTGTGCCGCGAACAGTTGGTTGTTCCACGCGGACACCTTTTCGTCGGACTGAGCCAGATTAAATTGCTGCATGTGGAACTGTTGTGCAGAAATCTGGGGATGAGATTCGAAAAGTGAGGCCATCGCAGGATTTTCGAACGAAACACCGGACATGCTTTGGGCGATCATGGGCCCGCCGTGTCCGGACGGCCGCGGAAGAATGTGTGCAAGATGAGATCCCCCGGACTGAGAGGGAACGTTATGGGCAAATGGATTGGGTTGATTCTTGACATACGTGGGCGCAATGGAATTTCTCAAATCGTCGGCCTCATCGTGAACAGAAACTCCAAAAGAACCGGGGTTGACAGCGCCGATGGGGAGGTCATCGTCGTCGCCGTAACCGTCACCGTTCCCATCATCGTCTTGGTCGTCGACACCAGGGATGGCGGTAAGGACCTCGACCTCGCCGCTGAGAACAAGGGCGAAGCCATCGCTGCGGACGGGCTCCTCAACACGAGGGAGATTGGTACGGTCTCGCCATTCGTTGAGCTCGCGACGGAGGGCGTCGGTCTCGAGCTTGAGAAGTCGAAGCTCGCGGGAAGCGAGAAGGCGGTGACGGCGAGAGGAGTGGATGTGCGCGATGGAAGAGTTGACAATCGCGGACTTTGAAGGGCGGCGAATCTGAGAGAGGTTAGGAAGGAGAGCAGCGAGATCCTACGGTGGTCGAGGAGGTTAGGTCGATGTAACGCTTCAGGGAAGGAACGACGTACCAAGAATCTGCTGTTCAGGGTCTCTCTCCTCTGACGTTCGACGGCGTTGTGTGTCGCACGCCTCTCGGCAGTATTGGCTCTCCTGGAAGGCTTCCTCTTTGCCTGGGCGCTGGCGGAGTTCAAAGTGGTTTGACCGAGCTGGGCAGAGGATTGATCTGCGGCAGAAGGAAGGGTCAGGGTATGGACGGGGTTCGTGGGGGACAAGGGTGTCTGGGGGACATTAGGACTATCGGCAGATGAGGGCGAGTTGCCGGCAGACGGGGACGAAGGAATGGGAATAGAGAGAGCCATTTGGTCGTGGAGCTGAAAGGGACGTCGGAGGCGAGATTGTAGGAAGTACAGCTGTAGGATTGAGCGGGAGCAGCGGGTCTAAGCGTGGACAGAAACTTGGACGGTGCGAGGGTGATGCAAGATATTTTGAGGGGATCGGGAGGAAGGAAGACAGGCCAGAAACGCGATTGCTCAGCGGAAACCGGGGCTGTTGAGGGATGGAGGAAGAAGCAAAGGAGGCCTGAGATTGCGGGGATAAGAATCGCGAGCAGAGCTCAAGCGGGCGGGATGAGGCGGGAAGAAGGAGAAGACGATCTGAGCAGTCGCGAGCTAGGCTCAAGCGTACTGCAGGTCCTTTGAGTGGGCGGAAAGAGAGAAGCCGGCAGGGTCGCGAGGATCTGTGGGGGAGGGGTGAACAAGGTAAGATAAGCGGGAATGGGGAGAACAAGGAGCGGAGAGGGACGCACTCCAGGCGTTATCCTTAGCACGGCGAGGATGTTCGGAGTAGAGGAGAAAGAGGGGGAGGGCTCTTTCGCTCAGAGGACCATAGACAGATGGGGGACGAGGAGAGAGAAGAGAGAAAGAGAGGGAATGTGTCGTGGGCAGCACCAGACCGTCTCGGTTATCCTCCCGCCGCTGTTATCCCGGCGGACTTTCAATCCCCGTACAACTCCGATCACCTACAAAGCACACGTGCCTGGCCCGAGTTCCCCTCGGGGTCTCCGCTCTTTTCGCGGCCCGCCATCCGCTTCCGTCTCATCACTGATCTCCGTGTCCACGGAAACTTCGTCCTCGTCGACGTCGCAAACTCTCTCGTACACCCCTCCACCGTGCCTCGGCGACCAGGCCCTACCGCTTCCTACCCATCTGTTTATCCGTCGTTTTTTTTCTGGTGTCTGTGCAGTATCAAACTGAGCTCGGCGCGCTCTTACCAGGTCCCCGAGGAATAGCTACGGGCATCATCTTAGTACCACTTTGGTACCCCTCTCGCTCTTCAGCCGAGGACTCTAAGCTCCCAAACCGAGGTTCCCTCCGGCATCTTTGTTCATGTGAAGCCCGCGATCGATCTGCTAGTCACCTCAGTTGCCCATATCTTTCCTGGCAGCCTGCGTTGCACCGTCCGCTGATCACCAGCACGTACGTTCTCCACGCCCAACAGAGTGCTTGTGCTCTGAGCGCTGAGAGGACTGAGGTTTCTAGAAACGATTTCTCGGGACGCCTTGACACGCACGGCATCCGCTCAACGCCCTCTAGCATACCATTCAAATGCGTTCGAGGCGCTTGACAGACTTGTCTTCGATCCAGCGCCGATTCGTCAGCCGGTACTGCATTTGCAGAAGCTGCCTCGACGGTGCCGGTCAATCTTGATCGCTACAGTAGTCAAGTCTCGCGTGATGGCAACAATGCTCGCCGGAAGCCACTGGAAACTTATGGAAACCTTTCCAGGTTCACACAGGTTCAGACCCGCCTCTCGATTGAGGAGCCAAAGACAAAAGCAACGTCTCGCCTGGCAGACCCAGTTATCGCCAATTGGGTGATAGGGGTACCGTCAAGCTTACTTACTTAGATCCTGGCGAGAGAGATCTGTCGAGAAGACCACTGCCACACTCGGGTTTTGCACCGGTCTGCTCATGAAGCCCCGGATACCGACGGATGCGACTTCGAGCTTGATTGTCAAGATCTGCATCGCCTCGCGCTTACAGCCTCGATGATCAGACACCTTCAGACACTGTCGATCTTGCCAGTAAAGTGCGTTTATTCATTCCAGAGGCGCCTGTTTGCTCCCACTTAGCAACAATCCATCAGAACACGTTCCCCCACTCGCGCGAGGCAGCTGGGCGATTCGAGACCAGGGCAGCCTTCTATCTCATCTTTCGTCGCTCCTGATCCGTTCCTTTTACTCGTCCGCTGTTTAGCTTATCACGCCACCGCATGCTGCGCGTGGAGCATCCTGCAGATCTCGACCGTCTCGGCTGGCGTAGACTAGTATGCTTCCAACATGTGTCACTCATGTGTCTAGTTACCATACAGTTAGCTTCCTCGTGCGGCGCAACTGTCGTCAAAATCCAATGTCTTTTCTTTGAACCAAAAACCTATGAGTACGGATTGCCACTGCTCGAGATAACGAATTCGACGCGCATAGAATACAGTAACACAATAATGCAACAAAAGACGATCACTACAAGAAATGACATAGCCACAAGTTCCGGGAGTATACGTGAGATTTCACAGCGTGAAGTGAGTAAGTTCCCGCTGAATCACTAAGAGTCTTTCTCGTTCTCCCTTTAAAAGGGTCCTCGACTTGACCAATTCCGCATCTTCACTCAACAACCCCTCCACGTTGGAGCGATCCAAGACGATCAAAATGGCTCTGAGGAGTTCGTCGGAAAATGCTTGGTTCAGATCATGTTCGATCCTGAGCGGCACTACGTCCGTGAACCTCTATAGCACAGAGGCATGAGCATCGTGTTTTCAGGGAATTTATTAGAAGGAGCACACCTTGCAAGCAACTTCGAAGAATGCACGAACACTTGCCATCACATTTAGCTCTTGCTCGAAGGCGTCTGGAGGACACAGCCGCTGAAGATCATACGCGCATAGATTCGGAAAGCCAGCCTCTGCCAGGGCGGTCAGAGCCCTTCTCTGCGCTGAACTTGGGTCTCCGTATACCGGCACGGCAGAAGAACGCTGATACAGGTGTGCATGATTCCTGACCTGCTTGTAGTGTGTCAGCCATTTCTGCCGAGTCGCTCCATCGTGTTCATTCTGCGTCCAGAATGGCTCCGATTCGCCACTGAGAGGTTTCATCACGGCTTCGTGAGCTAACACTTGAGCTTCATGATGCCGCTCGATCACGATAGCCCTGCAAGAGGTTTATGTGATCAACATGCTGTCATTTTAGCACACTAGAACGTCAAAATCTTACCGAACGAAACTTTCCAGCTGTGGAAAAGGCCCAAAGTGTTCGACAATGAGATTGTCGACAATATCGAACAAGATCTGATATGCCCTGCCGAAGCAATCTTCCGTTGGCACCAACCACAGCTGAACGAAGGATCGAATGAGCTCCTTGTGCGCTTCAAAAGGAACAATTCCTGGATGCTCCCAGCCGATATGCCTTACGAGCGAAGTTTAGGAGCTAAAGGTCTGAGAAGAATGGTTCGACTGACTTTTGGATGACTGTTCTCACGTCATACAGGTTCAACGACTGCGCAGGAGGGCTCGTATCTGAGTCGCCATCAGCGACAATCTCGTACAAGTGAGGCGTATCGGACGGCCAGAAATCGGGAGCTGTTTTTTCAATATCCTTTTTGAAAATGCCGTAGCTCGCCTGGTTGCGGTGAATAAGCTCCTTAGATCCACCTTGATGGCCGTGGACCATAGCCTTGAGTACAGTGCAAAAATTGATTACTCTCTGAAGAACCTCAGCATTAGGATTATCGGTCTGTGGTGGATCCGGCAGTTGGGCAAGTTGAGCGTCACAGTCGGCCAAATACTCCCGGACAGCTTTGTTCAACGCAGGCAGTCTGTGTGATGCATCAGGCAAGCACAGTAATTTAACAGCAGACGGTAGGAGCGTACTGTTTTTCGATGAGACTCATGAATAACGACGACAACTCTGAAACGAATTGGGGGATGCCGAGCCTCCGGCGGTTTGCAAGTTCTTTCCAAGGGTCCCTCTTTTCGAAAAACTCGCGTTCGATACTTTCAGCTTCAGCTCGAGTGATGTTCCGTGAGCGTTCGGCGTCATCGGGAAGGCGCACGCAATAATACCCATGAGTTAGTTTATTGCTTTTCCCTTGAAGGACATCTACCCATCGAGCGAGGGCGCCGATGTCACCTGACCGCAAATTATCGGGCTTGGTCAACACACCTATGGGTAATACACAAGTAGATAAAGAATCTCCCGACGTAGATTGAGCAGCATACGTACCGATGGTTCGTCGACCCTCAGGGTCGACCTCTCTGGCCAAACGAGATGCCAATTGATTCTCCATCTCGTCTACCAAGAACGTGAGCAAGCTGACAAAGACAGTTGAGAGGATGAAGTAGCATACCGGTAACTGGAATAGTGACAAGAATGATAGTGGATTCGACCTTGATGGTTGAAACAGCCAGGTCCTGAACGAGGCCGACCATCTCTGGATCTTCATTCTGCACTAGGCCTAGAGAGCGCTTAAGCTCAGCACGAAGCCGTCGTAATACAACCCACCTGGAAGGTCAATGAATGCCAAGTCGGTTGCACCAGGATCTTCGATATCTACATAAACAACATCCCGGGAGAACTTGAGCGTTTGACTGTCTTTTTGCAAGACCCGTAATTGCGGCAATGTCTGGTCGTGGAAGTGCTCTGGAAGATGGTGCGGGGAAAGAAGAGCTGCTTGAGCTCTACGAAGCCAAATCTCCACGTCGCCCTTGTTCGTCAGTCTTGGACTGAATGGAACAGTCTTGGCGCCGATCGATTCGTTAGGCTTATACTCATATCTCAGGCTGATCTTGCACGACCATGATTCGACAGAGCTCGACACCATGCACTCCATCGGACATCTGTTGTGGTGCTAAGGTCAATGATTATGAGGGATATTTATCGAAGAAATACCTTGTACATGTTCCATAATCACGCGGAACACTTATCTGGAAGCCATGTGTCAGACGTTATGATCAGATTTCAGGCCGATGGACTCACTCCTGTGATGGCCTCAACAACAGAACTCTTCCCAGCTTGAGCCAAAGATTTCGGTAAAGTTGCCTTATGCCATAATGTTTAACGTCAGGGACATACCTGATTGACCGCCTATAACAGCGATTCTTGGGATATCGAAGAATTGGCTCGCCCTGTCAGAAGATGATCAACTGACTGCGAAATATGTGATTTATGAGATTACCCTTGTCCCATAAGATTCTTGATGAGATTGATGAGTTGTTTGCGCTTCTGCGCATAGGGAGTTGTTGAGAACGAATTGAAGTCATTTGCCATGCCTTGCTGACCAGCGTCGTGGTCTGGCGATGTCGATTTTTTCTTCAGAGAGGCCTGTCAGAGATACACATGAAGACGGCTAGAGATATGGGCACCTGGTTCCTGATGGTAAACAGACAGTGAGCTCGAAAGATCAACCTGAAGGAAAGTCGAACTCACTTTCTAGAGAAGATACTGATACGCCTCTTATGGAACGAGTCCCCGTTCGTATTTGTTGCGGACATTGGTGGTGGTGGATGGCGACTACTGACTGTATGTCATGATGGTCTTATATGTGAATGCGTTTAGATTCGCAGATAAGAAGCCTGAAAAAGGATTCAATCAAGCGCCGTCGATGTCAATCTACATCGGCATTGCAGTTGTCCAGTGATCAGAAAAGGCTCACCTAGCTCCCAGAACGACAGATACCTCGCGAGCTGCGCACCGGATGCGGATCAATTTCAGAATTCAGAAACAAGTTTGAGTTCGGCACTTACTGTTTATATGGTACGGCATAACCGATAAGCTTGGATGAGGCATGTGGACAATATCTGCAGCAGGACTTGCCTTGACAAGCTAGAGGGATCCTTGGCTGGCTATGACTGAGCGGAACCGTCGAGGTTTGTGAGTGTGAAATCAGAGGCAAATGCAGCACTCGCGCAGGCTGCTGCGAGCGCCGCGCAGACTACATTGAAACCGAGACACGCTTGTCGGAGCAATTGAATGCGTGAAGGAAGCTGGATGAGCGCGACTTATCATTTCGGATAGAAGAGGACTCATGGTCCTGTGAGACAGAGTCGGCGCCTGTTTGGGGGTGAATGGTCTCTTGTAACACCCGTAGACGGGTTTCCTTCAAACGCTGCACTGCGCGCAGAGCTTGGATTTTCCAGAGAAGACTGTGGAAAGACTGTCAGAAAGGACAAACATTACTCTGAATGTCATCGTTTTGGTACGACTCATCCAACAAAAGCGTGATTATGGGATGAACTTCAAGCTTTTTTTCTAGGAATCGTTACCTAATATTTTCACGGAAAACCCCAAGCGCTGCACGCAGTGCTGTATCCTCGTGACTCCTGCGATTGTACCTGCTTCCTCAAACGAACTCCAATTGTCTTGCGCATGCGCTGCGCAGACCGAAGCGAAAAAAAATTGTGATGGACTATTCAAGACTCTTGAGAGAACCCAGGAGAACCCAGTGTCATTTCCGGTTAAGAACAGACACAGCATGAGGTCAAAGCAGCGAGCGCCTCGCGCTTGAGCCTTGCGATAATTGATCGTCCGTTGAAGGCACAGTAGATTGTGATCTAGATCAGTGAGACAATGACAAGCATGCACCCCCGATCTTTGCAAGGGCTGCCAAGAAGAGCAATTGCCATGTTTTCCAAAATGCAGCGACCACAACCATCCACAGCATGGAGTCTGGACAGGCTTCCAATGAAGCGAGCATCATTCTGCCGAGGAAGGCCGTACTTATGTAAGTCCGGTTAGCATCCTTGCCTTCTGAGCGCTGAGCACGATTCTTGGCACCACTGCCCAACTGCCCACATCATCTCGACGACAGCCTTTCTTCTCCTTTCTTGCCTCGACGCTTAACCATTTCACGGGCGAGATGCCCAATCTTGCACAGACTCACTGACACCACGCAATCCATCCATGGGCATACCGCTTGACAAGGCAGAGCTTCTTGCGCTTTTTCTGGAGACCCTCGTCTATGGTACGTCCTTCCCACTGACCACATTCACGCGGCCTCTCACTCTTTCGTCAAGGTATATTCTTTACCCTGTGCTGCATCACATGTATAGTCCTCGCCTCCGTCCACCATGGCGGTACACACTCTCGCAAAATCATCATGCCCACAGCCTTCCTCATGCTTGCTCTCGCGACCGCCGTCAGTCCTATCCCATCGCGCTTCGATCCCTCGTCATATGTTCTCATCTACATATCTCATAGCACCTCGTCATCGACTTCATACGCGCTGCGCGTGCCTTCATTACTCTTGGTTCGCCTTCAGGGGCAGCTAATGAATACTTTGGCGAAGTTTCCGACGGCCTATTCTTAGCCAAATCGCTGTTGTATCTTGTTCAAACTCTAGCGGGTGACAGCATCATCGTACGTGAAATCAGTGCTGCACGAGCCATTTTATGATAGCGGGTCGTTTCGTCTTCCTCTGAGAAGTAAGGAGAGTTGTCAATGATGATGAGCGTGTATAGATCTGGCGCTGCTATATAGTAACAAATCGTCGGCCGATGCTCATCGCCTTACCGTTGATCGCATTTATTGGAGATATTGGTACGCACCCTCCAAATCCCCTTTAAATTAAAGTCTTAATGTCAGTCAACAAAAAGTATTTGGTTGCATCATCGTTGCGCGCATGATACGAGCTCCTGATGGTGCGACTATATTTTCGGTACTACGAGGAAGTTTTGCGGCGTATACGAGCATGACACTTGCAATCACAGCCTATTGCACAGGCGAGCGACCCTCACGATCCCTCTGTAAAGGCATAGCTGATGTCTTCTCCCCTAGGCGCAATCTGCTGGCGCATATATCAACCAAGCAGGGAATGGGGTGGGGTGCGCACGCTACTCCCTGTGCTGATGGCGATCATCGAAAGTGGCGCTCTTTACACTGCAGGCGTGCTCACCACGCTCATCCTTTTCTTGATCGAATCCAATGCGCAATTTGCAGCGCTCGATCTGCTCATGCCTCTAGTCGTCAGTGATTTTCGTCTGCCTCTTGACGACCATTTCGATGACGCGGCGAGGCGGGATGGTAGGGCGTGGTATACTGCTTAATCATTCTCCAGATACGCTACCAGACGTATCTTCTGGATAACAACACAGACACGTCCGATCTACCGTGCGATAACATCGACAACAGGCGTAGGCGCCCGGCAGTGTATTCGTCGATGCGATTTTGGCACGAGACGGCGACGGGGGACGGGGGCGAGCGGAATGTGACGGCAGATGGAGGACCTGGACGAAGTGTTGAAGTGGGGCTTGACGCGGGAAGGAAAAAGAGAAGGGAGCATGATGAAGAAGCTACAGGGACGAGTGAAAGCAGGTCCGGGAACGTGCCAAGTGAGGGACCGAAACGAGGAGGGTCTATGTAAGGACGGTGTTAAACTTGCAGCTATGACCTCCTTTTTTCTTCATTTCGAAGAGAGTCGGCTGCGTGGGTTCTCCCCGATTGAAAGAGTGAGGTCTACAATGTCCTTGAAAGTTCCCACATCCTGCTATGCGTTGACTTCATATAGGGGAGTTTTTATAGCATGCATGTCGACATTGTCGAGGGTAGTGCATTCGAATTCCTCCGATGCCCTTATGACGCTAGGCTCAACAGTTTTGGTATGTGGAATCCATTGAGATGATCGGAAACGCTCTGTGAGTAGTGCCAACCAAGCATCCACATTTTTGACTAAGTACAGATCTTCTGGCGTAATCCCAGGCAATGACAAGCCTCGCAAGTATGTCGTCGCTCACGTATCCGCTTTCTCTTGCCGCAATACAACATCAAGCCCTTCTTCAGGTCCATATTCTCTTCCAATGACCGACGAGTTCCAGATGATTCATTGTGGACACGATAAGCAAATCGTAGAACTCGATCTAAAGAGATGTTAGTTTTGTACGCGTACAATCCAAAATGCAGCGGCCTCACTTTTCGGAGGGGCTAGTTCAAGTTTAAGCGCTCGGCACATATATCGTAAATCCCGAAATTTCAATTGCGAACAAACTGACATTTTGCTCATGCATACTTTAGGCTTTAATAAAGCCACCACTTCGATTTAACCTCCTTAGATTTGATCATGACATCGTCGTCTGCTCCTGCATTTTAGCCCGTACGTTGTCTTGTGACCGTTGCAGTGGCGTTTTCCTTGTCAACAACCACAAATTGACGCTACTCCGGATGAAATGCCACATATTTCTCTACCTGACCTTGTCTCCCTGTGAAGGTACACTCAAAGCGGCGCCGCTTTCCTCATCATGCCTGTCGGTCACGCCTTACCCCGTACTTTCTATGCCAAACTACAAAAAATCCTGCAGCGCAGCGCTGACAGTACCAGAGAAATCCTGCAGTCTCGCCCATGGAGACATTCCCCGCCCAGTGCTCAAGTGCAGACCAGTCCGAATCTTGGAACGGAACTTGATACTATTGATCTGGACTTTGAAGTCGATGACGAATGCGACGACTGTGGCTTGGTCAATCCGAATTCCTCAACGCCTCTCATGATAACGAGAATGCCTCCTGCTCAAGGACATTTGAGGAACATTATCCAACATCCTGCCGGGGATGGACGAGAGGAAGGGTCTTCATCTCAAACACACGCCCATAGTGCTCCGGTGGGAGGCGTATTTCATCCACACTTCAAGCAATGTTCTGACATTCCTCAGTATCTATTTT
Source organism: Heterobasidion occidentale (assembly GCA_039111635.1). NCBI lineage: Eukaryota > Fungi > Basidiomycota > Agaricomycetes > Russulales > Bondarzewiaceae > Heterobasidion > Heterobasidion occidentale. The sequence continues at coordinate 3,851,940 of JBCAQO010000002.1, read as the reverse complement.
GCGATGCCATAGACCCCCCTCCGCTCCTGGAGGAAGTTAGACGACCCCACTCCGATTCCATGAAATAAGCATAGATCTCGTCTCCGTCAATTTATCCACTAAGTCCACTCTATACTCGTTATTGACGGCATGCGCAAGGCTGGTTCGTCACCCATTTTTAAGACCAGGATATATACAATATAGAAGGCAACAACGAACCCTCTTGAAAGCGCTAGGCACGTTCCTTCATCGTTGACTAACAATGACCTTCTCATTCATGCTTCATATCAATCTTAGGACTGTTGATACAAACCCCGTCACCTCTTTGATTACATCTGCGACCTCGTCAATTCTACTCTTACAACGCTATTATATACCGTATCTCACGATAATTTAGCCTGGATTCAAAGCCAAATGTCGACTTGAGAAGACTCTTGTTTTGACTTATTCTGAACAATTTATCCAGACAAGACTAGACAGCCAGCGATATGGTTTGACTTGGTTATGCGCAGTGGTGTGATAATTGACCTGTTTGAGACATGCACATGATTTCCAGAGAGTATAACCAAGGTATCATATATCAACGCTCGAACTTCCGAATCAGGTTATTCACTGTCATCCACCGACTTGATCTTCCCTACGACAGTGATATCGCAGACAATCAATTACCAGCGCTCCAAGAACTTGTCTCGTTGTCCGATGCGGTCATAGACCGCTGACCTCGGATCACCTTGCCCACGTATAATTACTGATCTCGGGCACGATACTTTGCCTCAGTATTTTCACCCTTTACACTGCTCAAGAGATGGCAGCCAAACAGACGTTCATAATCTGGGCCCCTGATTACACCGCGGAGGACGTTCTACCCCGTCGTCAATCTTTACTACAAAAGCATCTGGAAGGTATATACGCGCTCGCAGCGAAAGGCTGGTTTAGTGCGTGTTCAATCCTTGCAGTTTGCTCTATTCCACTCAACGTATCGCAGAGTCCGGCGGCTATACCGTCACACCTGAGACGACGACGAACCCAGTCTCAGAGAGGAAGGTGACCGGTTCGATGTTGATAGTGGAGGATGAAAGCGTTGAGGCAGTCAGAAAGCTTATCGAGGCTGACTGTTACTGGACGGAGAACATCGTGAGTAAATTGTTCAAAGTTACATATCCGACTCTCTAGTCTGACTGACATTGGGGTGCGAAGTGGGATCATGAAAAGCTTGAGATTAGGCCATACTTTTCTGCTTGAGGTGGAGTGATCCGGTACGGTGATAACCTGATTGAGGGGTTCTTGTATGAATAAATGATCAGACGTTACATATACCCACTAGTCTTGAAGGTCAGAACTAGCCGCGAGGGCATGATTCAAGCCTGATTTGAACAAACGCGACACAAGGAGCTTGCGTAGAGCAAGACTTCTCGCCATCTCTCTGCAGTTGGGATCGCAAGTGAAGCTTTATATTAGGCTCCGAATAAACGATTAGTATGATATCCTGAGTGGGGCGTGAGTGAGGGACAAGTTAGAAACAACATAAGAAACTCTATAGATGTCTGCTTGCGCAACAACAGGTGATGGAAACCTCGTAAAGACTGTCGATCATTGAGCGAACGTGGGCATCTCAGACGTAATTTGCAAACAAAGGGATAAGGGACTGGGCGATCGTGTAACTGAATACGAGTTTGGGACCTACGACTAGAATCTGCACCATCGGGGATCAGCGAACACTTTTAAGGTATTGAAGTCCAGACCGAAACCAGATGTACATACTTTGGGCGTCAATCCCTTGAACAGTGCTCCAGGACCCTCGTGTTTCATCAATTCTTTGACGACTGTAACGCCAGACATCTTGTTCTCGAAGTTCGCGTTCTGGATACGGGTTTTTACGACGTCCAGAGGAGCTGCGACTGTGATAGATGCGACGGCTCCTGCAATTGATGCAATGAAATTTTGGGTCCAAGTTGCTTTGGAATAGTCGGAAACGCCGAGAACGTAGTCTTTTGTTACCGCCGAAGCGCCGAAGAGCTGCGCAGGGACGAATGAACGATTGAAGGCTGTAAATTGTGAAATTAGCTCACGGCGAAGGAACCGGGGGCATTGCGCGCCATTGTCCAGCCCCAGCCTCTGTACAATGTTGTCCCCTCTTCGAGGAAAATTTTGATGACTCCACGACCACGGAAGGCCTCAGGGTTCACTTGACGCTTGATCTTGAGAGCGTCCAAAGGGAGTAAGACCTTTCAAGCACAGTAAGGTCAGTAGGCGGTGTAGAACCGACCGGTGAACTTACCACTTCACCGATACCTGTCAAACTGAGTGTCCATTGTGAGAATCTGGCAAGCGCACACTCAAAGGAACACAATGACTCACCTTCCGGCTGTCGCCTGCATGATGCTCTTTCCCTTTCGCTCACCGAAGGCGCTGGTGAAACTCTCTTTGTAGTGTCGATTAAGAAGGTCATTGAACCAAGGCTGTCCACCGAACTTGTATATCCGTTGTGAGATTTTATAGCCTGCGGCGTAGCCAAGACCGGGAAACAGAGAGAGCATTTTCCGACTGAGGGGAGCTGTGGCCTGGTCTCGGAATATAATGGAAGAGATTGTTGCTGAAGAAGCCTATTACCATGGAAGAAAATGCGTGAGATATAGGCTGTATACCGATGGTGTGACGTACCTTGTTGCTCATTAGTCGCTTAGCAATAGTGTCGACCGGATGGAACACGAGCAGTTCAGCGACGCCTAAACATCATTCGGTGAAGCCATTCATAACAGGCATAACGGTATGAGGACACTGCACATGCTGACGTCGCAGTTGTGGGGCACGCACCAGAAGTCCCTGAACCGAGAACGCGTGCAGTTCCAGACTCCTTCCCTTTACCGGCCATCGGAGGGGACATTCTACAGGAAAGTGAAAGATGGCGGAAGGGATATGGAGGGAGGACTGTGAAAGGTTGAGAGACGGCCTCGCTGAAAATAGACCAAATTTGCCCTCGGCGTTGATGAGGTAAGCGGACTGATAAGTGCCTTACAGAGTTGTCGCGTCGGCATGAATTCAGCCACTCAAGAGTATGGACCAGATGTGGAAAGTCATCCCCTCCGCTTCTATATCCAAATGACGCTGATATACCCCGCAATGCAATACAGTTTACTGCACATTTGTGGAGTCCACGCATCTATCTACATCACGCCCCGCAAGCCCAAGCCCAAGGGCTATTTGCCGATCCCTGCTGCTGAGTAATTTCTTCATATTCTGCTGCGTGGGTATTTGAGCTGTTCAGATCATGACGAGATCCTCCAATTGGAGCTTGACATTCTGGACACCTGGCCTCTTCCATTGCACCGCCGCACTGAAGCATTCATTGAATAACGTCAGTCGGTGGCTTTGGAAAGTCATGTGATTGAAGGACTTACTTCGCCAATGACAAACATATGACTATTCTGGCAGTTATAGGAGTGGCCACAATGTGCTGGATAACAATGATGTTAGTCTACTAGTAGGTGTCAGCACAGCTACCTGCCAACACACAGAATCCGAACACTTTTACTACATCAGCCATCTCCTGGATCAATGATGGCTGATAACCCCGGTCTGTCATGAGATATGTCTCAAGCTCCGTATATTCCTGGACATATCTCTCTGCCTTTTGTCCACAGTTAAGTTCAAACCACTTATGTTCCTCACCAAGAACCTTCAGCAAATTTGACAGTTGGCTCCGGATGTACAATGTCTCTACGTTCCGCAAGAACTCACGGGCAGTGTTGGCACGTGCTCTTACCAGACTCACCAGCTGCTTGCGCTCCGCATTGTCAAGGTGTCCGGTCCTGGCCAGGCTATCTTGTGCCCTCAGAATCATTAGACGGAATTTCTTGAACTTGGAACGAAAGACATATATGGCTGACCAGGCTGCAAGCCTAGATGCAGATGACTTCTCTGCAACAACAAGAGCCTTTTGCGAATCATTTAGGCAAGAATCATGAATGAATGCTGTAAACAAATTCCAAAGCTCCTTGTGATGCTTGACATCTTTGTCGTCAGAAATTATAGCAAGGCCTTCAATGTGACTCTAAGAGATTTCTGCCAGCATAAACCTAAGCTGAAGAGAAAGAAGGAACACCTCCACTTGAAAATGGGTGTTGGCTTTGTGAAGCAGCTGTCCAATCTTCTTATTGACTTCAATCATTGCCAGTGGCTCAGGGGCATCGGTGGCTCTGGCAGAGTCTACTGCAATTACTGCAAGTTTGAGATGGTATTGTTAGGACCATGTCCTAACATGTGCTTTGCACGTGAGCAGACGGGCTGGTCAAGTGCTTCAGACGTGATTCAGACTTGGACTGTTCTCAATGACTCATCACCATTTACATGCTAAACTGCATGAATGCTTACTTACCGTTCCTGATTCTGGATGTGGATAGACATTAGTTCCTGACCCTGACCCTGGTTCCTGATCGATCAAGATGTGGACAGACATTAGTGATCCGGTTACCATACTTAGTTATATGGCAGGTCGATGACACATTTAGCTTATGGATCTTGATCGTTTACCTCAGTACCTGAGAAGTGCACAAACCAGATCTTGATCCGGCCCTAGATACATCTTTGGATAAATAGGCAAGATGAGCTTCTAAGAAGCTCAGCTTGTTTACCTGTAATACACTCAATCTCTGCACTATGCCCGGTGTCTGGCTACCTTCCTAGCCCACACTTCGTGATCTTTGTTAGATCTGAGAATCCTTTGCATGGTCTAACAACGCACTGGACTCGTCTCCATTCCCATCTCTTCCTCTACTCATCCGCTACTACACCGGCCTAGCCGCCTTCCGTGTTCTCAGTTAGACACCTCCACGTGTCATCTGTTGGACAGGAAAAGATCATCCAGTTTCTTCTCACCATCGAGAGAACCTCAAAGATCATCTTCTTAACCTCTTTAAGGACAAGATAGAAAGCAACCCCGAATTCCTTGAAAGGGCTCAAAGGCGATCAATCATCTTCATCCATTGGAGTCTACGACTCTACGACGCTGTAGAGGTTTAGCTTGGGGATCCCCTTTGTGCATTGGTGCACATGATAGGTCTCCACCTAACACTTGAATGAGCTCTTCCATCCCTACCCTATCCCAAGCTGGATCCCCAGCAGCAATGGCTCTTTCTTCAATCTGTAAACAACATTCTAGCAACCACTGCACAGGTAAACCAAGCAGGAACCCTGCAAGGAAGAATTGACAACCCAGGAACAATTGAAGTCGCAAGACACCGCAACCCAGGAAAGGTTTATTCAGGAATAGCCACATTCCGGCTATGAGAATCACCCAAAATCTTCATCAACCTCAGCAAAACTGGATATCAATTTTCCGGGATTTGCTTCATCAACAAACCAAAGACACTGTTTACCCTCACAGACAACGGAGAGCCTGATGTCATTAGAACAAAGAACACCGTCAAGATACACGACGGAAGACCAGACGACTTTCCCATTGCAGTTATCGCTGATCTTAGAAGAACCATTGCAAGGAACGTCAACAAAGATGGAATCAGAAAGGAGCTTCTCAAAAATCAGGAGAACCAAGACCACTACTCAATCCTCATCCACTGGACCTTCTCCTCCACCTAGGAAAACACACTGGAAGCCCCTAACTCTCTGCCAATCAGAACTGAAATTGATGGGATTGTTTTTATTGTCAGAAGAGGAGAGTTCACCCACAAAACTTATCATCTCCAAACCCTCATCTCAGGACACACATTCTCCGAAATCATCGAACTCATCAACCAGATTAATATTTCCATCAACAAAATTATCAAAAGGGACCCAGACCTACAAGAAGCACTATAAGCTGGAAGAAGACAGGCAGTACCCTTCTTCTTCAAAGAATAAACAACGGACAAAATCACCCTGGGATATCCTTCTGGCTACAGAACAGACCCAGCAGAAATCTACGAAGACTTACCTGAAGACTTCAACGAAGATCAACTTTATTACGACGAGAACAAGAGACACTTCTACTACACAGAAACCCTCACAGGATTCTTCCACAAACGAGGAGAAAGCAAATACGAATTCCTCACCTGGTAAGGGAAGCAAGTCCACTCAGGACTCTATCTATACACAGTTAAGGTCGCGGACTACATCACAAGAAAGACCTTCGACAAGCCTAAATCACCGACAGATAGGCATAGTAACTCACCAAGACCGCACATACATACTCTACCCAGAGAAACAGCCAGTGGAAGTAGAATCCCTGGAAAAAATACACCTGCTGCATCCCCCTTACAAGAAACCACTTCCCAAGCAGACTTCCGAACCCCAACATCTGACCAAGTTCCCGAGTCAGGATATATTGAAACACCAAGTAACAATCCAGAACCGTCTGGAGATCCAGAGTCCCCGCCCAATACAATGTCGACAAATCCTGGAGGTATTGAGTCCAAGGGACCAGCTATGGACAAACCCTCTCCCTTCAATGGAAACCAAAAACAAATGGAGCAATTCCTTCACGAAATCAACCTGATGATCCTCGCCAGGCAAAAAGATTATGCAAATGAATTTGCCAAAATTGCTTACGCTCTATTGTACATGAAGGAAGGGTCCGCAAGAATATAGGCCAGAAACTTTACTCAAGCCAGGAACACATTAAATGATTGGTCAAAATACGCTTGGAAGGAAACAGTCGGTCTCACCTCAGTCCAAAAAAAGATAGCAACTGACTTCAAAGAGTTCAATAAGGAAGCGGATGCTCGAGACAGACTAGCCAGGGTAAATCAAGGAAAGGAATCCTTCAACACCTACCTATAGCTATTTGAACAACTCGCAGCGCTTGCCGGAGTCGACAAAGAAACCAAGAAAACTCACTTCTTGAGAGAATTGAAATGGGAACTTGCAAAAGGAATTTATGAAGATCCTTCCAAGGATGCAACCTGAGAGGAGCTAGTTGAGAAGGCAAAGAAACACGAAAGGATGCGCATTGCAAGAGACCGGGCATACGACCTCCAAAAAGGCAAATTCCAAATCTACACCCCGTGAACCTTTTATGATGAAAGGGCACCTCCGCGGAATGATAGGAAACCCCAGTACAAACCTATGGATATAGATGCCGCAGAAATGGAGGCCAATGCTGTTTGTACTTGCTTCAAGAAACTTACCCCGGCGGAAAGAGATTGACTTGCCAAAGAAGGCAAGTGCTTCTTCTGCAAGAAGCCCGGGCACATGGCGCGCAACTGTCCTTCTTGACTCAAGAAAAGATTCCAACCTCCTCGTCACAGGGTGGTGCACGAAAGAGAAATGGACGAAGGACAATTTAACGATGAAGATGTCAAAGAAGGAATGAACAGAGTCAACCACATCTGCCAGATGATGATGGGTCTCAGCATGGAAGAAATTGAAGAGGTTTGAGCCTTTAGCGAGTCGAAGAATTTTTAAGACCTCTCCCATTGGCAGCAGATGTGGAGAGTAGGATTCTTGCAGAAAATCGGTATGCTCCTCTGGCCAGTAAAGACACTGACCAAGAGCATGGACATCCAGATGTATTGTATCTTTTGGAAATGAAATCACATGGTGCACCATCACTCCGACTCGAAACAATGCTCATAGGCAAGAATGGAAAAGCTGCTACACAAGCACTGGTGGACAGTGGAGCCACTGGAATCTTTATGCACCCTCGCTTTGTAGAAGCACATCAAATCACTATACATAAAACCCCCACCCTAATCCCAGTCAGTACGGTCCAAAACACAGAGTTTAAAGGAGGACCCATTACAAAATTTGCCAACCTAAAGTTACAGGTTCTAGGCAAAGAGGAAGGGTCACATACGGAATCAGCAAGATTTTATATTGTGGGAATAGGAAAAGAGGATGTCATTTTAGGAACCGACTGCTTATTAGAACACAACCCAGAAGTCGACTGGCACATCTATGGGCTGCACTGTACCAGATGCCTGCCCTCCTGCCAAATAAAGGGAGGACCGGTAAAAGCCAAAAGGGCTACAAAGAAACCAGGACGTCCTAAACCAAGTATACGGCACATGGAAACAGTACCGCAAACGGGCAACTACTCAATACCAGTGCAAAAGCCGGGAAAAGCAATACCAGGCCAGAAAGTGGGAAACACCGCAGTACCACATCTGCGGACAATACCTACAAGTCCAGAGTTCACAACTCAAAGGTTGAATGCCGAATGTTTGAAGGCCCGAATCAGAAATTACAAGGTTTTGACATGGGCTGAAGAAGACGTTCCGGAGGATGGTGATGGACTTCCAGCACTTCCCTCCAAGGATCTTGAAGAAGACGGAGTCTATCTCGTTAGATGCCTCAATACAGGAACTTTACAGGCACTGGAATTACATAATGACTCCAAAGAAGGCGTTGACATACAGCACACCAAAACCACAGAACTTCCATATGCCAACATACCGGCTCAAGGAAGCAAGCCTGCCAAAGCACAAACAGGGGAAAAACTAAGCACACCAACTCACAAAGGCTCACAGAAGAAGCCACCAAAGAGAAACCCGAACTGTCCTCCGAGGAAATATTACCAAAGGAATACTAGAATTATAGGAAGGTTTTTGAAGGTCGATCCAAGGGACAGCTATCACTCTCTCGACCCTGGGATCACAAAATAGAGATCAAGGAAGGAATGGATCACTCGATCAAACCCAAGCTATACATCCTCAGTCCGGAAGAGCAAGTGGAACTCAAGAAATTCATAGACAAAAACCTTCAGAAAGGATTCATTCGAGAATCCAAGTCGCATATGGCGTTCCCATTTTTCTTTATCAAGAAAAAGAATGGAAAGCTACGGCCGGTAATAAATTATCGCAAGCTCAATAAAATAACAATCAAGAACAAGTACCTGCTGCCAATCATTTAAGAATTACTGGACTTACTAGCAAAAGCCATATACTTCTCACTAATGGATGTCAACACAGGATATAACAACGTACGCATGAAAGAAGGAAGCGAGAAACTAGCCACGTTCGTCACTAATCTAGGAATGTACAAACCCCTGGTCATGTTCTTATGGTTAACTAACTCACCGGCAACATTCCAAACAATAATAAACACCCTCTTCAAAGACCTTATCTACGCCGGAAAAGTGGCAATTTATATGGATGACATCCTAGTATTCTCCAAAACTATGGACAATCACATCAAGATGATATGGAAATTTTTACAGATCTTACAAGACAACGATCTATATCTACAACCCTCGAAATGCCATTTTCATAAAAAGAAAATTAACTACCTTGGATATGTTATATTGCACGGACATTTTAAAATGGACCCGATCAAAGTGGCCGGCATCATGGACTGGCCAACTCTTGGAAAAGTCAAAGAAGTGCAATCATTTTTAGGGTTCTGCAACTTTTATTGCAGGTTTATCAAGGACTACTTAAAAATAGCACAACCGCTATTTGAGTTAATACAGAAGGAACGCACCTGGGATTGGACACCAACATAGGAAGAAGTCTTTCAAACACTAAAACAAATATTTACAGAATCTCTGGTGCTTGTCATGCCAGATACAAGGAACCCTTTTTGTATGGAATGCAATGCATCAGACTTTGCCACCGGAGCAGTGTTATCACAAGTTGCCAAAGATGGAAAATGACACCTGTGTGCTTATATTTCCAAGTTGCTCTCACCTACAGAACGCAACTACCCAAACTATGATAAAAAGTTGCTGGCTGTCGTTCGAGCTTTTGAAGCTTGGCGACACTACTTGGAGGGCGTCGACCACCCAGTAGACGTCTGGACAGATTACAAGAACCTTGAATGGTTTTGTTCAAGCCAGAAATTAAACCGTCGGCAAGCAAAATGGTCACTCTACCTCTCGCGTTTTGACTATAAATTGACACACAAGGTGGGAGTCACTAATAAATCTGACAGTCTGTCATGGCATCCAGACCATAAAAAGAGGGTGGAATCTGACAATTCAGGTGAAACACTCTTGGAACCCAAACTTTTCAATGATACAAACAAAACCCAAAGATCCTTTGCAGAAATCAATGCAATCAAAAGAGAAGACAGTTAGGACCTCCACCAAATACTTCACATTAGGGCAACTGGACGAGGAGGTGTCACCATAATAGACGACGACCTTCGGAAATGAATCATTGAAGAAAACAGAAAAGATGAATGGCTGCTAGAAACCTTAGCCAAGGTCAAAACCTTGGGACCTCGAAGTATGAAGAAAGGCTTACAAGAATGGAACAAAGAAGAAGGATTGGTCCTTCATAAAGGAAAAATATATGTTCCTCAAAACGAACAACTTCGTCAAGACATCATCAAGTTAAACCATGATAATCTAGCAGCAGAACATCTAGGACAAAGAGGAACCCTAGCAGCAGTAGGACAAGAATTCACTTGGCCTGGAATCTCAAACACGCATCTAGGAAACCCTCTCCTTTTATTAGATCCTAATCATTGATAATTATTGATAATGCTAATTTGAGCAAATTAGAGTGTATCATAGCTCATTGTCCATAATCATGTTTATGATCAAATTTGTAATCAAGGTAGCATTGTCTTTACTAATAGAGTTGTATTGAATGTTACAACTCAACCATAGTTTCACACCTTCTAAATCTAAATTATATGAGTGCCACAATATGTTTTTACCCTATATAAAGTGTATTCCTTATTTTCCATTGGTTTATTATCTTTTTAGCTGATGCTTAAATTGAAATATAAAAGACCTGATTTTTTTGGTATTTATAGACCTGTTTATTTATAAGATAAAGGAAAGATAAGTGCTGAATAACATCAAAAATATTGACATTGCTTATATTAGGTATAATTATTGAGATTACCAAGCTAATATATTAGACTTTGTGGCTTAGTGGCTTAGAGCATTTGTCTTGGGTGCTTGCATATATGAGGTTGTTGATTCAATTCTGGCACAAGGCAAGTTTGTCACAAGGTATACTATATGTTTTAACTGTTCAATTAGTACTCTAATAAACATGACTTCATAAGAACTCTAAGAGAACTTTGATGCCTGATTTATTCTTATTTTTCTGAAATTTTAAGTTATAATCAATGTTAATAATTCCTGATTTAGAGAAATCATATCTAATTAGAACAGGATTAGAGGGGGGGTAAGCTAAAAGTCTCTAATCCTAATTATTATTTACAAGGCATAAATAGAACTAATTAGAGCATAATATAAGAGGGTGATTTTTCAGATGCAGTTCACCAATATGTGGAAGGATGCACCATTTGTCAATCTACCAAGAACGACACCCATCCTACCATGGTACCCCTACAACCAACAGAGATTCCAGATCAGCCCTTTGGAACAATAACCATGGATTTTATTACAGATCTACTGGAATCGAACGAATATGACTCACTACATGTGGTGACTGACAAATTCACCAAAACTGCAGTAATAACACCATGCTAGAAATCCATTGACTCTGACGGAACAGCCAAGATCCTGCTAGAAAACACCTAGAGATGATATGGACTGCCGGATAAAATCATATCAGACAGAGGAACCCAGTTCGCTTCAAAAGTAGCGCAAGCCCTGCTCAAAAAACTAGGAATCAAATCTGTATTAAGCACAGCTTACCATCCACAGACAGACGGTGCTACTGAACGAGTGAATCAAGAACTGGAACAATATCTTAAAGCTTTTTGCAGCTCTTTACAAGACAATTGGGCTGCATTAATCTCTTATGCGGAATATGCCCACAACACCCATCAGCACTCAGCCACGCAAAAGTCACCGTTTGAACTTCTACATGGATATCAACCAAGAGCTTACCCAGCCATTATCGGAAACACGAATGTCCCCACCGCCGACGCTCACTTCGAAGCTCTGCAGTGTGCTAGGAAAAAAGCACAAGCCAGCCTCAAAATTGCAGCCAAAGCCATGAGGATACAGCACGACCATTTTGGAACGGACCTGCCACCTTTTAAGAAAGGAGATCAAGTATGGCTAGATGGGAAGAACATCCACACTGACCACCCATTGGAGAAACTAAGACCCAAGCACTTTGGGCTGTTTGAAATTACCAACGCTATAGGAAACGTCAACTTCAGGTTGAAACTGCCCAACAGCTGGAAGCGCATTCATGATGTCTTCCATGCTAGTTGACTTACGCCCTACAAGGAAAATGAGGTCTATGGCCCTAACTACCCTAAACCGGCCCCGGACCTGATCGAGGGACAAGAAAAATTCAAAGTCGAAGCCATTGTCGGAGCCCAACGCTTTGGACGATGGAAGACACTGCAGTACCTGATCAAATGGAAGGGCTACCCAGAATCGGACAACTCCTGGGAAGCCACAGCAAACATCACTAATGCACAAGAAGCCATAAACAACTTCTACCGCCGGCATCTTCGAGCAGTCAAAGGAATGGAAGCCTCCATTCTGGCCCTGGTAATTGAATTAGAACTCAACAGAGTAGCCAAAGAGGATCAAATCAAAAAAAAGCTCGAGAAGCATCCGATCGAAAAGAAGCTTCTCGCTACAGGATTGGCTATCCCTCAGATCATGGAAGAGATCAATAAACAAATGATGCAGCTAAAGAAGCAGCCCCTGGTTCCTCGATCAATAGAGCTACCACCGGCGATCAATGATCGAGAAGCACAACTAAAGAAGCCCAATATAGACTTGTCTCAATCAAAGCTACAGCAGGAGCGATTGGACAACTCTAATTGGTAGACTCAAGCATACCAGGAGCTACAAAAGCAGACCAACCAAGGATTAGCATAGCCAGGCAAACAACTATGACTCCTTTTAACCCCACTCTATCTACAGTGGCCATTTACACTGTTGTTGCGACTCTTACTCTTACCCCTATCTCTATCACAATTGCTCTCATTCTCGGATCCCTCCATGCTGCTGCCACTATCGGCCTCTCCTCCGTCGTATAAAAGACACCACGCACTAAGCAGAGACGTTCCTTAGCTCCCCAGCTACATCTGAATGTCCCTTGCTCCCACACACCTCATCCTCGCTCACTCCCCCCGCTTTATTCTCAACGACTTCACTATGACCTCCATAACTTCCTCCATCCACGCTTCCAATACCTCTTCTCCCAACCCCTTTCTCCTCTGTACCGTCACTCCGATCTCCCCCACTTCCATGCTTATTGATGACTACTCGGACTCGGACTCAGATGACAACGACAGCATCCCCTCTGAAGGCATCAACGTCGCTAACCCACCACAAGCATTTGTGATCCTCCGCCTCCCGGCTCAAATGCAAACCCCCCACCTTATTGTCCCCCAGCAGGCTTTCGCAGTTCACAATAAAAACCCCTGTTTCCATATCCGCGCCCTTCCAAGCCCGTTGCACGACCTCCACCTCTACCAGGATCTGTCCACCAACAACAGCATCTACCACCTTACGCTCGCCGAGGACGAAGCTCCCATCATCCTAAATCAACCGGGTTTGAAAGACCCTCACACCTTCCCTTTTTATTTACAGCAAATGGTCCTGGCACAGGTCTACCAGGTATTCTCAGGGCCACTTGACTATCACCAGGCAATCCTTCTTGCCAACCTAACGGTTACCTTGTACCACCTTAGAGGACTCATCAACCTCCCCGCCATACACAATGACATGATCAATTTCAGACTAGGCAGGATTGTTAGCAGCAGCTCTGTCCTCCTTCAGCAACATACGGTACAGGTTTGGCTCGACACGCTAGCCCAAATCCACTACAAGGAGAATACGGTCCGCTGGTTCTGTTTCATTGGATTTGATGGGTCACGCTTGGAGATCGAGGAATATGTCCCTAAGGGGTTGCTGCCGACTCACTTGTTTCCCCTCAATAGTCATGGAGTCCACCCTATCCCTATCGCAATCTACTGGGCTGGAGGATACAACCCTGAGGATTACATCAGGCCCTGGGTAATGACCAAACCAGACGCGCAGGAACAAGGCTTCCATCAGATCAACATTGAAGAACCCATGGCCATTGATCCCCCCACAGTTGCAGAACCTTCCCCTGCTCCCGATATCCCGGCTACCCAGCCCCTCTCCTTTTGACCCACCAACGAGGAGACCGCTCAGTTCATGTGGCCCACTAGTCCCCCTTATACCCCCGAGCAGGCCATCCAGGATTGCCAAGTTCTTTGCTTGCTACCAATACCACCTCATCACCCCCTACTATGTCCCCATCCCCTCCCCTACTCGGTGACAACCTTGCCCATCCTATTGTTGTCGACAAAACCACCCCCCAGTCTCTGGACGTACCTGTCGCAACAGACGAAGAATGGCCCGCGGATGCAGCTGACTCTGAAAATGTCTGGCCTAACCCGCTAACTCCCCCACCTCCTTCACCCACCGAGCCCAAAACCCGCTCCTGCTGGGAATGTGGACGCACCAGCCATCTCGTTGTGGGATGTCCAATCACGGGCATTAGACAAAGAACAGATGCTACGGCACGTGACTTTCTACATGACTATGACAGGCATCACACGCAGTCCCGTCGACTTTGCCTGCAGATCAATTGCGTGGCTGAAGAATACGGGTACCACAAGCAGGCGCTGGAGCACATGATCAACACCGCCAACTGGACTGGATACCCCGCCCATCACATTCCCACCTTTGATGAAGCTCATCAAAGGGAACTGCCCCCCATCATTGGTGCACCCACCAAACACCAAAGACTTGTATAGAGAGGAAGTAGTGTTAGGACCGCGTCCTAACATGTGCAAAGCACGTGAGCAGACGGGCTGGTCAAGTGCTTCGGACATGGTACATGCTTGGACTATTCTTGCTGATTACTTACCATTTACATGCTGACACATGAACACTTACTTACGGTTCTTAGTTCTTGATGTGGACAGACATTAGTTCCTGACCTAGTTCCTAGTTCCTGATCGATCAATGACGTGGCTAGACATTTATGATCCGATTACTATACTTAGTTATATGGTAGGTCGATGATGCATCTTTGCTTACGGATCTCAATCATTTACCTTGGTACCTGAGAAGCGTACAGACCAGATCCTGATCCGGCCCTAGATACATCTCTGTATAAATAGGCAAGATGAGCTTCTAAAAAGCTCAGCTTGTTCACCTGTAATATACTTGATCTCTACACTGCACCCGATGTCTGGCCACCTTCTTAGCCCACACTTCGTGATCTCTGTCAGATCTGAGAATCCTTTGCACGGTCTGACAATGCACTGGACTTGTCTCCCTTCCCATCTCTTCCTCTACTCATCCGCTACTACACCAGCCTCACCGCCTTCCGTGTTCTTAGTTGGACACCTCCACGTGTCATCTGTTGGACAGGAAAAGATCATCCAGTTCCTTTTCACCATCGAGAGGACCTCAAAGATCATCTTCTTAACCTCTTTGAAGACAAGGCAGAAAGTGACCCTGAGTTTCTCGAAAGAGCTCAAAGGCAATCGATCATCTTCATTCATTGGAGTCTGGGTCTATACTGTTATGAACTGCTCATCTGATAACCCAAGAGTAACAGGTTCTTCCCTAGGTCGCACAACGGACTGAGGGGTGGACAAAGTCTTGACTGTATCAGACAATGATACAGGAGGGAATAATGTTTATTTGTATTTGAAGATACGAAGATCGGTATGTAAAAATACTGAGGAACAAAGATCCACAGTATGAAGACTGTGGGTGAACAAAGGAGAATAGACTGAAGATCCTCAGCCTATTCTATGGGCCTTATATACTGTATAGGGTATAGAGTAAGAGTCCATATGCTTCTCTGGGTATCCATCCCAGGAGAGCTGTGGTCGCAGTCTCTCTTAGCTAGTGCCTACTCTTGTACTTCTCCAGTCGCACCAATCCATCCTTGTGCGACGATGTGCTTACCCATAAGCCCTAAGCCCATGGCATGTGAATGCCTATCTTATCAATCCGCTGTACCCATGATCCTCCCATATATCCTCTACCGATGCCTTGAAGAACCATTGGTCCAGTCGGCTCCTAAGGACATGCCTGTTATGACTTGACCGATCGGGGCCCGTCAGGGCTGGTCTATCCGATGGTTCAAGCATCACATGCTAGGTGGCTCCACTACGGAGCATACATCAAGGTATTTGGCGTGTCCTTAAGATCCAACTGGACCAATGGTTCTTCAAGACATCGGTAGAGGATATATGGGAGGCATTCACATGCCATGGGCTTAGGGCTTATGGGTAAGCACATCGTCGCACAAGGATGGATTGGTGCGACTGGAGAAGTACAAGAGTAGGCACCGGCTGAGAGAGACGGCGACCACAGCTCTCCTAGGATGGATACCCGGAGAAGCACACGGACTCTTACCCTATACCCTATACAGTATATAAGGCCCATAGAATAGGCTGAGGATCTTCAGTCTATTCTCCTTTGTTCCCCCACAGTCTTCCTACTGTGGACCTTCGCTCCCCACTGTCTTCCTACAGTGGAATCATTATTACTTCCTGTATCATTGCCTGATACAGTCGAGACTTCGTTCACCACTCAGTCCATCGTGTGACCTAGGGAAGAACCTGTTACTCTTGGGTTATCAAACGAGCAGTTTGTAACACTAGAATAGACTCGCTTTTGCCCCTACCTTGCACCACACTGTGCTTTCTGCCACACTCTCTCTCACAACCCTTATCGGTGGCATAGACCCCCACCGAAGAGTGTTACTTCACACACCCTGGAGCAATACCTAGGCCTAGGATATCCACCAGGCACTAGATGAACCCATAACCAACTTCGACAGAATAATCATCCTATCCATCAAAGAGGAAACCACTGATATTACTCCGACACCAATCGGCCAGCTCCTCCAAACTTTGATAACTGCTCGTACCAAGGAGGACAATATTTCTTCACAAGAGGAGACAGAACAGAAGCTGAGTGGGCTTGGGATGAAATAGCAGAAGACTGGGTAGAGCCACCCCAGTACAGAAACTCCAAACCGGAAATCCCGGACACATCGGAAGAAGAAGAAGAAACATCCGAGTCCGAATCCTCGGATATTCAAACACCGATCAATACCCAAACCATCGAAGATAATACCATTATGTTGATAGATATTGCAGCTCCCTCTACAACAGTATCATCTGGAAGGGGCAAGCTTAGACTCCCCGATAATTTTGATGGAGACAGAACGCGATCACAGAAATTTATTGTGAATTGCCTCCTCCTTTTCACAGTGGAATCAGACCGGTACAAGACAGATGAGGACAAAGTCTCCCTCTCCCTCCTATGCATAAGATATAGAACAGCCGGCATATGGGCAGAAAATTTCCTAAAAAAGACAGTTGGGGCGATCCTGCCTCAGAACCTCGGAACTTGGGCCGATTTCCTTGACAAGTTCAGACTTCAATTCAAGGAAACAAACCTTACGGACAAGGCCCAAAGCGCCCTTATGTCCTTCTCTCAAGGGAAGATGACGGTGGACAAATACTCCAATCAATTTGCCCTTATAGCCGCCGATGCCGACATCACCGACAAGGAACAAGTTCCCTATTTCCAGAGAGGGCTCGATCCAAAGGTCATGGACAAGATCTATGACAAGAAAACTCTGCCAAAAGACACGATCCAAGACTGGATCAATACTGCTTGTGAAATAGACGGACGGCTGAGAGCCCGAAGTGCTCAAAAGGCGATCCTCGCCAACTCCACCTCATTCCGAAGCGATTTCCTCAATTGTTTTCCCCTCCAACCCGCTCTCCGCTATAACTCTACCAGCGCACCTCGCAGAATGAACAACCAGGTGGTTGACATGGACATTGATGCCTCTCGCAAACGAGACGCCAACCAGAACAAGCGCGTATATGATGGCAAGAAACCCGCCCCTTTTTCCTGTTACAATTGTGGCAAACCAGGGCACGGGATAGCTGATTGCCCATCTCCGCGTAGAAGCGTTCAACCGCCTCGAGGATATAAGCGCAGACCAATGGGCAGAGGAGGTAGAAGAACTCGTGCTACAGACATGGAGGATGAAGATGAGCAAGAATCCCCGCTGGGAGACGATGCGGGACTTCATAGAGGATTGGAGGAAGGGAGTTCTCATGGCCACCACCATCGGTTACCACAACCTAGTCATCCGGTGGAACGTGAGGACCCTTCCGCAAGGAGCAGAAGACAACACCAGAGCAATGGAGAACACTACATACCACCTAACGGACAACAAGGCAACAGACCCGTCCATAATATTAATGGTATCCGAGTGCTCCTTAGAGAAGTAGGGAAGGCCAAGGCCAAACAAATGTTGACAGATCTAGCAGAGGATTTTTCCTGACCCCTCCTTCACCAGCCGAAGAGAGGGGGTTGAGGAAACCCGAGTATGATTCCCCGTCATGTATTCAAATTGGAGCAATGAACAGCCACATCATTTACCCCATTCAACTTGACGTGCAATTGACAACTCGGGGAAGAAGCGCTAGAGCCAGAGCTGCCATCAACTCAGCCTGCAAAGGGATTCTGGTGAACGAGAAATGAGTACAAAAATATAACCTTCCAACCTACCCCTTAAACCGCCCTATCCGCGTTTGCAACATCGATGACACCGTCAACAAGGCAGGCCTCATTCAACAAGGCCTAGACACAAATCTCACCGTCAAGGACAGACGGGGGAGAACCCATACTGAACGTGTCCAGATGTTCATCACCAATCTATCAAAGGACAACATGCTCCTAGGAACAGATTGGTTGAAATACCACGACCCCTCCATCGGGTGGAGGTGCCGTGAGGTACATTTTGATCGATGCCCTGAAGATTGCCAACAACCATATGGTTTCACTAAGGCAAGGGAAGAGCCTACCAAGAAGGCATGGCTAGCGAAACTACGCGGTGACAAGATTCCTCAGCGGACAAAGCCGCATCTTGTCTCTGAACCGGTAGGACCTTCGTGGACTTGGACTAAAGAACAGTGGAGCCAAGTCCCTGCAAAGGAATAGAAAACTCGGTTCATGGAGCTGCTCAAGCACAAATTCCAACAACTCAAGGCTCGGAAATGGCTCGAGGAACAAGTAGCCAAAAGGAAGGAACACCAGCAAGCTCAACAAGAGGTAGCCCAGGGCAAAGCTTCAAAGGAAGTCACCAAAGAGGTGCAAATACCGTTTGACTCCTCCGCAGCGGTTAGCGGAGAAGAACCCGTCATCAGGAAGGTAGCTCCCAAACCCTCGGGGTTCGCTAGTTTTGACAAAGACCTAGAGGAGGAAATCAACATGACCGATTTCAAGGATCGCGTGACGTCAGAATACTATTCCTACCTCGACATTTTCAGCGAGAGACAATTGCAACGGCTCCCCAAGCACACTATCTGGGACCATGCGATAAATCTCAAGCCGTCCTTTAAACCCCAGGCTCCAAGGATATTTCCCTTGACCCCGGATAAGCACAACGAGCTGGGAAAATTCGTCAAGGAGCACCTTTCTAGGGGAACAATACGTTGATCAACGGCACCTAGCGCGGCCTCCTTCTTCTTTATAAACAAGAAGGATGGAAAGTTACGTCCGGTACAGGATTATTGCCACCTTAATAAACACACCATTTGAGACGTCACCCCCTTACCACTAATCCAAGAACTCTTGGATGTCATCCGAGAGGCAACGGTATTTTCAAAATTAGATGTTCGGTGGGGATATAACAATGTACGCATCAGAAAAGGGGACGAGTCCAAGGCGGCCTTTGTGACGCCCTTGGGACTCTTCAAACCCATGGTGATGTTCTTTGGGTTGTGCAACTCCCCAGGGACCTTCCAGGCCATGATGAACATGATCTTCCAAGAGCTCATCCTCGCCCGGAAAATTGCGGTATATATGGACGACATCCTCATCTTCACAAGAACCACGGCAGAACATATCGTGATTGTTTGACGAGTCCTCCAAATCTTGCGCGACAATGATCTAGATCTCAAACCAGAGAAATACGAGTTCCACAAGGAAAAGCTAAACTACTTGGGATACACAATTTCAAAAGATCACGTCGCCATGGAGGATTCAAAGATTGAAGCGATCCAGGAATGGCCCATCCCTTGCACAGTTCGAGACATCCGCTCTTTCTTAGGCTTAGGAAATTTCTATCAGCAATTCATTGACAAATTCTCTCTGATCGCACGACCCCTACATGACCTTACCAAGAAAGACACGAAATGGGACTGGACCACGGATTGCCAACAGGCCTTTGACCGATTAAAGAAAGCCTTCATCAGTCAACCCGTCCTAATATACCCCGACCCGATGCGCCCATACCGGCTTGTAACCGACACCTCCCTCTCCACATATGGTGCAGTCCTCTTACAGGAAGGACATGATAACAACTGGCATCCAGTGGCATACCTCTCGGGATTGTTTTCACCGCCCAAAAGGAATTACAACGTACATGACCGCGAACTCCTTGCAATCATCAAGGCACTGGAACACTGGAAACATTATCTCAAAGGCGCTAGACACCCCTTTGGGATCTGGACGGACCACAGGAACCTGGAACACTTTCAGACAGTGTGGGACCTATCAAGGTGACAAGCATGCTGGAGTCTGTTTTTGTCCAGATTTAATTTCCAGCTCAGCTACAAGGCCGGAACTACCAATCATGCAGATGCTCTGTCCAGGCGTCCAGACCTTAGTGAGGGGGTGGAATCTGATAACAAAGCACAGACTCTGCTCCCGTCCAGACTTTTCACCGAGTCCAGTGAAACTCTGGTAGATTCCAGCAAAAGCATGCACGTCAAAGCGACGGAACTTGTATCCTCGGACATCCTCTCCATCAATCGACACTTGCGCTCCAAACACAATCTATTGGTCAACGTCGCCCTCAAGAAGTTGTTGGAAAAAGGACCAAAAGCAATGAAGGGTGACTTAGGGAAGTGGACACATGAAGACGGCATTACAAGACAAGATGGCTATATATGCGTCCCAAAAGATGACCTCCTCCGGCAAATGATTGTTAAGACGTGTCACGACACCATGGCTACAGGACACCCAGGTCAAGCAAAGACCTTGGAATTGGTACAACGCCATTACTGGTGGTCGAGCATGACCAAGTTTGTCCATCAATACGTGGATGGATGCGCAGTTTGCCTGTCCACCAAGAACCTACCCCACAGGACCCATCCTCCCATTCAACCATTGGAAACCACAAATGCCCCTTGGCATTTCATCTCTACAGATTTCGTAACAGACCTCCCAGAAAGTAGAGGATACAATTCAATAAACATGGTAGTGGACCAGGGCCTGTCAAAAGGGATAGTCATAACTCCGTGCAAGAAGACAATCACGGCCAAAGAAACCACAACGCTCTTCCAGGATAATGTGTTCAAACGATATGGTCTACCAACCAAGGTGGTATCCAACAGAGGCCCTCAGTTTGCGGCAAAGTTCACACGAGAACTATGGAAAGGCCTAGGAATTACTCCGGCCCTCAGCACAGCTTATCACCCCCAGACAGACGGAGAAACAGAACAAGTTAATCAGGAGATTGAACAATTCCTACGAGTATTCTGCAACTACTATCAAGATAACTGGGTAGACTTGATCCCCTTCGCAGAATTCTCCCATAACACCCGAAGACATTCCGCTACAGGGAAATCACTGTTTGAAATCCTCTACGGGTTCAATCTGCCGTATTCGGTTAATTTGGCGTTGGAGACCAAGGCGCCCGCAGTAACTGAACGTTTACAGCTAATCAAGAAAGTCCAAGAAGATGCGGCTGCCAGTCTACAGATAGCAGCGCAGCACGCCAAGGACCGGGACCTACACCGGAAACTTCCACAGTGGAAAATAGGAACCCAAGTTTGGTTAGAAGGAACCCATATTTGGACAACTCACCCAAAGTTCAAGTTGGCACCTAGGCATTATGGCCCTTTTCAAGTGACCAAAAGAATTGGTTCCCTAGCTTATCGGCTGAAAATACCTGAAACATGGAAGATACATCCGGTATTTCATGCCTCCGTGCTCACCGAATATCATGAGACAGAGGCCCATGGAGGGAACTTCCCCAGACCAGCACCAGAAATTCTGAATGAAGAAGAGCACTACAAAGTGGAGACCATTCTAGATTCAAGACACCAGGGACAAGGAACCAAATACCTCGTCAAGTGGGTCAGATACTCCGAAGCAGATAACACTTGGGAACCCTTTGCCCTCCTCAAAGATACAGCCGATGAGGCGCTTCGAGAGTTTCATGAAAGCTATCCCAACAAGCCCCGACCGGCGGCGATTAAGCTGTAAGGAGGTATATAAAAGAGGAGCGGCCTCCCTTTATCAAAAAGCAAGGAAATCCTTCCCAGTATATGTCCGACCACTCCTCTCTTGATTACTCCCCAGGACATGCCATGCTCATCTATGAGGGAACTACCTCTTCGACATCAAGGAATCCCTCACCAGACATCATTTTGGCCGTGGCCAACCCCAACACTGGACGACCTAGCCAAGGCAGCCGTCCAGCAACTCCAGAGGAAGTTTCCATACCAGTCTCCACCCGTCTCACCACGCTCGTCACCAAAAATCAAACGGAATTACGAGCCTCACCTCAGGCTGAGGGAGCTCATGACAAGCACAATGAGGGATGTCAAGAAGAAGGAAGACCGGCTCCACCAGCACCTCCGCGACCAACGACAATGTTGGCTCAAGGAGACACAAGACCAGAAGCGAGAGGTGGCAGAGGATCAAGAAACCCTGCAAATATGGCATCACCTGCAGCTGCTGAAACAGATGTACACAAATCAGCAACAGCTAGTGCATCGGCTGCCAGGACCAGAGGACCCCCTGTCGGTGGTAGAGATCTGCACCCCTGAGAATTGGAAGGATTAGGGGATGCGCTGCTTCAGCGCACCACAATCTCGGCGGTAATTTAGATGGCCACAGCGCTAGCCTTGCAAAGGTTCGCTAATTTCTTCGCAGGGCAACCAGGGAGCAAGAACAATGATGTTCCCAGACGCCTCGCAGATGCGAGCAATCAGGTCCGGCTTTTGGCCTATGCCGATGATCATCGAGCAGCCTCCTGGTATGCCAGAGGAAACAATGGGGAGTATGCCCTACTCATCCACCCCGACAAGTTTTCTTCCTTCATCAATCTGGAGCTCATACCTGCCCTCATGTCAAACACCGATGCGGTACACTCTCATCACGCCCAGCCCGTTGGGATTGACCCGTTCCGCGTCCAACCAGGGGTCGACAAAACCAGCAGAGCAATGCCGGCTACGACCAGCCAAGACGCAACAGTCCAGACAGAATATTTCTGGACTACAGTACAACATCAGGCGCGACAGGATCAAGAGACCCTTCTTCCCGTATTGGCAGGACAATCCACCGGGCAGGACACCAGAGGCAGCAATAAGGAGCATCCTCCAAGGTATAGGAGGAACGAGAGATGAGTAAATCCGAGGACAAGGGCGATACCCCAACCTGGACGAGACAGTCTTAGGAGAACTTGACCAAGAGATTTGCTGACTCCAAACCATCCTCGAGATAATCGACCTGAAGGAACGCATCCTCACTTTGGTAGACGAACTCAAGTCCGCCAGCGACTAGCTCAGCGAACTGCTGCCTGAACTCGAGCTGAACTAGACGCATGGGATGAGGTCGAAGATGGGAATTACGACGACATTGACCCATACTATTGACCAGATGAGGGATACGGCGATTTTGGGGACATTGGCAGAGGATATTGGACAAGGGAGTGAAGGAACCCCTTGTCTCAAACAGTGACAGAGAGTAAAGGACCCTCCACACCACAGGTACCGGTTTCACACACAGGACGCCGGAACCACGGACGTTTTGCATGACGTTAAACTGTGAAAAGATAAGAAGGCAGGGGAAGTACCTGACCATTTGCGTTTCAACCCTCCGGTCTCGGACAAGACAAGCATTTAACACTCTCGTTGTCAAGAGGTATTCTGACAAGCAAATCGGGCGTCCCGCTTGGATCCCCAGTCCTACAGGACCCTTTCCGCATTAGGAGGTCCTTGGATTCAACAAATAACCTGGTACTGGTACGCCGGCTTTTTGGTCCTGTGGCGGGACCAAAAGGCTATGAATGATGCAAGAATCTTGGTGGGAAATTGTGTTGCATGTTCACCGTTGGGGAACGGTGGACCATACCTCGCTGTCAAGGTCTGACAGGTGTCTTGGACATCCCACTTTGGATCTCCAGTTTTACAGGGTCGTTTCTGCATTAGGGGGCCCTATCTGCGATGCCGGTGACTAGTGGCCACACTCCACTAAGTAACCAAAACGGACAAATTACATCCGCAACAATGTAAAACTACGAAAGGCTTGGTCCGCAATGACAATAAACTAGTCACCGTCCGGAACGGCATCAAAGCTACAGACCTAGGAATGTGGTTGCATTCTGGCAGACGGTGGAAGAGAGGGCCCTGCCATTGCAGAACCCTGCCGACTAGGTCAAGGCGCTTCCATATTCCATACGCCTTACGGTAAAAGAATATGGGGTCGACACAGTTCAATTTCGTGCGAGGGGTTTGGGGACATGGAGCGGGTTGTCAGCCATCCGGCAGGACCACAACTACTCCATGGTGCGCCCATTCTACCCTTGAAGTCCAAAGCAAGGATTCTGCTTCAAGGGCCAGTCAAGAGGCAACTGGGATTGTGCCTTAGGTTTAGGACATCCTCCATGATGGTAAACTGGGATTGCCCTTTCCTTTACAGGGCCGACGTCCGCAAAGACATTAAACTACCACTCCTTCCCGCATAGGAGATGTCAATTGACATTGTTGTTGACACCATGATGTTGATCTAGTCCGTGATGACAATAAACTATTGTCCCTCTGTTCTAGGGAGTCATATTGGAGCTGGAATTACCGCTTCCAGCTGCAATAGTCCAAAATGACCTTAAACTACCCTCACCCCAGAGGATTAAATCTATCGAGGCTCGGGAGGTTCAAGCCAGGCGATAGTGGACGTCCGCAAATACTATAAACTAGTTGCCGTCCTTCATGACGATAAACTGAGCCACCCTTCACTTACAGGGCCATGTGAGTTGTGTCAAAATAGGCTCC
This sequence comes from Heterobasidion occidentale, assembly GCA_039111635.1. Lineage (NCBI taxonomy): Eukaryota > Fungi > Basidiomycota > Agaricomycetes > Russulales > Bondarzewiaceae > Heterobasidion > Heterobasidion occidentale. The sequence goes on along the minus strand of JBCAQO010000002.1, from coordinate 3,827,052 downwards.
AAAAGTCTATTCTGGCAACTCTAGAAGTTATCCGGTTTGATATAGTATAAACCGTCACCATCTTTCCTCAATGGGAACCCTGTCAAGACGGTTGTACTTGGTCTAGGGCCCTATGTGCATCACCAATGAATGTTCCGGCGCACAGAAAAGGTCTACCTTCTTGTTTACAGGTACTCCTACATTGGGAGATGGATAGGTCCGCAACGACCTTGGCGTAAACTAGCAGGACAGTCCGCAACGGCTTATGTATAAACTAGCCTCAGTCCGTAAAGACTTAAGGATAAACTAGCAGATGTCCACAAAGACGCAAGACTATGGACGTCTGGCACGACGTTAAACTACTAGGACATACCTTACGCTGACCCCGCAATAATCAACCGTCAAGGTGGATACCATGGTTTACTCAAGAAACCATGGGGTTCAAAGTCTATTCTTCAAAATCCTTACCTTGTGTTCAATACGTGGAGCACGGCTACATGCTCGCTCCCATGTGACAAACAAACTCTGGACAAACACTCAATCTCTAACCAGGACGGGCCACCGTATGGGGCTGACAGAGTTAGGGATCTTCAAAGGGGTCTTGCCAGACTCAAAACAAGTCGAGAAAAGTCTATTCTCGATAGGTTGGTGGGCATAAGCCTTGATAAAGTGATCAACCCACACACCTGGAGTCCCCCTTGATACTGGAGATCACAGAGATGAAGATCTATCCTGGAAACACTGAAGCATGGCCTTCGGCATTCTGAAGAAGAATGACACACACCCATCCACAGACGAGTTTCTAACTCATCCTTAAATCATTTGCATCAGCACCTTCTTTGACACAGCCAGAGCTGGAACTGGCTTACCAAACACAAGCAGGGAGTCCTACTTCGAGGAGTTGCCTTTTGACTCAAGGAACTGCCTCGCATCAAAACGTCCGATAAAGGAAAACATCGGGAGAAGACGCAATATTGTGGCAATATTGCTAAGGATCCGTATCAAATGCAGTCAACGGAGACGGAAAACTCCTAGGTGATCTAGCGACGTAAGTCGAGCTTCACCGCAGAAAACAAAGTCATACCAGAAGTTGCATCTGGTCTTACGCTTCAAGATACAAATTGCTGATGGAAAGATGATGAGGCTCGTGGAGGCGAGTAGTCCCCTCAGGAGTTGGGACCTAAAAAGGGGGTAATGTTATGACTTGACCGATCGGGGCCCGTTAGGGCTGCTCTATCTGATGGTACAAGCATCACATGCTAGGCAGCTCCACTACGGAGCATTCATCAAGGTATTTGGCATGTCCTTAAGATCCAACTGGACCAATGGTTCTTCAAGACATCGGTAGAGGATATATGGGAGGATCATGGGTACAGCGGATTGATAAGATAGGCATTCACATACCATGGGCTTAGGGCTTATGGATAAGCACCTCGTTGCACCAGGATAGATTGGTGCGACTGGAGAAGTACAAGAGTAGGCACCGGCTGAGAGAGACGGCGACCACAGCTCTCCTAGGATGGATACCCGGAGAAGCACACAAACTCTTACCCTATACCCTATACAGTATATAAGGCCCATAGAATAGGCTGAGGATCTTCAGTCTATTCTCCTTTGTTCCCCACAGTCTTCCTACTGTGGCCCTTCGCTCCCTACTGTCTTCCTACAGTGAAATCATTATTTCTTCTTGTATCATTGCCTGATACAGTCGAGACTTTGTTCACCACTCAGTCCATCGTGCGACCTAGAGAAGAACCTGTTACTCTTGAGTTATTGAACGAGCAGTTTGTAACAATGCCAAATACCTTGATATACGCTCTGTAGTAGAGCCACCTAGCATGTGATGCTTGTACCATCAGATAGAGCAGCCCTAACGGGCCCCGATCGGTCAAGTCATAACATTACCCCCTTTTTAGGTCCCAACTCCTGAGGGGACTACTCGCCTCCACGAGCCTCATCATCTTTCCATCAGCAATTTGTATCTTGAAGCGTAAGACCAGATGCAACTTCTGGTATGACTTTGTTTTCTGCGGTGAAGCTCGACTTACGTCGCTAGATCACCTAGGAGTTTTCCGTCTCCGTTGACTGCATTTGATACGGATCCTTAGCAATATTGCCACAATATTGCGTCTTCTCCCGATGTTTTCCTTTATCGGACGTTTTGATGCGAGGCAGTTCCTTGAGTCAAAAGGCAACTCCTCGAAGTAGGACTCCCTGCTTGTGTTTGGTAAGCCAGTTCCAGCTCTGGCTGTGTCAAAGAAGGTGCTGATGCAAATGATTTAAGGATGAGTTAGAAACTCGTCTGTGGATGGGTGTGTGTCATTCTTCTTCAGAATGCCGAAGGCCATGCTTCAGTGTTTCCAGGATAGATCTTCATCTCTGTGATCTCCAGTATCAAGGGGGACTCCAGGTGTGTGGGTTGATCACTTTATCAAGGCTTATGCCCACCAACCTATCGAGAATAGACTTTTCTCGACTTGTTTTGAGTCTGGCAAGACCCCTTTGAAGATCCCTAACTCTGTCAGCCCCATACGGTGGCCCGTCCTGGTTAGAGATTGAGTGTTTGTCCAGAGTTTGTTTGTCACATGGGAGCGAGCATGTAGCCGTGCTCCACGTATTGAACACAAGGTAAGGATTTTGAAGAATAGACTTTGAACCCCATGGTTTCTTGAGTAAACCATGGTATCCACCTTGACGGTTGATTATTGCGGGGTCAGCGTAAGGTATGTCCTAGTAGTTTAACGTCGTGCCAGACGTCCATAGTCTTGCGTCTTTGTGGACATCTGCTAGTTTATCCTTAAGTCTTTACGGACTGAGGCTAGTTTATACATAAGCCGTTGCGGACTGTCCTGCTAGTTTACGCCAAGGTCGTTGCGGACCTATCCATCTCCCAATGTAGGAGTACCTGTAAACAAGAAGGTAGACCTTTTCTGTGCGCCGGAACATTCATTGGTGATGCACATAGGGCCCTAGACCAAGTACAACCGTCTTGACAGGGTTCCCATTGAGGAAAGATGGTGACGGTTTATACTATATCAAACCGGATAACTTCTAGAGTTGCCAGAATAGACTTTTGGAGCCTATTTTGACACAACTCACATGGCCCTGTAAGTGAAGGGTGGCTCAGTTTATCGTCATGAAGGACGGCAACTAGTTTATAGTATTTGCGGACGTCCACTATCGCCTGGCTTGAACCTCCCGAGCCTCGATAGATTTAATCCTCTGGGGTGAGGGTAGTTTAAGGTCATTTTGGACTATTGCAGCTGGAAGCGGTAATTCCAGCTCCAATATGACTCCCTAGAACAGAGGGACAATAGTTTATTGTCATCACGGACTAGATCAACATCATGGTGTCAACAACAATGTCAATTGACATCTCCTATGCGGGAAGGAGTGGTAGTTTAATGTCTTTGCGGACGTCGGCCCTGTAAAGGAAAGGGCAATCCCAGTTTACCATCATGGAGGATGTCCTAAACCTAAGGCACAATCCCAGTTGCCTCTTGACTGGCCCTTGAAGCAGAATCCTTGCTTTGGACTTCAAGGGTAGAATGGGCGCACCATGGAGTAGTTGTGGTCCTGCCGGATGGCTGACAACCCGCTCCATGTCCCCAAACCCCTCGCACGAAATTGAACTGTGTCGACCCCATATTCTTTTACCGTAAGGCGTATGGAATATGGAAGCGCCTTGACCTAGTCGGCAGGGTTCTGCAATGGCAGGGGCCCTCTCTTCCACCGTCTGCCAGAATGCAACCACATTCCTAGGGTCTGTAGCTTTGATGCCGTTCCGGACGGTGACTAGTTTATTGTCATTGCGGACCAAGCCTTTCGTAGTTTTACATTGTTGCGGATGTAATTTGTCCGTTTTGGTTACTTAGTGGAGTGTGGCCACTAGTCACCGGCATCGCAGATAGGGCCCCCTAATGCAGAAACGACCCTGTAAAACTGGAGATCCAAAGTGGGATGTCCAAGACACCTGTCAGACCTTGACAGCGAGGTATGGTCCACCGTTCCCCAACGGTGAACATGCAACACAATTTCCCACCAAGATTCTTGCATCATTCATAGCCTTTTGGTCCCGCCACAGGACCAAAAAGCCGGCGTACCAGTACCAGGTTATTTGTTGAATCCAAGGACCTCCTAATGCGGAAAGGGTCCTGTAGGACTGGGGATCCAAGCGGGACGCCCGATTTGCTTGTCAGAATACCTCTTGACAACGAGAGTGTTAAATGCTTGTCTTGTCCGAGACCGGAGGGTTGAAACGCAAATGGTCAGGTACTTCCCCTGCCTTCTTATCTTTTCACAGTTTAACGTCATGCAAAACGTCCGTGGTTCCGGCGTCCTGTGTGTGAAACCGGTACCTGTGGTGTGGAGGGTCCTTTACTCTCTGTCACTGTTTGAGACAAGGGGTTCCTCAACTCCCTCGTCTAATATCCTCTGCCAATGTCCCCGTAATCCCCATATCCTGTGTCTGGTCGGTAGTAGGGGTCAATGTTGTCGTAGTTCTCGTCTTTGACCTCATTGTTACGCTAGAGGTGGATCTAAGTGCCGAGCACAACACCAAAACAACCTCTAATGCAAGGGATGCTGGAGCTAGTATATGATACACAAGGAATTGTTAGTTAGGACTTGAGAAAGCGAGCGCACACTGAAGAGTAATGAGGAGGGTGAGATTAAAGCGCCAGAACAGTTTCAGGACTGCACCGAACAGTGACCAAATGTTTGGTCGGTCGGGTCGGGTCGGGTCAGGGAGTCGATCGGTAACGAGAGGGTAGTGTTGCGATTGACAACTATGTGCTTCAAGAGTCACACAGGACTCTGACAATATATGAAAACAAATGAGGGGTACGAGCGAAGGGACGAGTACGAACGCAAATGAGGCCAAACAATAAGTAGGAAGAGTTTGCTAAAGTTGGCGAAGACAATTTCAATGTTGAGACGAGTGTGAGTGAGCTCTGAACTGTGGGGTGCGAAAGCTGCTTTATTCCAGAGTTGTATGTAGGTTTTTATAGTAAATGGAGCCCCTAAGTAAAATATCAAACGCAAAATGAGAGTAAATGCCAAACAGGCGCCAAGACCTAGTGAACAGAGAAGATAAGAAGGTAGATGAGATGTCCATATGGGTTCTGAAGGTGATAAGGTAAAAGTCTATCAGCGATGATGGAATCCCAACCATTCGGTATCCATCGTCGTGGTGAGGAATGGTTTCACTCCTAGATATGATCGGGGTTTCCTGTTTTTCCGGATGTACCTAGTGTTCGTTTGATTGCTGTTCTAGATGATACCTTCAGGTGTTGGCACAATACACAGATGTTGGTCACAGTTATAGGCAACGATGAGAATATCCTGAGCTATTTAGCGAATTTCTGAAGTGGTGCCGGACCACTAACGAGGACAATACTCCGTAAATGTTGAGAATAATGAGGAGAGGCTTAAGAACTTTGTGATTCAAGTTGCTGAGGTGCTCCACAGATTGAAGGCGAGCTACTAGTTTGTCTAGTATCCCTACAAGTCTTGAAGCTTATCTCCAACTGATATCACTCAAAGAACTTATTGACTGGCACTGACTGACTGAGTAAAAGTAAGAGGGAGAGATGGTCTCTGCCTAAAGCAGGACAATCAGCCTCCTTATATACTATTTCAAGTGGGAATCTCCTTCCTAGTATATACAGGCTGAGTAGAGTCATTGTGAGTCACAAAGAATGCTGTAGAAATAAAAAGAATAGGGAGGAAAGCAGAGGAACAGAAAGGAAAGCAAAAGAAAGGCTCAGAATGTGGTAGAATGTTCCTTCAGCTTCCTTCAAAACTGCTCAGAACCTTCCCCTCCTTTCAGCTTGGAATGGCCTAGACCTTGCCCCTTTCCTAAACATTCTCCATCCTTCCACTAAAGCTCCTCTCTATTCTACCAGATTCCACTGCTTTCTTTCCATTCCTTATTGTCTTGCCATGGTCTAGCCCTTTCTGAAATAGACCCTAGGCTCTGGAATCTGTCCCAAAAGCGAATTATAAGTATGAAAAGGGATAGGGAATCAAGCTTAAGTGGTAAAATACTCGAAAAATATGTAGAAAATCGGAATTAAATGTCCTTTCCATTCTAGGTCGTTTCCCTTCTCTTCCTTCTAGTCAGATATTCTGCCCTCCATTCTACCATCACTATTTGATGCCTAACAATGTGCGAGCGCGACAACGGCAACCATAGCTCTCCTAGGATGGATACCCAGAGAAGCACATGGACTCTTACCCTAGACCCTATACAGTATATAAGGCCCATAGAATAGGCTGAGGATCTTCAGTCTATTCTCCTTGTTAGTTCGTATCTTTCTATACGAACACCTTCGTTCCCTACTGTCTTCCTACAGTAGAATCATTGCTACCTCCTCCTGTATTATTCCCTAATACAGTCAAGACTCCGTCCACCTCTCAGTCCAACCTAGGGAAGAACCTGTTACTCTTGGGTTACCAAACAAGCAGTTTGTAACAGTTTCCTAGATGTGGCGGTGTGATGTCATCAGGATCTTTGCCTCACCACCATAATCCCTCAACTGAAATCCCTTTTCCCTTTGTCATCATGACCTGGTGCCCTCAGGATACCTTTCAAGACCAATATACATCAATTTTGGACCTCCACCGCTCAAAACGAGGCTTCAACGGTGCATGCAGTGTCCAACAGGGTGCATTTTCCGCCAACCTCAAAAATAGACCAAATCACACCAAGACTGAGTTCATGCTCTGCGGATACTCAATGCAAGGCCAACAAACTAAGATTCATCATCATTGAGTCAGTACTTAGAGAGCTACAGCTATTCTGTGCTATGGTACAAAATCCTGAGGCCGCGCCCTATGTACCGCAAACAGCTGTAAGTGAGGTAATGGTGGTGGTCTCGAGAGAAGGGGCAGCGATGTGTGATCAACTCGTGTATCCAGCGTTCTCTGACGTGAACGAAGGAAGCTTGCACCCATAAATAGAGAGACGGCGCTTACCCCGCTTACCTTCCATATCTTTGCACCATCTAGAGCATACAGAACGACTGCGCAGCAATCTATCCGCGTGCAGCCATGCATTGTGCTGTCCGAGGTTTTGCGGTATATTCAGCTGATTGTGCCGGCGCGCGCCGCGATACGGAGTTGGCAGCATGATGTATTGAGTTCGAAGAAGCGCGGCGTGCTTGTTACAGTATGGAGATGCAGAAGACTTTTCAGTGTCGAGGTCGCCGGTCGGCCAACAGCCCGTGGGAAGGCGATTTCTTCCAGGCGTCGCCGAGTTTCGCTGAGTTTATTCTGGATCCAGACGACCCGCCATCTCGAAATGCAGCGACATCTCGCATTCTGGTTTGATGACGGCTCGTTGCTTGTCCCCACTTCCTCTTACACCTTCAAAATTCACGAGCCCCTTCTCACACGCCATTCCCCAACTTGCTCCTCATGGATCATCGTCGCTTCCAGCTCTGAGCTCAGCCATCTCTCCGATTATGCTGAATCATCTCTTCCGGTCCTCAACATACCACACGATGCCGGCGTAACACCAGAGGACTTTGAGGTGCTTTTGGAACATCTTTATCACGATATGTGAGTGCGTAAAGCGTATGAGCTCCAACGACATCATCCACATATCAGTAGTCACGCAGCCCTCTCAATCACTCGACCCAATACTCTCGCCTTGCTTCTCTTCTGCGGATATCTTCTCCGAAGCAGCTACACATCCCTTCGTTATACTCACAAGTGTGCGCATACCTTGCCTCGATGTTTCCCGGTGGATATGCGCCCTTCGCACTTCGACATCCTCAAGAACATCTGATGCAGGCGCTAGAGCTTGCAATGGAGTTGGCTATCGGTGCAGAGGTGCGTGTGTGCAGCTCATAACCGCCTCCTCAATACTGACGCAGCTGCTCAAGACGAAAAAAGCGATCCTATACAGCGTAGTAGTGACGACCGACTTCGATCCCACCGGCGCGCACGATCCGGCAGGCCTGCAGCTATCCGACCCCACGAAAATATCGTCCACAGAATCCCATCTCTCCCTCCGGACGCTCCGGATTTGTCATCGCCTTCTCTCATCCATTATCTCCGACTTCACACCACTTCTCTTCACCGTCGGCGCCACATCTCATATGGAATGCACTGACGTCCTAGCAGATCGATGGATGTCCGTCGTCATATCTCCCGCACTTGCTGATGGTGGCGTCGGGAAGCCCCTGGAAACTTTACACAGGATGTCCGAGTGTAATTGGAAGGAAGAGGGAATCTGTGATGGCTGCATTCAGGGCAAGAAAGATGAGTGGGAGATGGAAGCGCGAGCCGTTTGGGAGAAAATGGACGGATGGATCGCTGAGGCTGAGAAAGAATTTGCTTCCAGCGCAGCTTGAGGGTTGCTCTAGGCGAGGTCCAGAATGATATGAAGATGCTCAAATCCTTTTTGTATTGATGATTCATTAACAACATCACGAGGTTTTTTCGTTTATAACATCGAGTAGCTTGTCAAATGACTGAACTTATAGATTTAGAACTCTGTGTTCTCGCCGAAGCTGTCGTGTACCGTCTGTGAGTTCCTGAGCTCTGTTGTATGAGATGTTGACCTTTAGGTTATCTGGTTCCTCTACAGTCCCAAAGAATGACTCTTATTCCAATCCTGAGATTAGCCTTAAAACGCGTCGAGCATGCAAACAATGTATGAGACCCCACAATATCTTTGTTGCAGCGTAAATCGAAGAAAGTGAATCGGAAGCTTTGTCAACTTCTACACTATTCACTTGGTGGCAGGTGAGTATTCATCGTCACGTCCATGTTTATGCCACCAGATGGACTGATCATTGACGATTCCTTTCTTCCATACATATAGACTCTATATCATCGTCTCCTGAAGGAGATATATAACGGACCCCTTTCGTTATTTACTTCCTTACAGGCACGAGAGTCATATAGCATCTCTATGTGCCTGACATCCTGACGTTGTCTGTGAGAAAAACATGATTTTCTTTGGACCGTTCGTTCTTCTGTCTGTCATCTTGCTTAGCCATGAACGCCGCTTTCTTATATTCTTAACACCACAGGAAGCTTTTTCGGCTTTTCAAGCTCCAGGTTTAAATCCTGTATCCGTAGCCCACGGCTCCCTGGATTCCGCATTCTGCTTTAAAGCGTTCAATCTCAACCCGCGTTTCCATCTGATTCACGGCATCCTTCCCCATTCTCCCCCTGCACCAGGCCAGATCTGCGATCAATGATCATGGAAACAGACAAACGCGTCCACGATGTTCTCATTGTCGGTGCAGGTAGGTGAAATAATCCCAATATGTGACAGCTGCGGGTGGCCTTATGGGTTCTATACAGGACCGTCTGGACTCGTGACATCTATGGTCCTTTGCAGGATGGGAATCAACCCCTTCGTCGTCGATTCCGGCGGTCGTGCTGACCCGGAGCCGGAGTGGGGTAGAGCAGACGTTCTCCACAGCAGGTAAATATTCTGACTCGATCTTCGTTCGATATCTAGCTCTAAATTTTCTTCAAAGAACCTTGGAAGTTATGGAAGTATGCAACGATATCATCTAATCAATTCTTTCTATGGCTGATTCTTTCGCATGTCTTCTAGAGTCTTGGCGAACCGTTCGAACAGATCATGAAGATGTCCCGCCCTCTCAACAACCACACGTTCTGGGTGTCGGATAACGGGGTCGTGAAGCGCACCATCAACGCGCCATTCTACTTCAAATCCGTCGATTTCAACGTACCACAGCCACAGGCCCTACGCCAGGGGCTCTTGCAGGAAGTACTCCTGCGTGATGCGGAGAAGCATGACCCTGGGTTCCACATTCATTGGGGGTGTAAGTTCGTGGACATGCGTTATCAGGCTGATGGGAAACTATTGGAGGTTACCTTGCAGGACGTGGAGACTGGGAAGATAAATGTTGTCTTGGCGAAATATGTTATCGGTGCAGATGGAGCAAAGTCCGCCGTTCGAGCTTGGGCTGGGAAGTTCGACATCCATATGGAGGAGCACTCTACGCCGGATGTCTACTGGGTTCAGGATGTGGTTGGCATCAGGTCAAATTTCCCTGATCTTGAACATTTTTCGTACGTTATTTATCTTGATTATTGAACCCATGCTGAATCTACGATCAGGGTCATAGGTAGTAATGATGGTATTGCAGTCAACATCCCACGTGAACCTATCAAAAACCAAAGGGCGACACGATTTGCCCTGCAGTTGCGCAATGCCACTCGAGAAATATCCAACCACAAATTCGCTTCGACCTTAAATAGAATTCTTGCGCCCTTCAAGGTTGAGTGGGACGAGGTTGTCTGGACCACTAACTATCGAGGTGCGCATATTGTTTCCTCGCAAAGGACTAGAACTCATCTGATCCTGGTACATATCAGTCACACAACGTCTGATCAATGACTTCGTTGTGGATGACAGGGTTTTCTTCCTTGGCGATGCTTGTCATACTCATAGTCCTCGCGGTAAGCCCCTGTCGGTTCCAATCTCCAGTGTGAGCCTCGATTGCTGACCCATGTTGCACAGGCGGACTAGGGGCGAACACTTCTCTCTTGGAAGGGCATAATCTTGGATGGAAGATCGCACTGGTTCTCAAGGGCATCGCACAGCCGAGTATTCTTTCGACGTATGCTTCTGAGCGATATGCTGTGGCGTATGACCTCATAGGTATGGACCGCCAGCTTGTCAAGGCCACGGCTGAACTTAGTGATCCGCGATTGTCTCTGGATGATGATTCCGCAGACTCAGCTGCCGCTCGAAACAAGCGAATGCAAGACCTCCAAGTCCTCAATAGCAATGTATGCCCTTATTTTCTCCCACATTTGCTTTGGCTAACATCGGCTCATTTCCACCTGGCTCTAGTTTCAATCGGGCGCCTCAATCGTATATTCTCATAACATGCTTGTCGCTACACCGCCCAATCAAGTTGAGACGTTCAACCCTGATATTCCGGGAACGCCTATTGGAGGGCGCACGCGCCCCGCATTGATGAGACGCTTCTCTGACGCTTCAATCGTTCCGGTCCATACCCGCTTTGACGGGCGATTTACGATCTATCTCCTCGTCTGCGACCTCGAGCGCCGAGGGACAGTCGATGCCTTGCTTATACTCGACGATTACATCACCTCCTCTGGATCCATATTCACCCGCTATGGACACGATACGCACTTGGAGGAAAGTCTCGTACATTCACGCATGCCTTTGACAGACTCGAACAGAATAGCCGCTGCAGACGTCCCAGACACTCGACAATTCTATACGTACGAAAATGACGACATGCCTCAGATTGATGGCGGCTACGGCACGCGTTCCAACCCAGTGTTTCGACCGATGATCATAACCACAACGAAGGATACTCAGGCCTTCCAGCTGGATTCGTTGATGACAAGGGCGTCGCCGCTCGGCATTTCGACGTCTTGCCTCTTACATCCTTCGCAATTATCCTCTGATGATTGCCCTGCGCTGTCACCGTTCGGGGAGGGCGTCTTGCAGCATCCCGTTCATGCGAAGTGGGGCGTTGGTGAAGGGGTTGGAGCAACCGTGATCGTACGTCCTGACGGCCACGTCGGTGCCTACATCGAAGGATACGGAATTGGCGCTTGGAAGGAGCTAGAGAAGTATTTCGCACAATGTCTCATTTAACCATGCCTCGCCGACCAAAGTATCAAAAACGTTTCCATGAAGCATGGTTCATGATAGCAGCTCCCGCCGTTATCGTCTAGAATTTCCAATAAATCTTGCGTCAGGTTTTTGGGTAGAAAGTCGACTACGACCATGCATTCGGTATTGATCATCTCTGGGATTCTACCCGTATCTTCACGTTTTTGCCTGGGACTTATGGCTAACACGCTTGGTCAAATTCTTCAATCAACTGTCGCATAGAGTTGTTTCTTTGAGAAGGCCTGATATCCGAGAACTACAATGCAAGGCGAATGCATCCACCGTTGAAAATGTACAAAATGTTCTGTTCGCTGCTAAGCGGATTGCCGATCGAGGACGGATGCAATCGTGGCGTCTAGTTTGGGACACTGTCAGAAGTCGATGGCGTCCATATTTAGGCTTAGGAGTTCGCCTCCCTTCGCCTCTTCATAGCTCCTTGCCTCCTACGCCCTTCTGACATCCCAACAGTTGCCTTTCCTCAATACTCGAGTAGTTTACTCACGAGATGCCTAACGATATTCATATCCGTTGAACTTCAATCAGTTCATCCATGGGCATACCGCTTGACAAGGCAGAGCTTCTTGCGCTCTTTCTGGAGACATTCGTCTACGGTATGTCCTTCCGACTGGTCACACCAATGTCGCCTCTCACGATCATCAAAGGCATATTCTTTACTTTATTTTCAATCACCTGTATCATTCTCTCATCTGCTCGCCTTGGCCGTACCCACTCCCGCACAATCATCCTGCCCACCGCCTTCTTCATGCTCGCTCTCGCGACCGCCGTCAGTCCTTGCTCAATTTATCGTAAAAAATGCCTTACAAATGACTGATTTTGCCCCTTCGCATCATGCAGCACCTCATCATTGACTACATACGTGCTGCGCATGCCTTCATCATTCTTGGTGCACCCTCAGGGGCAGCAAGCGTGTTCTTCAGCGACATATCTGAAGAAACATTTTTGGCAAAATCACTCCTCTATCTTTTTCAAACATTAGCAGGTGATAGTATCATCGTACGTGCTCTCATATGATTTCTACATGCTCCATAGCTGTTCTGTGATCGTGGGTGTCGCCCTCGTTCTGTCCTCTAATGATAAGCCAGTAGAATTTTCGTTGATGATTCGCTCCTGTAGATCTGGCGCTGTTATGTAGTGACAAACAGCCAACCTCTCATCATTGTATTTCCTCTGATAGCTCTAATCGGGGACATCGGTATGCACTCGTCATTTACTCCTCGGATCTATTTCATGCTAACTTATGAAAAGTCTCTGGATTCATCATCATTGCGCGCATAGCACAAGCTCCAAGCGACGCACTCATATTTTCGATACTGCGTAAAAGTTATACGGCGTACACGAGCATGACTGTCGCAATCACGATATATTGTACAGGTGAGTTGCGCGTATTTATTCTGTAGATATGCAGCCGACGTTTTCACCCAGCCGCAATTTGCTGGCGCATATATCAACCGAGTAGGGGCTCGCGTAAGCTTCGCCCTGTGCTGGTGGCGATCATCGAAAGTGGCGCTCTTTACACTGTGACCGTGCTCACCTCACTTGTCCTTTTCTTGACCACATCATATGCTCAATTCGCAATCCTTGATCTGCTTATGCCCCTTGTCGTGAGTCGTCTCGTGTGTCTCGCTATCAGCATTCGGCTCACTCGGCTCGTGAGGATAGGGCGTAGTCTATTGTTTGATTATTCTTCAGATACGCTACCAGACATATCATCTAGACAACGCTACGAATACGTCCGAATTACGGTGCACTCATCATAACGGAGACGGGCGGCGGCGTATGTACTCGTCGATCCGGTTTTGGCACCAGACGGATAGGGGAGACGGGAGCGGGAACGAGTGGAATGCGACTGAAGACGAAGAATCAGGAAGAAGCGTCGAGGCGGGAGTTAATTTGGGAAGGAATAAGAGACGGGAACAAGATGAAGAAGTAACAGGCACGAGCGAAAGCAGACCTGAGAACCTATCAATGGAGGAACGGCAACACGGAGGAGGGGAAGCCTAAGGACGGCATCGGACCTGCAGCCATGAGCTTTTGTCGCATTCATTCGCAGCATCATTTAAGATATTTATATCCTTGAAGCTTGAAGCTTGAAGCACTCACATTGCACCTTCCGTTTTTTTTTCATAGAAAAAAGAGAACTGGCATACTGTAGTTGAGTACTTTGAGTCACGTCACCGACACTTACACTCGGTAGATTCTCGACAAAATATTTCAGGGCATGCCACACCTGACATAAACGAAATGAGGCAGGGAGCTACGTTGCAGTTGGACCATATATATTTAATTACGAAGGAACAAACAGCGCAGAATACGTCCACATGTCATGAATGCTATGGCTAACTATAAATCATTCCCGATCTGTCAGTACATCAAGTGTTCACGGACTCATACCATATCGTTTTGGCGAGGGATGAAGCTGATGAAGCTATGAAGTACGAGGGTTGTTATGTTTGACCCCAATTGCATTATGAGAGTGACCTGTGGAAAACCTAATTTTGTGTAAGTATCCCGATATTTCCGAAAGCTCAGGTTCGCGCACATGGGCCATTTTATCATGAAGAAGGCCGAGAGGCCAACAGGCATGAGGAGTAACCTTTGTTCAAGTCGTGCGACCTGTTTTCAGTTTTCACGCATAATTACGAACCTGTATTCGACATTTTTGCTCGCGAGATGTAATACGACAAAGAAGAGAAGACCGACCGTACGAAATACAGAAGGGCCTGAAGATGGAACAATGAAGAAAAAGAAGCACCAACCACTACCTTCGCCTTACACAAGCTCGGCGGCCAGCTTGCCGTGGCACGCAAGTATAACGGTGATGAGTAGAGCGAAAGATTCTGCGATGAGAGCACAGATGGAAGGACGGACTGATGAGCCTCGCGTTGTCCTACACCAACACCGAACCTCTGCCTCGTCGTCAACCCGAAATGTCGAGCTGACAATAGCGTCGAGACAGTTATCCAAGGAAATTCGCCGAGGGCTAGAGGAAATCTTCGGCCCTAGCCCGCTTCTTCCCTCTCGACTCCTCCTGCGCATATGATCCTTGCGCGGCATCAGTCTTCGATTCAGAAGTAGATGAAAGCTGGCCCTTAGCGAAATAATATTTGGGATGAATGGCGCGGACCTCGTCCTATGCATAAGTGAGATTTTATTAGATTGTGTATTTTGCGACCGAGAGCAGAACATACCGGAGAGAAATTGGGCTCCGGGTATTTGAGGGAGGTCTTCTTCTTTAGATCAGGATTTGTTTGAGCCAACGAAGGATTGGGCAGCGTTAGTTTTGGCGGAGCAATGGGTGGTGAGGACCTATGAGCGCCGGACGGAGCAGGAAAAGCACCAGAGCCCGGTACCGGAAGGACGAATGGGGGATTGGGAGTGACAGAGGCCGATGGAGGCATAGGTGTGGCACCCGAAATAGGCGGGGTTGGCATGTTCGGGGGTTGGAATGGCGGAGAAGCGCCAGGTGCAAATGGTGGGAACCCTGGAGGCGGAAGACGCATGCCTGGAGGCGGAGGGAATCCACCCGGCGGCATCATGCCCATAGGATGTGCACCCGGGAAGCCTGCTGGAGGCAGGAAAGGTGGCGCGCTGATCAAGGAGATGAAGATTAGAGAATGGGCGCGAGAGAAGCAAGATAACTTACCCAGGAGGCATACCAGGCACAGGAGGGAAAGGAGGGAACGGCATCTGTCCTGGAGGGACACCCGGAGGCATTGGCATTCCAGGGAAGAAGGGTGGCGCACCTGGAGGCATTGACGGGGGCATGGGCGGGAGTGACATGGGCGACGGGGCAGGAGGAGCAGCGTACGCCTGTGGAGGGGCACCGTATACCGCGCCCTGGTTTTCCGAGGCAGATGCCACTGACGGAGCCTCATTCGCCCCCATAAGCGCCTTATGGGCCTCAAGCTGCGCTTTGAGCTCGTCTTCAGAGAGCGGGCGGTTTTCAGTCTTGGGTCGCTTTGCTTGAGGTTGACTGATAGATCCAGCACTCAAACCCAACTCGATTTCCTTACGACGCTTGTAATCCGCCACGTCAGGAGCAGGAATGCCCTCCATCCCAAAAATCTCAACCTCATATCCATCTCGGCCCGGAAGCGCGTTTTCTATTCGGGGCAGACTAAAGCAGAATTAGACGCAGTTACCAGCGACAAGGCACGTACGCACTTCTCAGGCTCAAGTTTATGAACTTGCTGAATATGGACGGCAAGACCTCCGGCCGTGTTCAAGCGACGAGGACACATGTTGCACTTGAAATGTTTTGCCTTTTGATGCTGCATGAGAACTAGAAGCCGCGTATAAGTATGAAAACGAGATGAAAGCACGCAGACTGTCACCTTTCTCATCTTCAAATTCTCGTTCACAGTACCAACACCAAGGACGCAGAATCTATGGGATCATGTAGCTGTGAGATATTGGGAGAATCGTGTGGCCACTGACCTGCTTGTTCTTCTTTTTGGCCATGATGTTGTAGTTCGGTGACAGAGACGTTCGGGAGAAGTCGTTGTTGGGGCAAAGTTTGAACGGCGCAGCACTCTGTGGTCTGGTTTTCAGTCGGAGCTTCAATTCCTTGATCAAAGGAGGCGCATATCCGGGGTCCAATGTACGTGTGGATGAAGCCTTCGGACACCCGAATAGAACACGGTCGCAGTCTGTGGCACCACCCCAACCAAGTACGAACGTCTTCATTCATGGTGCATTTTCTGACGTGACTACCTCCTGAACTGCCTGCATCGAGGCCACCTCGTCTACAAAGATGATCGGTAAAAGCTTTCCTGAACTTGTCTTCATCAGACTTTCGATCGCTTGCATTCGCCTTGTGACTCCCTTCAGTATCGCTTACCTTGCGGCCGACTGCTATGTTGGCAGGATCCTCGTATCCCCCATCCTCGCGCTATACGCCCTCGCAGAGGCCCTGTTCTACTCAGCTGTCTTTTGTCCTAGGCGCACACGGATGCAAAAGGTGCGTAGTCCAGAAGCGCCTCTTCCACCTCTATCCCTCATATCTTTCACAGGCGGCTGCACACCCTCCGCGCATGCCGCGTACGGAGAGGAAAGAATTGTTTGACAAATGTGCTCAAATGATGACAGCACAGTCAACAGAAGGCTGGTTCTCTCAATCGTCTCTCTCTCGAATACAGCAGGGGAATGTTATCGAATGGCTCCTCTGGGCCTTGTTCTCGACTGATGCTGGTCATAATCTCGGAGAATGGGAGGAGGAGCTGAACTCGTATATATCCGTCTTCGCAGCCATCGTTGGATATCCTCTTGATACCGGGAGCAATGGTGAGCTAAAGACCATGAGACTTACGCTAGACCCTGTGGTTATGATCCACCGGCCACTTATATGGTATATGGTACGTGTTTTTGACTCATACTGTAATGGAAGTCTGTGTTCATCACAGCATCAGATTGTCGCTTTGGTCGATACAATCACATCCGTTTCTCTATACTATCGCGGATTCATACACTTCAATACCCAGACATGGTTCCACGTATTCCCACCTCGACCTTTCCTCTCACTAATATCGAACACGTCGACAAAATCTGATATACCATATTGGTATCGACCCCATCGCTCGTCCAGCAAGCTACCTATTCTCTTCATACACGGTATTGGAGTAAGTCACATTTTTCTTGGCCGCTCACAAATCTGACTTGCTTTGTAGATCGGGATTTGGCCATATTTGTCTTTCTTTTCAGATGTCATAAAGCAAGACCCCGACGTTGGGATTCTTGTGCTTGAAATCCTCCCCATCAGCATGCGGATAACGTCGCCTCCACTAGATCGGGAAGCGATGTGTTTTGCCATTCAGCAGATCCTCGATACCCACTCACTACCTCGCGTTGTTGTCGTTTCGCACTCATACGGCACAGTCATCACTGCGCATCTTTTTAAATCTCAAGAACTTTCCTCGCGCATTGCTGCGACCCTGTTCGTCGACCCGATACCCTTTCTCCTTCACCATCCATCAGTCGCGTACAATTTCGTTTACCGCGCCCCCCGAGATGCAAACGAATGGCAGCTCTGGTTCTTCGCAAGCCGCGATCCAGACATTGCACGGGCGCTATCAAGACACTTTTTCTGGTTTGAGAGCGTTCTGTGGAAGGAGGAATTGGAAGGAAAGCAGGTTGTCGTGTCGTTAGCGGAAAGGGACCAAATTGTAGATGCTGAAGAAGTGAGAAAGTATCTGACTGGGGAGGACACAATCCACACACGGTGGAAGAAGGATGGCTTGGAGGTGCTGTTCCACCGTGATCTAGATCATGCTTCCGTTTTCGACGCCAGGGATAGGTGGACGACCTTGGTGGAAGTCTTGCACAGGCTCGTGAGGGAGTAGCAGACTAGCTTCAATTTGGGTTGCGATCGTCTGACGACTTGTTCCAACTTTTGTATATGTTTACAGGAACCACCATCTAATACCAGTCAGTCCGTGATTTATGCTGTGATCCACCCTGGAAGCCGTCAAACTCTGAAAACAGTGAATTGAAGAGTAATAAATTAGGTGGAGCAGAGCACTGGTTACTGAGACAAGTTCAAGAGGCTAAGCTTACACCCTTCCCCGCCCATGTCGCCCATTCCTCTCCAAGCACCCTTTCTGCGATGAAATGCGCCACGTCCTGTCTGCTCACATTGTATCCCCCACTCACCGCTAGATCGTCGTCCGACCTGACCCTGTACCCTCCCTTTGGCCCCTCAGCTCTGCATTCCCCGTCCGTTAACAGTGCAGGCCGCACAATGACAACGTTGTTCGCGAGCACACCCTTCGGTGGTAAACCCGCTGTCTGCTCCCAACCAGGTGGAAGTATAGCTTCCTTTGGCCCTTCAGTGCCCATACAGTGCGCCAGCACGCGCTCTGCACCACGCTTGTCTTTGTGGGGCGGGCCGAGGAGGAGGGTGTACATAGAGCGGAGCGCGAAGGGCATGGAAGCGTGTGCAGCGGGCGTGAGGCCGACAGATGTGACAGCTACAATGCGCGGATACGGATGCTCCGGGGGAATCGTGGACAGCGCGTTCAAGGCCGAGCGGGAACACAGATCTGGTGGATTGATGACGAACCCACGTAGGGGATGGAAGGACGGCACCCCTCCTGTCAAACGCTCCGATTAGCCCCATAGTCAATGAGAAGATAAGGGAACTCGATTCTTGCCGACTGTGAAGAGCAGGACATCAACTCCTCCTGACGATGATCCATCAGCTCCTTCCCGCTTGCTCGCCACTACCCATCCATGCTGCACCTGATCCTTGTTCAGCGCGTCTCCCTTCACTAACCTGACCTTTCCTTTCGCCAAATACTCCTGAATTGTCTCATCTGCATCGAACACTTCAGTCCTTCGCAGCAGAAAAGTCACTGTTGCGCCTTTCTCTGAAGCACATAGTCCATGGCGTGCCAATTTGGTGTCACCAATTATATATACCATGATAATTAAAAAATATGACATACTAAGAAGACGCACACTGGCGTAGTATCCGATGTTGCGCGAGCCCCCGATCGTAAATACATTCATGATGGAGATGAAAAGACACGTATACAAGGCTCAAGCCCAGAAGAATATGTTTATATATACATAAAGATGGGCCGGATGGACGAGTCACTTCAGCCGTCAATGAGACGCGGAATAATGCCGAATGCCCACGGCGGCCACCCCTGACAGGCCTGACACGTTGACAGCTGCAGGTGAACTTGATACGAGCTCCCACCCGTCGCTTCGCGACTCTTACGCAGTGCTGATTATTAGTTTTGTGGGTTTAGGGCTTATTTCGATATTTTGGAGCTTGCCTCAAGTAGTTAGATGCCTGCCCTAAATAGAATGTCCAGTGTGACCATCATGATTGAGAGCAAGCACATTGTACATTGTAGAGCAATTTTGTGAACAAACAGATAACAAATTGGGAGAAATGGTAAAGTAAAGTTTTGACTTGAGGCCTTGAGGGTGTTCTTCTAAGAAAGCAAATGAGCAATGGAATTTTGAATAATTGGCACATACCATTAAGAACTTTTAGAACTCTATTGAGGAGTTTTGAGATTTTGAGGGAAGAGGTCGCATCTAAATAAGAAGTTGCTGGTTAATCTTTGAAATATATATGGTTAATAAAGCATAAACTTGCCGAACATCAAATCAGGTTTGCCAAGACTTCAGGATAGACAATGTTTGTAGTCTTTGTGCCTTCGCATTCTGTTACGAACTGCTCGTTCAGTAACCCAAGAGTAACAGGTTCTTCCCTAGGTCGCACGATGGACTGAGTGGTGGACGGAGTCTCGACTGTATCAGACGTTGATACAGGAGGGGATAGTGATTGGCTCTAAGAGTCCTGTATGCGTAGATACAGGGGGAACGAAGAGCTTCGTATTCGAAGATACGAATGAACGAAAGAGAATAGACTGAAGATCCTCAGCCTATTCTATGGGCCTTATATACTGTATGGGGTATAGGGTAAGAGTCCGTGTGCTTCTCCAGGTTTCCATCCTAGGAGAGCTGTGGCCGCCGTCTCTCTCATCGGCGCCTACTCTTGTACTTCTCCAGTCGCACTGATCCATCATGGTGCGACGAGGTGCTTACCCATAAGCCCTAAGCCCATGGCATGTGAATGCCTCCCTTATCACTGTGTGAACTTCGTAAGCCTCATGTCCCTCTCATATAGCCTCTACCGATGTCTTGAAGAACCATCGGTCTTGTCGGCTCCTAAGGACATGCCGAATACCTTGGTGTACGCTCCGTAGTGGAGCCGCCTAGCATGTGATGCTTGATCCATCGGTTAGACCGGCCGCGAAGGGCCCCGATCGGTCAAGTCATAACATTACCCCCTTTCTAGGTCCCAACTCCTGAGGGGACTACTCGCTTGAGCAGAAACGAGCTTCATCGTCATTCCACATACAATTGCTTGCTGGTCGTCAAAATAGATTGGGATGCGTCTTCCCAATATCACTTCGTTTTCTGGGGCGAAGACCGACCTACGTCGTTTACAACGCCTAGGAGTTTTCCGTCTCCGTTGAGCTGTTTGATTTGAAGTCCTGCAGTATCAGCCACAATACTGTGTTTCTCCTCGGTGTTCTTCCTTCACCGTACGTTTTGTGTGAGTACGCTCCTAGAGTCAATAGGCAGCTACTCGACCAGGGCTCCCTGGTAGGTTTGATGAGCCAGTGTCATCTGGCGACGATGCAGAAAGGTGTCGTGCGAATGATTATAGGATGAAATAGAAACTCGTCTGTGGATGGGGTGTGGCGTTCTTCTTCCAAAGTGCCGAAGGCCATGTCTCAGTGTTTCCAGGATAGATCTTCATCTCCTTGATCTCCGGTATCGAGGGGGACTCCAGGTGTGTGGGTTGATCGCTTTACTAAGGCTTAGGCCCACCAACCTATCAAGAATACGACATTTCTTGACTTGTCTTGAGTCCGGCAAGACCCCTTTGAAGATCCCTAACTCTGTCAGCCCCATACGGTGGCCTTGTCAGGTTAGAGATTGAGTGTTCGTCCAGAGTTTGTTTTTCACTAAGGGTATTGGACACGAGGTAAGGACTTTGAGGAATAGACTTTGAACCCCATGGTCTCTTGAATAGACCATGGTATCCACCTTGACGGTAATTATGTGGGGTCAGCGTAAGGTATGTCCTGGTAGTTTAACGTCGTGCCGGACGTCCGTAGTTTTACGTCTTTGCGGACGTCGGCTAGTTTATCCTTAAGTCGTCGCGGACTGAGGCTAGTTTATACGCAAGTCGTTGCGGACTGTCCTGCTAGTTTAAACCAAGGTCGTTGCGGACCTATCCATCTTCCAACGTAGGAGTACCTGTAAACAAGATGGTAGACCATTTCTGTGCGCCGGAACATTCATCGGTGATGCACATAGGGCCCTAGACCAAGTACAGCCATCTTGACAGGGTTCCCATTGAGGAAGGATGGTGACGGTTTATACTATATCAAACCGGATAACTTATAGAGTTGCGAGAATAGACTGGGAAGCCTATTTTGACACAACTCACATGGCCCTGTAGACAGAAGGGCAGCTCAGTTTATCGTCATGAAGGACGGCAACTAGTTTATAGTCATTGCGGACGTCTGCTATCGCCTGGCTTGAACCTCCCGAGCCTCGATAGATTTAATCCTCCGGGGTGAGGGTAGTTTAAGGTCATTTCGGACTAGTTGATGGTCAAGGTCGTGACCATCAACCACGTCTCCTATACTTGAAGGAGTAAATAGTTTATCGTCATTGCGGACTAGATCAACATCGTGGTGTCAACAACGATGTCGATCGACATCTCCTATGCTGAAAGGAGTGGTAGTTTAACGTCTTTGCGGACGGGCGTAGTTTTACATCGTTGCGGATGATCGCAACACGAGGCACGGTCCCAGTTGCCTCTTGACTGGCCCTTGAAGCGGAATCCTTGCTTCGGACTTCAAGGGTAGAATGGGCGTACCATGGAGTAGTCGTGGTCTTGTCGTCGGAAGACTGACAACCCGTTCCATGTCCCCAAACCCCTCGCACGGAATTGAACCGTGTCGACCCCATATTCTTTTACTGTAGGGCGTATGGAATATGGAAGCGCCTCGACCTAGTCGGCAGGGTTCTGCAACGGTGGAGGCCCTCACTTCCACCGTCTGCCAGAATGCAACCACTCTCCGAGGGTCTTGGTAGCTTTAGCGTCGTTCCGGACGGTAACTAGTTTTATCGTCATTGCGGACCAAGCCTTTCGTAGTTTTACATCGTTGCGGATGTTAAAACTGTCCACTCCACAAACAATTGGCTTCCTGTCCCACAAATGGATTTGATACAGAGCACTTTGGGTTACCAAGCCAAGCCTCGTCGATGTTTCCCTTCATCGATCCAGGGTTTGAGTTATCCTCCGGTGTTGTCCTTCACCGGCTACGTTTTGTTTTGGAGTACGTCCCAAGCAGTGTCCGTCTGCTCTCGGTTTGTTGAGCCAGTCCTCAACTTCTGGCAGTGGTGCCCAGGAAGGCGTCTTGTGCGAGTGACTTCCATGAAGGACCTCCTAGTGCGGAAAGGGTCCTGTAAAACTGGGGATCCAAGCGGGACGCCCGATTCGCCTGTCAGAATACCTCTTGACAGCGAGAGTGTTAACATCGCTCCGTCTTGTCTTGGGGAGCTTGAAAGAAAGAAACATAAGTAGTCAGGAGTCTCGACACCTCCTGCCTTCTTATCTTTTCGCAGTTTAACGTCATGCAGGACGTCCGTTCCGGCGTCCTGTGCATGAAACCGGTACCTGTGATGCGGAGGGTCCTTTCCTCTCCGTCATCATGTTAAAACCAGGGGTTCCTCAACTCCCTGGTTTAGTATCCTCCGCCAATGTCTCCATAATCTCCGTACCCTTCGTCTGGTCTGTAGTAGGGGTCGGTGTCGTCGTAGTTATCGCCTTCGACCTCGTCCCAGGCGTCTAGTTCCGCTCGAGTCCAGGAAGTAGTTCGCTGAGTCGGGCGCTGGCGGATTGGAGCTCTTCTACCAATGTGCGGATGTGCTCCTTCAGCTCGATTATCTCGAGGACGGTTTGAAGTCGGCGAATCTCTTGGTCGAGTTCTTCTAGGACTGCTTCGCCTGGGCTGGAGGGTTGCCCTTGTTCTCTGGCTCCCTCGTCCCTCATTCCTCCTGTACCTTGGAGGATGCTCCTCATTGCTGCCTCCTGCGTCCTGCCCGGTGGATTGTCCTGCCGATATGGGAGGAAGGGCCTCTCGGTCTCTTCGGGCCTGTCGTTGGACCGTAGCCCAGACGTATTCGGTCTGGGTGGTCGCGTCTCGACTGCTTGTAGCCGGTACCGCTCTGCTAGCTTCGCTCCATGGTTGGACGCGGAATGGGTCAGTCCGAACGGGACGGGCGTGACTTGAATGTCCTGTGTCGGTGCGCAAGATGAGGGCGGGTAAGAGCTCCAGATTGATGAAGGAGGAGAACTCGTCCGGATGAATGAGTAGGGCGTAAGCCCCATTATTTCCTCGGGCATACCAGGAGGCGGCCCTGTGATCATCTGCATAGGCCAGAAGCCTGACCTGGTCGCTCGCGTCAGCGAGGCGTCGGGGTATGTCGTCGCTCTCGCTTCCTGGTTGTCCTGCGAAGAAGTTAGCGAGCCTTTGTAAGGCCAGCGCTGTGGCCATCTGAATTACCGCGGAGATGGTGGTGCGCTGGAGTAGTGCGTCTCCTAGCCCTTCCAACTCTCCGGGGTGCAGATCTCGACTACTGGTAGGGGGTCCTCTGGTCCTGGCAGCTGATGTACCAGCCGTTGCTGGTTCTTGTATACCTGCCTCAACAGTTGTAGGCGATGCCAGGTTCGAAGGGTTTCCTGGTAGATTGGCAGACTGCACATCCGTCCACATACGCGTGTACGAATTTGGTCATGCTTGACCACCAGTAATGGCGTTGGACCAATTCTAAGGTCTTTGCTCGGCCCGGGTGTCCTGTAGCCATAGTATCATGGTGCGTTTTGACAATCATTCGTCGAAGGAGGTCGTCCTTTGGGACGCATATGTAACCGTTGCGCCTTGTGATGCCCTCTTCATGTGTCCATTTTCCTAGGTCGCCCTTCATTGTGTTTGGACCTTTTTCCAGCAGTTTCTTGAGGGCGACATCAACCAGCAAATCGTGTTCCGAGCGCGAGTGTCGAATAAGGGAGAGGATGTCCGAGGATACGAGTTCCGTTGCTTTGACGTGTATGCCTTCGCTTGGCTCTACTAGAGTTTCGCTGGACTCGGTGAAAAGTCTGGACGGGAGTAGAGTCTGTGCCTTGTTATCAGATTCCACCCCCTCACTAAGGTCTGGACGCCTGGACAGAGCATCCGCATGATTAGTAGTTCCAGCTTTGTAACTGAGCTGGAAGTCAAATCGGGACAAAAACAGACTCCAGCGCGCTTGTCGCCTTGACAGGTCGCGCGCTGTTTTAAAGTGTTCTAGGTTTTTATGGTCCGTCCAGACTTCAAAGGGATGTCGAGCGCCTTCGAGGTAGTGTTTCCAGTGTTCCAGTGCTTTGATGATGGCGAGGAGTTCGCGATCATGCACGTCGTAATTTCGTTCGGCCGGAGAGAACGATCCTGAGAGGTATGCAACAGGGTGCCAGTCATTATCAGGTCCTTCCTGTAAGAGGACTGCACCATATGCTGCGAGGGAAGCGTCGGTAACAAGCCGGTAAGGGCGCATCGGGTCAGGGTACAACAGGACGGGTCGGCTGGTGAAGGTTTTCTTCAGTCGATCAAACGCCTGTTGGCACTCCGTGGTCCAATCCCATTTCACATCCTTCTTTGTGAGGTCATGCAGGGGCCGAGCGATCAGAGAGAATTTATCAATGAATCGTCGGTAGAAGTTCCCTAAGCCTAAGAAAGAGCGGATGTCGCGAACTGTGCGAGGAGTGGGCCATTCCTGGATAGCTTCAATCTTCGAGTCTTCCATAGCGACGTGGTCCTTTGAGATCGTGTATCCAAGGTAGTTCAACTTTTCCTTGTGGAACTCGCACTTCTCTGGTTTGAGGTAGAGATCGTTGTCGCGTAGGATTTGGAGGACTCGCCGAAGAATCACAATGTGTTCCGCTGTGGTTTTCGTGAAGATGAGGATGTCGTCCATATATACCGTTATCTTCCGGGCCAGGATGAGTTCTTGGAAGATCATGTTCATCATGGCTTGGAAGGTTCCTGGGGAGTTACAGAGCCCAAAGAACATCACCGTGGGTTCGAAAAGTCCCAAGGGTGTGACGAAGGCCGCCTTGGACTCGTCTCCTTTCTTGATGCGCACGTTGTTATATCCCCACCGAACGTCGAGCTTTGAGAACACCGTTGCGCCCTTAATGATATCCAATAGTTCTTGGATCAATGGCAGGGGGGTGACATCTCGAATAGTGTGTTCGTTAAGGTGGCGATAGTCTTGTACCGGACGGAGCTTCCCATCTTTTTTGCCTATGAAAAAGAAAGAGGCCGCGCTATGTGCTGTTGACCGACGTATTGTTCCTCTGGAAAGGTGCTCTTTGACGAATTTCCCTAGCTCGTCATGCTTTTCCGGGCTCAAGGGAAATATCCGCGGGGCCTGGGGTACAAAAGACGGTTTGAGGTTTATCGCGTGGTCCCACACTGTATGTTGGGGAAGCCTCTGTGATCGTCGTTCGCTGAAGATGTCGAGGTAAGAATGATATTCTGTCGGCACCCGACCTTTCAAGTCGGTGGTGTCGATTTCTTCCTCCAGGTCTTCGTCAAAGCTTGCGAACCCCGAGGGTTCTGGAGCTACCTTCCTAATGACGGGTTCTCCTGCGCTATCCATTGCGGAGGAGTCAGACGGTGTTTGCGCTTCTTCGGCGACTTTCCCTGAAGCTTCGCCCTGGGTTGCTTTCTGCTGAGCTTGCCGGCGTTCCTTCCTTTCGGCTACTTGTTCTTCGAGCCACTCCCGAGCCTTACGTTGACGGGATTTGTGCTCGAGTAACTCCATGAACCGAGTTTTCCATTCCTTCGTGGGTACCTGGCTCCATTGTTCTTTTGTCCAAGTCCACGAGGGTCCTACCGGTTCTGAGACAAGATGCGGTTTCGTTCGCTGAGGAATCTTGTCACCGCGTAGTTTCGCTAGCCATGCCTTCTTGGTAGGCTCTTCCCTTGCCTTGGTAAACCCATATGGTTGTCGGCAATCTCTGGGGCATCGATCAAAGTGTACCTCACGGCGCCTCCACCCGATGGAGGGGTCGTGGTATTTCAACCAATCTGTTCCAAGGAGCATGTCGTCTTTCCCTAGATTGGTGATGAACATCTGGACGCGTTCAGTGTGAGTTCTCCCTCGTCTATCCTTGACGGTGAGATTCGCGTCTAGGCCTCGTCGAATGAGGCCTGCTTTGTTGATGGTGTCATCGACGTTGCGAACGCGGATGGGGCGGTTTAAAGGATAGGTAGGGAGATCGTGTTTCCGTACCCACTCTTCGTTTACCAGGATCCCTTCGCATGCTGAGTCGATGGCGGCTCTGGCTCCAGCACTTCTTCCTCGAGTTGTTAATCGCACGTCAAGTCGAATGGGGGTAATAATGTGACTGTTCATTGCTCCAATTCGAATGTATGGCGGGGAATCATACTCGAGTTTCCTCGACCCTCTCTCTTCGGCTGGTGAAGGAGAGGTCAGGAAAAATCCTCTGCCAGATCCACCAACATCTGCCTTTGCTCGGCCTTCCCTACTCCTTGGAAGAGCGCTCGGACGCCATTAATATCACTGATGGGTCCGTTGCTTCGTCGTCCGTTAGGCGGTACGTAGCGCTCTCCATCGCTCTGGCGTGATCCTCCCCTTCTCGCGGAAGGGTCCTCACGTTCCACCGAATTACCAGGTTGTGATACCCGACGGTGGTGGCCATGAGAACTCCCCTCCTCCAATCCTCGATGTAGTCGCGCATCGTTTCCCACCGGGGATTCTTGCTCGTCTTCATCCTCCATGTCTGTAGCGCGAGTTCGTCTACCTCCTCTGCCCACCGACTTGCGCGAATTTCCTCGAGACGGGGGAACGCCTCTACGAGGGGAAGGACAATCAGCTATCCCGTGCCCTGGTTTTCCGCAATTGTAGCAGGAGAAGGGAGCAGGTCTCTTGCCATCGTATACACGCTTGTTCCGATTGGCGTCTCTTTTGCGAGAGGCGTCAATGTCCATGTCAACCACCTGGTTGTTCATTCTTCGAGGAGCGGTGGTAGAGTTATAGCGGCGAGCTGGTTGGAGGTGAAAGCGATTAAGGAAGTCGCTTCGGAATGAGGTGGAGTTGGCTAGGATCGCCTTTTGAGCACTTCGGGCTCTCAAGCGTCCGTCTATTTCACAGGCGGTGTTGACCCAATCTTGGATCGTGTCCTTCGGCGGAGTTTCTTTGTCATAGATCTTGTCCATGACCCTCGGGTCAAGCCCTCTCTGGAAATAAGGAACTTGTTCCCTGTCGGTGATGTCGGCGTCGGCGGCGATAAGGATGAATTGGTTTGAATATTCATCCACCGTCATCTTCCCCTGCGAGAAAGACATGAGGGCGCTTCGGGCCTTGTCCGTAAGGTTCGTTTCCTTGAACTGGAGTTTAAACCTGACAAGGAAGTCGTCCCAAGTTCCTACGGTCTTGGGCGGGGTCGCCCCCACTGTCTTCTTTAGGAAGCTCTCTGCCCATACGCCGGCCGTCCCATATCTCATGCACGAGAGGGCGAGGGAAACTTTGTCTGAATCCGTCTTGTATCGGTCTGGTTCTGCTGTGAAAAGGAGGAGGCAATTCATGATGAATTTCTGTGATTGTGTTCGGTCCCCTTCGAAGTTATCAGGGAGCTTGAGCTTGCCCCTTCCCGATGAGACGGGGGGGTCTGTAGGGTTTGACATAATGTTTCGGGTGTTGATCGGTGTTTGAATATCCGAGGATTCGGACTCGGATGTTCCTTCTTCTTCCTCCGATGTGTCCGGGATTTCCGGTTCGGGTTCCTGTACTGGGTGGCTCTACCCAGTCTTCTGCTGTTTCGTCCCAAGCCCACTCAGCTTCTGTTCCGTCTTCTCTTGTGAAGAAGTATTGTCCTTCTCGGTACGAGCAGTTATCAAAGTTTGGGGTGCTGGCCGATTGGTGTCGGAGTAATACCAGCGATTTTCTCTTTGATGGATAGGACGATTGTTCTGTCGAAGTTGGTTATGGGTTCGTCTAGTGCCTGGTGGAAATCCTAGGCCTAGGTCTTGCTCCAGGGTGTGTGAAGTAACTCTCTTCGGTGGGGGTCTATGCCACCGATGAGGGTTGTGAGAAAGAGTGTGGCAGCAAGCAGAGTGTGGTGCAAGGTAGGGGCAAAAGCGAGTCTATTCTAGTGTTACGAACTGCTCGTTCAGTAACCCAAGAGTAACAGGTTCTTCCCTAGGTCGCACGATGGACTGAGTGGTGGACGGAGTCTCGACTGTATCAGACGTTGATACAGGAGGGGATAGTGATTGGCTCTAAGAGTCCTGTATGCGTAGATACAGGGGGAACGAAGAGCTTCGTATTCGAAGATACGAATGAACGAAAGAGAATAGACTGAAGATCCTCAGCCTATTCTATGGGCCTTATATACTGTATGGGGTATAGGGTAAGAGTCCGTGTGCTTCTCCAGGTTTCCATCCTAGGAGAGCTGTGGCCGCCGTCTCTCTCATCGGCGCCTACTCTTGTACTTCTCCAGTCGCACTGATCCATCATGGTGCGACGAGGTGCTTACCCATAAGCCCTAAGCCCATGGCATGTGAATGCCTCCCTTATCACTGTGTGAACTTCGTAAGCCTCATGTCCCTCTCATATAGCCTCTACCGATGTCTTGAAGAACCATCGGTCTTGTCGGCTCCTAAGGACATGCCGAATACCTTGGTGTACGCTCCGTAGTGGAGCCGCCTAGCATGTGATGCTTGATCCATCGGTTAGACCGGCCGCGAAGGGCCCCGATCGGTCAAGTCATAACACATTCCTCAGGGAATAAGACCTTGATTCTCTCGCCAGATGTGCAGCGTGATAATGCAACATAGAGTTGGCCATGTGAAAACACCAAACTACGCAGGTCAATACCAACATTTGATACTGATTGGCCTTGGGCTTTGTTGATAGTCATGGCAAATGCAAGTCGAACAGGAAATTGACGGCGAGAAAGAGGGATGGGCATGTCTTCTGCTGATGGTTCAATAGTGAGTCTAGGAATAAACACAGTCTCTCCAGCATGCTTTCCACCCAAGATACGACATTGTAAAACTCGAGGCCTGATGTCTGTAAGAATCATCCGTGTGCCATTGCAGAGACCATTGGGCTGGTCGATGTTCCGTAAAAGCATCAGAGGGCAGCCAGGTTTGAGTTTGAGGTGTGCAAGTGGCAACCCTGACACATTGAGAGAGTTGAGGTATTCTATAGGGTAATCCTGTGTGACCCCAACCACCTTATCCACCGACATCAATGTAGACTCTTCTCCAGGAAACTTTGTCAAAGTGTCATGGTTGATCTGATCCACTACATCATTGGTTGTTGAGAGAATGGTGCGCTCTTGAAAATAACCATCTGGCTTGGGTCCTACTTGGATGTCTGGGTAAAGATGGTAAATCAATGACTCCAATGTGTTTTGCTCCAACCGCAAATTTTGTGGAAGAGATATTGACTTGTCTTCTGGAAGATTATGACCTGCGCCGACCTCCAAAAGCCAGTTTGCAAATCCTTGACTTTCTGGAGTTTGATCCAAACGCATGTTCTGGGTCAGATGATATAAATGGATTGAACTCCACAAATGTGATCGGCGAAGGGAAGCATTGATGATCTGTTCCCTGGATCCTCTAGGAACAACCGGAAGGACCTGTCGGAAGTCTCCACCAAACAAAATGGTAATTCCTCCAAAAGGCAGGGCCTTTTCCATCAAATCTTGCAGTGTACGGTCCAAAGCCTCAATGGCATGCCGATGCTGCATTGGCGCTTCGTCCCAAATAATGATACCGGTCTGGCGAAGTACGTCATGAAGGTCCGAATTTTTCTGAATTCTGCAAGTGGAAGCTTCATGTATGGGGATTGGAATGTGAAAACGTGAGTGAGCTGTACGGCCACCATCTAAAAGTAAAGAGGCGATCCCAGATGAAGCAACACATAAAGCAACTTTGCCCATAGAATGGGTAGCAGCTGCAATAGTGTTGCAGACATATGTTTTTCCACATCCACCGGCACTGTGAAGAAAGAAGGTGTGACCATGGTCATAAGTGACCGATTGCATGATGCCATCAAAAGCGGCCACTTGTTCCTCGTTGAACCGTTCTCTCTGTTCCTCAACCTCCAAAGCCAGTTCTGGCATGTCATAATTTAGCTGCTCCTGAAGCAAAAGATTGTTTTCAACCATGACCCAGTCCTTTTGAGGAAGAGGCATTGGTGGAAAGCTTGTGAGATCCTTGCGGGATTCTAGGAGGATTTTCTGCAAAAGAAATAGGCCATAATCATAAATGTCCTCCTGGGAAGGGTCCTCGTAGTTTTGGGCTTGCAATAGTATGCGAACATCATCACATAGAGTGTCACGGTGTGTATTCCATAGCTCCGCTGGATCTGTGGGAAGGCAGAATAAGAGCAGGGTTGCAAACAGCCGACGTAGCTGACGGCCTGTCTGTATTTCGCCTGCTTCAGTAAGACATTGGTTCCACTCGTTGTCATCTTCCAATAGGCCACGGGCTAGACATGCTGCCTTGTAAGTGGGATGCTCTATACCATCAAAAGTCCTCAGGTCACTCCATCCTTGAGCACCTTTCACTACTGTCAAGAGCATCCGGAGGTAAAAGCGCTCGCCTGCAGAAGGTGGAACAAAATAGACTCGACCAATTGCAAATCCCTTCTGTCGTGGTCTCCATTTCCGTTTGGATCTGTCCCAGACAAACTTTTGAGGAAAATCCTGATAAGTAGTGGCCTGTGCAACTGGATCATCTTGGTTTGCCTGAAACCACTCTGTCAACTGGGTCTTTTTTGATGCCGGCCGATCTAGCACTACTGTAGCATCATCCTCAGGATCAAAGAAAACCTGCTGGTCATCCTGCAAATGTACAGGCAGCCAATAAACTGAGGGAAGCTCTAGATGCATGCCAAGCTCAAAGATATGCCAGCATGCCTCGATAGGTCCTATATATCGTGCATCCACATATTCTTTGATCTCGTCCACACCTCCTACTACCTCTAGGGTAGCGCGATCATGCCTTTGTAGATGTATTTGTGAATATACTTCACAGCCTTGACAGAAGCACAGATTTCGACATTGATGTGGCAGTCGTACTTTGCCAAAGATAAGGACTGTAAGGAACAACATCACGATTGTCCATGATGGTGCCCGAGGAAAGACATGTGCGCCCATTATTTGGCCTGGCATATTGTGGGTATCCATCTTCTCCATAGAGTGTTTCGGGGACAAACTCCTTGCGATAACGCTTGGAACATTTGCCATCAACCATGCAAGGGGCGTGAGGCTTTTCTGGACCACAGGGACCATGAAGCATGTATTTTGTGACAGCATCATAAAGCACAGGATGAGCCTCTTGGTTTGGAAGCTGAGCAGAAACTATTCTGTCCACTTGTTCCACGTTTTGGTTATGATTACCATCAAGAAAGATCAGCAAATGCATGTGAGGGAGGCACGTTTCTGGAATTCAATAGTATAGACCATGCCAGCCCAATTTCCCAAATAGGCCTTTTTTGATCTCCTCAAGCAAGGCATCCTTCTTCTGGTTGAAGACGCGTGCCACAATATCTGGCCTATCTGAAGCTGTTTGTCGTTTTGGTGTATTGCCTTGATTATCGCTAACAGAGCGATCCAACTCTAAAAGAGCCTGTTGAATCTCAGGCCAGTTTGGATTAGCAGTCATCGTCAAAAACAGATCGGGTTTTCGACAATGATGACAAATTGCCATGGAGTCTTGAAAGAGCTGGTACATATGACGTGCACTGCCAGAATGGGTCGAAGGAAGTATAACACGGGTGCCTTGTTGAGCTAGATTTGGATGGACATCTGCATTGTTAACCATATCACGAATGCCTTGGTAAGTGTCCGCTCGGATATCCTTTTGATGAGTCCGAACCCAATAAAGATTGCTTGTCTCGACCGATGCCCATGCATCTACAACATACTGTTGAAATAGTCTTCCACAGCGAAAGATGGTGTCTGGCTCCAAAATCCGTGGGTGCAGCCGGTATGCATAATAACATCGCTGACTGACCCAGGGACTACGTGTTGTCTGATCTGGATCACCTGCAACTGGAATCTTTGTGTGCCAGCCTTGTTCGCCATGAGGAAACATGAGGATGTAATGTAGTGGGGAGTAAACCGCATTAAGATGACTGATTCTCTGCAAATGCCCACCACGCAGCCGCACAATAATATCCCGATGTTCTCGTGTGACTTCTTCTCCACTCCCAGGAATAACTGCCGCCACCTCATCAACTGAAGGCATGTTGTACCTGCGATGGTCCGTGTTTGGCTCGACAATGATCCGTGCAGAAACATTTGCCTGTTCATCTGGCGGCTTTTCATGAAGAATCTCGTAGGCCTGCTTGTAAAGAGGGACATATGGATTGACATCATGCAGCATAGCCTGAAGGTCTGTTAAGATGGTATGGTCCAAATTAGGATTCCGCAAACTCCGAGTGGCTAAAGCAGCTTGAGGGTCGTGAATGTATAACTGCGCATATGATGGTTGTTGGCCATTATCAGGAAGGAGGCTGCCCATGCGATGGGAAAGTGCACCATGGAGACGGAAAGAATATGGCCCAGTCCTATTCAATAGGTTTTCATCCAGCTTCAATGCGACTGAAGTAAAGGCAAATGCAGAATTGTACTGCCGAATCTTAGTTCGAAAGTTACGTGATGCAGTCGAAGGATCAGTCAATAACTTTTTCAAGGTATGAGGTGGCTCCTGAAGTAGTGGCAGCCTAATTTTGCCTTGTAGACAACACATCCCAAACTTGAGCTGGTTGACCCTCGAAGTGGATAGACTTTCCCCTTTGAAGTGCAAGGCATTACACTGAGGGCATCGGTGGTTCATGGGTCCTATAGAGTGCTTTTCTACAGGTTCTTGATATGGCCGACAACCAAGAGGCATATTTTGAAGAATAGCATTATTTTCAGGAGCATTGTTATCTAAATCAGGATGTGGAAGGTGTTCCAATAGAGCAGCTGGTACATTTTCATCAAGGTCTGGATGTAAAACCTGATGTCCTAGAGCATCACCATCAATATCAATGCCCAAGTCAGGAGGGGCTTGAACATTAGGGTGAGCTGCATTGGTCCTCCGAGCTAAAGCCAGCACATTATCCATAACATAAATTCCTCGACTTGATGCTTCTCTCTGATTCTGGTCTCTAGATTGCTCTGTCCTAGCCAAGTTTCGCCTTCGAACACGTTCCGCAAATGAAGCACGTAAGTTGTCCTCCACTCTTTGAGTATAATCCACATATGGTACATGACTTGCCCGATAAGCAGCCTGATGGACATGATGGGCAACGCTATGTCGTGGAAGACCGGAATACATATCAAAGGGCAAAGGATGGTGCACTCTTGAAGGCCCAGCTATAGGCTGGTCCTCTGGTTGAGGGGGGCGATACCAATTCTGATAATCAGTTGAAGGGTGCTGCCAGAATCCTGTATTTGCTCCCATCGAAGCCTGATCAAAAACATTAAACCCATTTATAGGTGCTGGTTCGACTTGTTGGTAATCCATGTGAGAAGGTCCAGGGATGGAAGAAGCCATAACTATAGGCTGATTAAACACATCATCCACTGGCCTTGTAGTGGTATGTGATGGCCCAGCAATAGGCATATTAAAGATTGGCTGAGGGATAGGCTCTCTCTGTCCTTCTTCGATACGCCTGCGCCGGATTGTAGGAGAAGTCATCTGAAGGCGTTGAAGGCGCTCCTGCTCTCGCTCAGCCTGACGATCACGCTCAGGTGTTTGAGGTGGTCTATTGAATTTATTCATCAGCATTATGCCCTTGTAAGATTCTGTTCAAAATCCAGACTCACTGGCTTGAAGCCATCTGATTTTGTTCAATTTGTTCAGCAAGTGGAGCTTGACCGGCTGGCCAATCCATATATAGATCTTCTAAGTCTCCAAGAGATCTGACAAAATTGAGATTAGAATTGTCTCCCATAATTTTTTAGCAACTTCAAAACTCACTGGCTCAAAGCCATGTTGTTTTGTTCTGCAAGCGGCACTTGGCCAACAGTGTTCAGCTCTTCAGGCATGGTCACAGGAGGATCCCTACAATCAAAATTGAAGAGTAAGCCTCAAAATCATTAATAAGGAACTCCAAAAGCATGGCCCACATTTTTGTTTTCACAGTTTGTGAAGTGTAGGGGAGGGTTTTTTTCTCTCAATTGAGTCAAGTGGCAATAGCTTATGCTTGGGCAATTTTTTCGCAATTTTTCGCAATTTATTGAGCAAGAGGCAGTGTGTGCAGCAATGCTTTGTGTAGGGACCACTCCCCTACATAGGTGGAAAGCGGAGTTGTTTGGTCTTGTTTGGTCGCGTTTCGCTTTAGGCGTGAGTAGAGGTGTCCACTATATCGCGTTTTACCTTTGGCGAAGC
Source organism: Heterobasidion occidentale (assembly GCA_039111635.1). Classification (NCBI taxonomy): domain Eukaryota; kingdom Fungi; phylum Basidiomycota; class Agaricomycetes; order Russulales; family Bondarzewiaceae; genus Heterobasidion; species Heterobasidion occidentale. The sequence goes on along the minus strand of JBCAQO010000002.1, from coordinate 3,792,405 downwards.
CATTTTTGGCACTTTCTCACTTGACTTCGCGCTTCTGCGCTTCTGTTCGCTTCCCGGCCCGGTCCGGTTCTCTTATGCCCTCGCGCTTCGCGCTCGGGTTCTCCCGTCGCTCACACGTGGGCGCCACGCTCCATCCGTAGTGCCATTCTTTTTAGACTAGCTTCTCACCCATCGCGTTGCGACGGTGCAACCATGCTTAATCCGAGTTTTTGTTGCAGTGCTTAGTCTGAGGTTGTGTGACAGTGCTTAATCTATGTTTGTGTTATAGTGCTTAGTTTATGGTTGGGTTTTAGTTAAGCAGCCAAGTTAGAGTAGCAGTTTTATTTCAAGCATATATATAAAAAGTTAGAGTGGGGATTGAGAGTCAAAGTGTAAGAAGTTTCTATATAAGTTTTATACTACAGTCCTTGTTCAAGTCCTATTATAATTGTTAGCCATGTCACAATAATTATGATCCAAGACATACTATTGATTATCCAAAATGCCTTGCAATACCTCAGGGTACACTATATTGGTGGTTTTGGTCCCTTGTGAGTCTGGTGGGAATAACACCTTGATTCTATCCCCTGATGTGCAGCGTGACAGTGCAACATAAAGTTGGCCATGGGAAAATACAGGCCGCTCCAAATCTAATCCAACAAACTTAACAGACTGTCCTTGTGACTTGTTGATGGTCATAGCAAAGGCAACATGGACAGGGAATTGTCTGCGCTTCAAAGGAATAGGGCAGGCTTCTCCAGATGGCTCCAGGGTTAATCTAGGGATAAACACAATTCTTCCAGCATGTGCTCCACCCAAGATGCGGCATTTTAAGACACGTGTCCTTGCCTCAAGTAAGATGAGTCGAGTGCCATTGCATAGGCCATGAGAGGGATCAATGTTGCGCAAAAGAATGAGAGGACAACCTCTTTTAACATGGAGGTGAGCAAGAGGAAGGCCAGAGATATTAATAGAGTTTAAAAACTCTATAGGATAACCCTCTATGTCCTTGACAGAGTCAATGCTGGTCAGGAGCTTGTCTTCTCCAGGAAACTTGGCCAGAATCTCCTTGTTGATCTCAGCAACAGTGTCATTGCGCCCAGAAAGAATCATATGGTCAAGGAAGAAGTGGTCTGGTTTGGGGTGCTGATCAGAGATGTCAGGATAGATAAAGTCAACCAAGGATTCCTTAGTATTGTTATTAAGACGCATGTTGGGAGGAAGTTCAATAGACTTGTCTTCACCAAGGTTATGGCCGGAACCAACATTGAGGAGCCATTGAGCAAAGGCATTGCTTTCAGGAGTCTGGTCTAGACGCATGTTCTGTTTGAGAGTAAGAAGTTGGATGTGATTCCAGAGTGAGGACTTGCGCAAAGATGCAGCCACAATCTGCTCTCTGCTTCCTTTGGGAACCACAGGCAAGGTCTGACGAAAGTCTCCAACAAACAGCACAGTAACGCCACCAAAAGGAGCAGGGTTGCCCATAAGATCCTGAAGAGTGCGATCAACAGCTTCAATTCCATAGCGATGCTGCATTGGTGCCTCATCCCAAATGACCACCCCAGTCTGATGAATAAGACCATCAAAGTCAGAGTTTTTCTCCCAAGAGCAAGAGGAGCGCTCATTGAGACCCTCAATGGGGATTTTGAAGCGAGAGTGAGCAGTGCGACCACCATCCAGAAGCAAGGAGGCAATGCCAGAAGAAGCAACACAAAGAGCAGCCTTGCCTTGGGAGCGGACAGAGGCAGCAATGGTGTTGCAAACATAGGTCTTTCCACCACCTCCAGCACTGTGCAGAAAGAAGACTTGGCCTTGGTTGGACTGGACTGACTGCATGACAGCATCATAGGCATTCCTCTGCTCAGCATTGAAGGTCAATAGATTAGTCTCCACCTGAAATGCAAGGTCAGCTCAAGGTCAACTTTGAAGGATGCATGGTAACTGACCTGTTCCCAAAGAGCCACAATCATGGTTGAGCTCATCCTGAAGAAGCACATTTGCAGCTTGGTTCCAATCTTGCAGAGGCAAAGGCATAGGAGGATAGTCAATGAGGTGCTTTCCCATTCCAATAAGGACTTTGTCCAGCAGATAGAGGCCATAATCAAAGACATCCTCTTGAGTAGGATCAGGAAAGCCCATGGCAGTAAGACGCACATGCAGATCATCACAGATTTTGTCCTTGTAGCGATTCCAAAGAATAAGAGGTTGTGAAGGAATGCAGAAGCGAAGGATGGTGGCAAAGAGGGATCTAAGTTGAGTTCCAGTCTGCATATCTGCTGCTTCAGCCAAGGCCATATCCCACTCTCCATCATCCTCCAAAAGGCCACGTGCAAAACAGGCATCACGATAGGTAGGATATTCAATGCCTTCATAAGTGCGAATGTCTTTCCAGTCCTTGGCACCTTTAACAATGGTGAGCAATGTTCTGAGGTAAAAGCGTTCGCCTGCAGAGGGATGGACAAATAACATTCTGCCAATAGTAGAACCCTGCTGACGTGGAGTCCATATTTTCTTTGACTGGTTCCAGACATAGTGAAGAGGAAAGTCCTGGTAGGTATGAGCATGAGCAGCAGGGAACTTTTGGTTGGCAATAAACCATTCAGTCAACTCGGTTTTCTGGGACCTGTCTCTGTTTAAGACTTCTTCAGGATTATCATCAGCATCAAAGTAGACCTGCTGTTCATTAGGGAGATGGACAGGAAGACGGTAAACTGTGGGGGATTCCAGATGCCTTGGGAATTCAAAGATGTTCCAGCAAGCCTCCACAGGTCCAATGTGGCGAGCATCCACATAGTCCTTAATCTCATCAATGTCTCTAATCTGAAGTGTAGCACGATCAGGACCTTTGTAAATATACTTGTGGATATATTTGACAGCCTTGATGGATGCACAGACCTCCACATTGATATGGCAGTTGTATTTGGCAAGGAGATAGGGATTATAAGGAACAACATCACGATTGTCAAACTGCATAGTATGCCGAGTGAAGGTGCGCCCATTGTTTGGCCTAGCATATGTAGGATAGCCATCCTCACCATAGAGGGTCTGCTCAGTAAAGTCCTTCCGATAGCGCTTGCTACAGAGCTTGACTTTTGTGCCTCCAATATCTTTTTCTTCCATGCAACGTGCTTGAGGAAACTCAGGGCCGCAGCGTCCATGGAGCATGTATCTTGTGACAGACTCATAAAGCATAGGATGGGCAGCAGGATCTGGAAGCTGGGCAGAGACAATCCTATCCACATCTTCAGCACTTTGAATCTTGTCCTGTGCATCAAGGAAAAGAAGAAGGTGCATATGAGGAAGACCACGCTTTTGAAACTCAATGGTATAAACCATCCCTGCCACCTTGCCAAACAGGCCCTCCTTGACATCCTTTATAAGAGCCTTCATCTTCAAGGCAAACACACGTGCAACCAAGTCTGGACGATCAGAAGGCTGCTGAGTTGAACCACCATCATATTTTAAGAGCTCTTCAGTGATTTCTGGCCAGTTAGGGTTTGCAGTCATGGTGATAAAGATGTCAGGCTTATGGCAGTGGCGAGTGATAGCCATGGAATCTTGGAAAAGCTGATACATATAACGTGGACTGCCTGCATGAGTAGAAGGAAGCACAATACGTTTTCCCCGCTGGCCTAGGTCTACCTCAGCTTCTGCATGGATAGCATCAAACAATGACTGGTACTTTTCAGCTCTAATCTCCTTCTGATGGTTCCTGATCCAGAAAAGGTTGCTAGACTCAATAGATGCCCAAGCATCAACCACATATTGCTGAAATAGCTTGCCAGCTCTAAAGATGGTTTCAGGATCAAGCAGACGGCGCATAAGACGATAGGCATAATAGCAGCGCTGAGACACCTTGGATGAGAGCATTTGGCCATTAGGTCCAGGATGAGCAGGAATATTGGGATGAAAGCCTTGTTCGCCATGTGGAAATAATGTCACATAATGCAAGGGACTGTAGTGAGGGTGAAGATGGCTGAAATGCTTTAGACCTCCATGGTTATAGCGGACAACAATATCTCTGTGCAAGTCCACTTCCTCATCTCCACTTCCAGGAATGATGGCAGCAACTTCATCTGCAGTAGGCTCATTATAGCGGCGATGATCAGTATTGGGCAAGACAGCAATACGGGCTGCAAGCTTGTCTCGTTCTCCAGGATTCTTGTCTGCCATGATTTGATAGGCATGGCGGTACAGGGGAACATAAGGATTGTGCTCATGAAACATATCCTGCAAGTTATTCATGATCTCAGACTTCAAGTTGGGATTGGCATTGTTGCGCTCATTGAGTGCAGCCTGAGGATCAATAACATAGAGCTGAGCATAGGAAGGTCTAAGATGGTTGGGTGGTAGCAGGGTACCCATCTGATGATAAAGTTCTCCATGGATTTTAAATGCATATGGCCCAGAGGTAGTGGTAACATGATCTGATAGCTTGGCAGCAATAGAAGTAAATGCAAATGCACTATTGTACTGCCTGATATTTAGCCTGAATGATTTGGCATTCTCAGTGTCTCCACAAAGAAGATTACGCAGTGTTTGAGGAGGGTCAATAACACAGGCAGCCTAATTTGGCCTTGTAAACAGCACATGCCAAAGCGGATATGATTGCGAGTAGAGGATAATAGCTTTTCAGAGGAAAAGTGAAGGGCTTTGCAGTGAGAACATTCAACATCCATATGGCCAACACTATAGCGTGTGTCAGGCTCTTGATAAGGACGACGACCAAGAGGTAGCTGTTGCATCACTTGATTTTGAGCTAGAGCATGGTGATTGTGTTGAACAGCATTTGTCATCGTGAATCTGCTGGGAAAGGTTCAAATGATACTGATGGACTTCTTGTGGCTGGGCATTGTCTTCTTGTTGTTGCTCAAGAATAATCTGCTGCTCTGCCTGTGTTTGTGCTCTATGCTCTATACGTCTCTGCTGGGCCTCTATAAGATATTGGCGGATCTCCTCAAGATGCTGCTCATGAAGGGAAGCTCTATGATGATCAAATTCCTGCTGCTCTTGCTGGTATTGTAAAGCCTGCATATTATGCCGAGATAGTAATGGAGGCTGTGGATGATGGACAGGATCAGAAAGAGGAACCACTGCATTAGGCCTTGCATTCTCTCTACGACGCCGTCTACGCTCTGCATGGCTCTGTTCAAAGTTATTCATCATGCGGCGCTCATGGTCAGGATGGCTAGCTGCTGCAAGACGCATGCGAGCCTGTCGATCATGATTCCCAATCAAATGGCGTGGAAGATTAGGATGGGCAGAAACATTCACAGGCCAATAATGAGGTGGTGGTGCAGGCATAGGAGGGGGAGCATAGATAGGATATTGTCCACCAGGAATTTCATGAGCCATAGCACCATGATAGACAGAGTGTTGAAACATGGGAGCAGGATAAAAGTGGGGAGGAACATATTGAGCAGGAAGATATGATGGAGCAGAGGAAGCAGCCACTGCAGAATAGTATGATTGGACAGGAGGAGCAAGTGTGGCAGGCTGGTGAAGCTGAATGGGTGGTGCAAGAGAAATAGGAGGCTGAGCAGGATTGGAAGTAGCAGAATGGGAAGGTCTAGAGAGATCCTCAAAGACAGGCTGACGAATAGAGCCTCGTAATGCAGAACGCTCGCGCGCGAAGAGTAGGAGAGGTCATCTGAAGCCTTTCAGCACGCTCTTGCTCCCGCACAGTCTGGCGCTCATGCTCAGGAGTCCTAGGAGGAGTTCTTATAAACCCCAAAATTAATAAACAAATTTTGTGTCATTTAAAAAAAACTGCATACCTTGTCATAGTCACATCCACATGGGCAGCCTCTTCAACAGCCTCTTGGTTTTCAACATGTCTATAGTTTCTTCTTTTTAGCCAATGACCATAAAAAGATTAAATAAAACCACATACCCATTAAGATTCTCAGGTGGAGGAGTCATATACAGATCATCCTCATCTTCACTATTATTGGTGTTCTCACTATAGCAAATATGAGTATACACAACCAATAAGCAAAAAGTAAAACACATACTTATGTACAGTCTCAGGTGGAGGTGTCATATAGAGATCATCCTCATCATCATCTCTAAAGAGAATTTTAGCACTGAAACAGTATCCAAGCAAGCCAAAAACACTCACAAAGGTGCCAATGCAGGCATCCAGACTTCCACCACACCCTCATTAGGAGGCCTACAAAAAGAGTTGAGCACAATAGACATGATGCAAGCAACACAGACTTACAAAGGTGGAACACTCATTGTGAAAAGCTAAATAAAAAAAACACCTGCAAACAAAACCAAGAGCCAAGAGTGGTTGCCAAGCTAAGCACTCGCTGAATGCCCCCTCACAGTTCACCTGAAGAAATTGCCGCAAGACAGTGCCAGGGGAAGAGGATTCCCAATGCTCTTTGACAACTCAATGTCACCCGTTGTCTGCAAAGCAGGTCGTTGTGACTGCGAGATCGTGGTAAAAGGTACCTGAGCAACTGAAACACCGCAGGATGAAAGAGGTCCAGGCAGCTATGAAAAGACTGCTTTTGGCTACAGCAAACTAAGGCCGTGTGTTACGAACTGCTCGTTCAGTAACCCAAGAGTAACAGGTTCTTCCCTAGGTCGCACGATGGACTGAGTGGTGGACGGAGTCTCGACTGTATCAGACGTTGATACAGGAGGGGATAGTGATTGGCTCTAAGAGTCCTGTATGCGTAGATACAGGGGGAACGAAGAGCTTCGTATTCGAAGATACGAATGAACGAAAGAGAATAGACTGAAGATCCTCAGCCTATTCTATGGGCCTTATATACTGTATAGGGTATAGGGTAAGAGTCCGTGTGCTTCTCCAGGTTTCCATCCTAGGAGAGCTGTGGCCGCCGTCTTTCCCATCGGCGCCTACTCTTGTACTTCTCCAGTCGCACTGATCCATCATGGTGCGACGAGGTGCTTACCCATAAGCCCTAAACCCATGGCATGTGAATACGTCTCTTTGTCACTGTGTGAACTCTGTGAGCCTCGTGTCCCTCCAATATAGCCTTTACCGATGTCTTGAAGAACCATCGGTCTTGTCGGCTCCTAAGGACATGCCGAATACCTTGGTGTACGCTCCGTAGTGGAGCCGCCTAGCATGTGATGCTTGATCCATCGGTTAGACCGGCCGCGAAGGGCCCCGATCGGTCAAGTCATAACATTACCCCCTTTCTAGGTCCCAACTCCTGAGGGGACTACTCGCTTGAGCAGAAACGAGCTTCACCGTCATTCCACGGACAATTGCTTTGCTGGTCGTCAGAATAGATTGGGATGCGTCTTCCCAATATCACTTCGTTTTCTGGGGCGAAGACCGACCTACGTCGTTTACAACGCCTAGGAGTTTTCCGTCTCCGTTGAGCTGTTTGATTTGAAGTCCTGCAGTATCAGCCACAATACTGTGTTTCTCCTCGGTGTTCTTCCTTCACCGTACGTTTTGTGTGAGTACGCTCCTAGAGTCAATAGGCAGCTACTCGACCAGGGCTCCCTGGTAGGTTTGATGAGCCAGTGTCATCTGGCGACGATGCAGAAAGGTGTCGTGCGAATGATTATAGGATGAAATAGAAACTCGTCTGTGGATGGGTGTGTGTCGTTCTTCTTTCAAAGTGCCGAAGGTCATGTCTCAGTGTTTCCAGGATAGATCTTCATCTCCTTGATCTCCGGTATCGAGGGGGACTCCAGGTGTGTGGGTTGATCGCTTTACTAAGGCTTAGGCCCACCAACCTATCAAGAATACGACATTTCTTGACTTGTCTTGAGTCCGGCAAGACCCCTTTGAAGATCCCTAACTCTGTCAGCCCCATACGGTGGCCTTGTCAGGTTAGAGATTGAGTGTTCGTCCAGAGTTTGTTTTTCACTAAGGGTATTGGACACGAGGTAAGGACTTTGAGGAATAGACTTTGAACCCCATGGTCTCTTGAATAGACCATGGTATCCACCTTGACGGTAATTATGCGGGGTCAGCGTAAGGTATGTCCTGGTAGTTTAACGTCGTGCCGGACGACCGTAGTTTTGCGTCTTTGCGGACGTCGGCTAGTTTATCCTTAAGTCATCGCGGACTGAGGCTAGTTTATACAGAAGTCGTTGCGGACTGCCCTGCTAGTTTATGCCAAGGTCGTTGCGGACCTATCCATCTTCCAACGTAGGAGTACCTGTAAACAAGACAGCAGGCGTTTCTGCGCGCCGGAACATTCATCGGTGATGCGCATAGGGCCGTAGACCAGTTCCTCCTTCTTGACAGGGTTCCCATTGAGGAAAAGATGGTGACGGTTTATACTATATCAAACCGGATAACTTCTAGAGTTGCGAGAATAGACTGGGAAGCCTATTTTGACACAACTCACATGGCCCTGTAAACAGAAGGGCAGCTCAGTTTATCGTCATGAAGGACGGCAACTAGTTTATAGTCATTGCGGACGTCTGCTATCGCCTGGCTTGAACCTCCCGAGCCTCGATAGATTTAATCCTCCGGGGTGAGGGTAGTTTAAGGTCATTTCGGACTAGTTGATGGTCAAGGTCGTGACCATCAACCACGTCTCCTATACTTGAAGGAGTAAATAGTTTATCGTCATTGCGGACTAGATCAACATCGTGGTGTCAACAACGATGTCGATCGACATCTCCTATGCTGAAAGGAGTGGTAGTTTAACGTCTTTGCGGACGGGCGTAGTTTTACATCGTTGCGGATGATCGCAACACGAGGCACGGTCCCAGTTGCCTCTTGACTGGCCCTTGAAGCGGAATCCTTGCTTCGGACTTCAAGGGTAGAATGGGCGTACCATGGAGTAGTCGTGGTCTTGTCGTCGGAAGACTGACAACCCGTTCCATGTCCCCAAACCCCTCGCACGGAATTGAACCGTGTCGACCCCATATTCTTTTACTGTAGGGCGTATGGAATATGGAAGCGCCTCGACCTAGTCGGCAGGGTTCTGCAACGGTGGAGGCCCTCACTTCCACCGTCTGCCAGAATGCAACCACGCTCCGAGGGTCTTGGTAGCTTTAGCGTCGTTCCGGACGGTAACTAGTTTATCGTCATTGCGGACCAAGCCTTTCGTAGTTTTACATCGTTGCGGATGTTCTTTCTCCGTTTTGGGTACTAATGGAGTGCGGCCATCAGTTCCTGCATCGCTGATAGGGTCCCCTAATGCGGAAAAGACCCTGTAAAACTGGAGATCCAAAGTGGGACGTCCAAGACACCTGTCAGACCTTGACAGCGAGGTTGGTCCACCGTTCCCCAACGGTGGGTATGCAACACGATTTCCCACCAATATTCATGCATCATTCATGTACCAGTCGGTTATGTTGTGAATCCTAAGGGCCTCCTAATGCGGAAAGGGCCCTGTAAAACTGGGGATCCAAGCGGGACGCCCGATTCGCTTGTCAGAATACCTCTTGACAACGAGAGTGTTGAATGCTTGTCCTTCATCTTGAGACCGGAGGGCTGCAACGCGAAATGGTCAGGTACTTCCCCTGCCTTCTTATCTTTTCACAGTTTAACGTCATGCAGGACGTTCGTTCCGGCGTCCTGTGCATGAAACCGGTACCTGTGATGCGGAGGGTCCTTTCCTCTCCGTCATCATGTTAAAACCAGGGGTTCCTCAACTCCCTGGTTTAGTATCCTCCGCCAATGTCTCCATAATCTCCGTACCCTTCGTCTGGTCTGTAGTAGGGGTCGGTGTCGTCGTAGTTATCGCCTTCGACCTCGTCCCAGGCGTCTAGTTCCGCTCGAGTCCAGGAAGTAGTTCGCTGAGTCGGGCGCTGGCGGATTGGAGCTCTTCTACCAATGTGCGGATGTGCTCCTTCAGCTCGATTATCTCGAGGACGGTTTGAAGTCGGCGAATCTCTTGGTCGAGTTCTTCTAGGACTGCTTCGCCTGGGCTGGAGGGTTGCCCTTGTTCTCTGGCTCCCTCGTCCCTCATTCCTCCTGTACCTTGGAGGATGCTCCTCATTGCTGCCTCCTGCGTCCTGCCCGGTGGATTGTCCTGCCGATATGGGAGGAAGGGCCTCTCGGTCTCTTCGGGCCTGTCGTTGGACCGTAGCCCAGACGTATTCGGTCTGGGTGGTCGCGTCTCGACTGCTTGTAGCCGGTACCGCTCTGCTAGCTTCGCTCCATGGTTGGACGCGGAATGGGTCAGTCCGAACGGGACGGGCGTGACTTGAATGTCCTGTGTCGGTGCGCGAGATGAGGGCGGGTAAGAGCTCCAGATTGATGAAGGAGGAGAACTCGTCCGGATGAATGAGTAGGGCGTAAGCCCCATTATTTCCTCGGGCATACCAGGAGGCGGCCCTGTGATCATCTGCATAGGCCAGAAGCCTGACCTGGTCGCTCGCGTCAGCGAGGCGTCGGGGTATGTCGTCGCTCTCGCTTCCTGGTTGTCCTGCGAAGAAGTTAGCGAGCCTTTGTAAGGCCAGCGCTGTGGCCATCTGAATTACCGCGGAGATGGTGGTGCGCTGGAGTAGTGCGTCTCCTAGCCCTTCCAACTCTCCGGGGTGCAGATCTCGACTACTGGTAGGGGGTCCTCTGGTCCTGGCAGCTGATGTACCAGCCGTTGCTGGTTCTTGTATACCTGCCTCAACAGTTGTAGGCGATGCCAGGTTCGAAGGGTTTCCTGGTCTTCTTCCGCCTCTCGCCTCCTGTCTTGCGTCTCCTTGAGCCAACGCTGTCGTCGGTCGCGGAGGCGTTGACGGAGCATGCCTTCCTTCTGCTTGACGTCTTTCATCGTGCTCGTCATGAGCTCTCTCAAACCGTGGTGAGGCTCGGGGATTCGTTCGATCTTCGACGGTGAGCGCGGTTTGGTGGACACTGATTTGTACAGGAGTTCCTCCTGGTGTCGTTGGGCGGCTGCTTCGGCTAGGGCGTCCAGTGTCGGGGTTGGCCACGGCCAGAATGATGTCTGGCGAGGGGTTTCTTGAAGGGGAGGAGGTAGTTCCGTCATCGATGAGCATGGCACGTCCAGGGGAGTATTCCAGGGAGGAGTGGTTGGACATGTGTTGGGGAGGATTCTTGCTTTGAAAGAGGGGGAATGCCTCCCTTTTTATATCTTTTCTAAAGCCTAATCGCCGCTGGTCGGGGCTTGTCTGGGTAGCTTTCGTGAAATTCACGAAGCGCCTCGTCGGCCGTATCTTTGAGGAGGGCAAAGGGTTCCCAAGTGTTATCGGCCTCGGAGTATCCGACCCACTTGACAAGGTACTTGGTCCCTCGTCCCTGGCGTCTTGAATCTAGAATGGCCTCCACTTCGTAGTGTTCTTCTTCATTCAAGATCTCTGGGGCAGGTCTGGGGAAGTTCCTTCCGTGGGCCTCTGTCTCATGATATTCCGTGAGTATGGAGGCGTGAAACACCGGGTGTATCTTCCATGTTTCGGGTATTTCCAACCGATAAGCCAGAGGACCGATTCTTTCAGTCACTGAAAAGGGGCCATAGCGTCTAGGTGCCAGCTTGAATTTCGGATGAGTCGTCCGAATATGGGTTCCTTCTAACCAAACTTGGGTTCCTACTTCCCATTGCGGAAGTTTCCTGTGTAGGTCCCGGTCCTTGGCGTGCTGCGCTGCTATTTGTAGACTTGCGGCCGCATCCTCTTGGACTTCTTTGATTAGTCGCAAACGTTCAGTTACTGCGGGCACCTTGGTCTCCAGAGCTGAGTCGACCGAATATGGTGGGTTGAACCCGTAAAGGACTTCAAACGGCGACTTCCCAGTGGCGGAGTGTCTTCGGGTGTTGTGGGAGAATTCTGCGAAGGGGATCAAGTCTACCCAGTTATCTTGATGGTAGTTGCAGAAAACTCGCAGGAATTGCTCGATCTCTTGGTTTACCCGTTCTGTTTCTCCGTCCGTTTGGGGGTGATAGGCCGTGCTGAGGGCAGGGGTGATTCCCATTCCTTTCCATAGTTCCCTTGTGAACTTTGCAGCAAATTGAGGACCTCTATCGGACACCACTTTGGTTGGCAAACCATATCGTTTGAACACATTGTCCTGGAAGAGCGTCGTGGTTTCTTCGGCCGTGATTGTCTTCTTGCACGGAGTTATGACTATTCCTTTTGACAGACCCTGATCGACTACCACGTTGATCGAGTCGTAGCCTCTGCTTTCTGGGAGGTCTGTTACGAAGTCGGTGGAGATAAAGCGCCAAGGGGCGTTTGTGGTTTCCAACGGTTGGATCGGTGGATGGGTCCTATGGGGAAGGTTCTTGGTAGATTGGCAGACTGCACATCCGTCCACATACGCGTGTACGAATTTGGTCATGCTTGACCACCAGTAATGGCGTTGGACCAATTCTAAGGTCTTTGCTCGGCCCGGGTGTCCTGTAGCCATAGTATCATGGTGCGTTTTGACAATCATTCGTCGAAGGAGGTCGTCCTTTGGGACGCATATGTAACCGTTGCGCCTTGTGATGCCCTCTTCATGTGTCCATTTTCCTAGGTCGCCCTTCATTGTGTTTGGACCTTTTTCCAGCAGTTTCTTGAGGGCGACATCAACCAGCAAATCGTGTTCCGAGCGCGAGTGTCGAATAAGGGAGAGGATGTCCGAGGATACGAGTTCCGTTGCTTTGACGTGTATGCCTTCGCTTGGCTCTACTAGAGTTTCGCTGGACTCGGTGAAAAGTCTGGACGGGAGTAGAGTCTGTGCCTTGTTATCAGATTCCACCCCCTCACTAAGGTCTGGACGCCTGGACAGAGCATCCGCATGATTAGTAGTTCCAGCTTTGTAACTGAGCTGGAAGTCAAATCGGGACAAAAACAGACTCCAGCGCGCTTGTCGCCTTGACAGGTCGCGCGCTGTTTTAAAGTGTTCTAGTGCTTTGATGATGGCGAGGAGTTCGCGATCATGCACGTCGTAATTTCGTTCGGCCGGAGAGAACGATCCTGAGAGGTATGCAACAGGGTGCCAGTCATTATCAGGTCCTTCCTGTAAGAGGACTGCACCATATGCTGCGAGGGAAGCGTCGGTAACAAGCCGGTAAGGGCGCATCGGGTCAGGGTACAACAGGACGGGTCGGCTGGTGAAGGTTTTCTTCAGTCGATCAAACGCCTGTTGGCACTCCGTGGTCCAATCCCATTTCACATCCTTCTTTGTGAGGTCATGCAGGGGCCGAGCGATCAGAGAGAATTTATCAATGAATCGTCGGTAGAAGTTCCCTAAGCCTAAGAAAGAGCGGATGTCGCGAACTGTGCGAGGAGTGGGCCATTCCTGGATAGCTTCAATCTTCGAGTCTTCCATAGCGACGTGGTCCTTTGAGATCGTGTATCCAAGGTAGTTCAACTTTTCCTTGTGGAACTCGCACTTCTCTGGTTTGAGGTAGAGATCGTTGTCGCGTAGGATTTGGAGGACTCGCCGAAGAATCACAATGTGTTCCGCTGTGGTTTTCGTGAAGATGAGGATGTCGTCCATATATACCGTTATCTTCCGGGCCAGGATGAGTTCTTGGAAGATCATGTTCATCATGGCTTGGAAGGTTCCTGGGGAGTTACAGAGCCCAAAGAACATCACCGTGGGTTCGAAAAGTCCCAAGGGTGTGACGAAGGCCGCCTTGGACTCGTCTCCTTTCTTGATGCGCACGTTGTTATATCCCCACCGAACGTCGAGCTTTGAGAACACCGTTGCGCCCTTAATGATATCCAATAGTTCTTGGATCAATGGCAGGGGGGTGACATCTCGAATAGTGTGTTCGTTAAGGTGGCGATAGTCTTGTACCGGACGGAGCTTCCCATCTTTTTTGCCTATGAAAAAGAAAGAGGCCGCGCTATGTGCTGTTGACCGACGTATTGTTCCTCTGGAAAGGTGCTCTTTGACGAATTTCCCTATCGGTGATGTCGGCGTCGGCGGCGATAAGGATGAATTGGTTTGAATATTCATCCACCGTCATCTTCCCCTGCGAGAAAGACATGAGGGCGCTTCGGGCCTTGTCCGTAAGGTTCGTTTCCTTGAACTGGAGTTTAAACCTGACAAGGAAGTCGTCCCAAGTTCCTACGGTCTTGGGCGGGGTCGCCCCCACTGTCTTCTTTAGGAAGCTCTCTGCCCATACGCCGGCCGTCCCATATCTCATGCACGAGAGGGCGAGGGAAACTTTGTCTGAATCCGTCTTGTATCGGTCTGGTTCTGCTGTGAAAAGGAGGAGGCAATTCATGATGAATTTCTGTGATTGTGTTCGGTCCCCTTCGAAGTTATCAGGGAGCTTGAGCTTGCCCCTTCCCGATGAGACGGGGGGGTCTGTAGGGTTTGACATAATGTTTCGGGTGTTGATCGGTGTTTGAATATCCGAGGATTCGGACTCGGATGTTCCTTCTTCTTCCTCCGATGTGTCCGGGATTTCCGGTTCGGGGTTCCTGTACTGGGGTGGCTCTACCCAGTCTTCTGCTGTTTCGTCCCAAGCCCACTCAGCTTCTGTTCCGTCTTCTCTTGTGAAGAAGTATTGTCCTTCTCGGTACGAGCAGTTATCAAAGTTTGGGGGTGCTGGCCGATTGGTGTCGGAGTAATACCAGCGATTTTCTCTTTGATGGATAGGACGATTGTTCTGTCGAAGTTGGTTATGGGTTCGTCTAGTGCCTGGTGGAAATCCTAGGCCTAGGTCTTGCTCCAGGGTGTGTGAAGTAACTCTCTTCGGTGGGGGTCTATGCCACCGATGAGGGTTGTGAGAAAGAGTGTGGCAGCAAGCAGAGTGTGGTGCAAGGTAGGGGCAAAAGCGAGTCTATTCTAGTGTTACGAACTGCTCGTTCAGTAACCCAAGAGTAACAGGTTCTTCCCTAGGTCGCACGATGGACTGAGTGGTGGACGGAGTCTCGACTGTATCAGACATTGATACAGGAGGGATAGTGATTGGCTCTAAGAGTCCTGTATGCGTAGATACAGGGGGAACGAAGAGCTTCGTATTCGAAGATACGAATGAACGAAAGAGAATAGACTGAAGATCCTCAGCCTATTCTATGGGCCTTATATACTGTATAGGTATAGGGTAAGAGTCCGTGTGCTTCTCCAGGTTTCCATCCTAGGAGAGCTGTGGCCGCCGTCTTTCCCATCGGCGCCTACTCTTGTACTTCTCCAGTCGCACTGATCCATCATGGTGCGACGAGGTGCTTACCCATAAGCCCTAAACCCATGGCATGTGAATACGTCTCTTTGTCACTGTGTGAACTCTGTGAGCCTCGTGTCCCTCCAATATAGCCTTTACCGATGTCTTGAAGAACCATCGGTCTTGTCGGCTCCTAAGGACATGCCGAATACCTTGGTGTACGCTCCGTAGTGGAGCCGCCTAGCATGTGATGCTTGATCCATCGGTTAGACCGGCCGCGAAGGGCCCCGATCGGTCAAGTCATAACACCGTGCTGGTAGACTTCACACCCTGTAGGCTTTTTCTAAGCAGAATCCGTGCTCAGAGACACCCAGTAGAGCAGAGTAGAGTTTGAGAGAAAAGCCAGTGAGGAATAAAGCAGAGGAGAGCACAGATGAGGGTCTGGGACAGAGATGATGATGGTTGATGGCAGAGATCAGCTATATCGCAAGGCTCGCAGCAGCCCCGGGCACGCGCGCGCTGACCAACTCCATTTCGAGCTCCGACACGCTCCGTTTCGCGTCCCGAAGCCTATGGGACAGTGGTCTCGCGTGGTTTCTTACGTGGCCCACGCGAGCATAAGCGAAGACACGCGACGTGAGCCGCCGGCCCAGCGCCACAATTTTCCACTGTCGCCCTCTATTTATGGATGGATGGGATCAAGGGGCGCAGCAGACTAATTGGAAGGCGGTGCAGTCTGGACATAATTTTCCAGTCCTAATCAAAACTCATACAATGTCAGATGATCGTATTGGCTCCCGTGCAGCACGTTACAGTGACTTGCATATCATTCTGCAGGTCGGTGTTCTGTAGTCTTTGTTTGTCTTAACCAAATACGTGACATTCGACGCCCATCGTGCTGTCACCCCGAACTGCCCGTGCTTCTTTTGAACATCCATCTGCCCGCGCTCTGCTCTGCGCGCCAACATTGACCTATTCCCTCGACTGTTCCGCCATAACGCTCGCTAATTGGTAGAAATCTGACCCTCCAAGAAAATACTGAGGTCTCCATGACCATCCTTGGTGCTGGACAGCGCAAAATCTAGTGGAGCAACGAACTAGCAACGAGCGCGCCTGCTGACATCATATGTGACTGGCCGTGACTGTTTGGCTACTACAAACAAAAACTATGAGGCTTGACCTGCAGAATGATATGCAAGTCACTGTAGTCTGCAGCACCCCGCTTGTGCATAGCAATGCGTATGGGCTTACACATCCAACATCAGACAAGTCCCACGAAGATTATTAGACATCTGGCCCTGCAATCATCTTGGTCGAGGCGCCTACAAATATGAACTTTGCTGGAAGCTCTCGTAGGGCTGGGGTAGAATCGATCATCGTCCGACACACGATACCAATAGAAATATGCTACATTGACAATGACATGGTGATGAAGCTAATACAAAACTTTGCTCAGCCGCTGGACGTTGTTGAGCAAGATATCCCCTTTGCGCACGACAGTGTCGCACTGCGCGCTCTTGATCGCAGGCCGGTTTGTTTCAACAACACCGTGCACTTTGTCGATCGTCGCATGCAATCGCCCAGAGGCAATAAACCGTGAAAGCTCGCTACAACACGAGACAGTGCGTAAGGAAGCATCCAGAGGAAGGAAGTTAGGTGATAGACTTACTTGTCTACGAAGTCGACGCTGACACCGAACGCAGCACTGAGGCTCTCGAGCGTGAGGGAACGATAGGATTCAAGGAGTTGGGTATATGCCAGAATGCGCATTTCTCGGACATAGAAACGTGTATGTGGTGCGAGGAGGCGGGATGGAATGAGATGTGTTTGCTCAAGAGTGGCTGCAAGATTGTCAGAAGTTGAGAGGCTGTTCGTATATAGACATGCAGCGCGAGCCTTGAATTTTGAACGCACCAAGAGCAACAAAGAACTTATCATAATGGCAGTCGTACAGATTTTTGGTTAAGTCCGCTAATGTTGGCAACTCGGGGAGAACCTGATTAACCTCTGGCGCTGCAATGATCTGCGGGGAAATTATGGAAGACTGTACTGAATGGCGATCGCCTTTGAACGCACCTTCTTCTTGAGATCGACCCGATTGAGGGTGAGGGCCCCCGCAATGACAGTCAATGCGACAAAGTCATTGTAGGAAAGCAGCTCGGTCGCGGTGAATGTGGAAAGTGCGTCTATGAAAAAGTCACTTGCGGGCTTGAATTGGCGGATGGATAGAAGATGAAGGCCGCGGTAGACTTTGAGACGATTGAGGCGGTCCCAATCCCCCCTTTTCAATCAGTTCTTCTGCTTTCGAGAGATAAGTGGTAATGAGCTGGTTGTCGCCGAAGAAGAACCCGATGCGAATGAGGGTCAGCGTGATATCGATTCGTGACCCGACTCCTGGCGTCTTCTCGAAAGCGAGTAGCTGCGCCTCAACGGCTTTATCCTAGACCATAAGGTATATTACACTCAGTACTGTTCTACTAGTGTCAGAAACGACTCACCTTTTCCCCGATTCTCGTCAAGTAGCTTGCTCTTGCTCGCAGCGCGTCCCCAATCTCGCTCTCGCCTTCAATCTCTTCAGCTTCCTTCAATCTCTTGTCTAGCCGTTCAAGCTCCTCTAGATTTTCCTTCTCCATCTTGTCGAGGAGAGACTGGTCTAGGGGCAATGCGTTGGTGGCCGCGACGAGGCGGTAGTAGGGTGCCATTTGGTCGGCCTGTATGCCTTCCAAGAGGGTACGTCGGGATTGTTCGTGGAGGTTAGACAAAGGAGGCTGTAAGAGAACATAGTGTTCTTGTGGGAGGGTCAGGTTTGGGATGGGGAGAACTATTTCCTCGGCCATGGTGGTCGACGTTGCGAGCGGTCTTGACGCGACGCGTCAGTGTGTGTTTGGACCCTAACCCGATCAAGTCTCCGACGCGTCACCTTCGCTATTCACGTCCACTCACAGTCGCACATCCAATCCCTCTCATCTCTTTCTTTCCCCGCCATGTCTACCACCCAACAGCTTTTGGAAGAAGCGCAGTCGGCTGCATCGACGGACTCGAAGCGCGCAGAGGCAATATACAAAGATATTCTTGGTGCAGCTGCCACCACCGCTTCCAACCATGTATCGGAGGAACGAGATCAGTCTTTGCGAGACCAGGAGACTGCATTGGTGAAGCTTGGAGAACTTTACCGCGACAACCAGTACGTATCTACGCCTTCATTGCTGCTTTTCTCACAAGGCTTTCCTAGGAATGCAGCAGGCTTGGCCGAAGTCATCACACTATCCCGCTCGTTCATGTCATCGACTGCCAAGGCGAAAACCGCCAAACTGAGTGCGTGTAGTTCGTGTCCCATAACCATCTAGATGCTCAATTACCTCGCGTCTGGCCAATTGCGGGATGATACCAGTCCGCACCCTGCTCGACTTCTTCAATCACATCCCCAACAGCCAACAAACGCAAATAGCTGTGCTTAATGAGAATATTGAGTGGGCAAAGAACGAGAAGCGTATCTTTTTGAAACAGAGTCTTCAGACGCGCCTTGCCAGCCTGTAAGGATGCTGTATACCCGCATCATAGACACTACTGACTCAAACTCTTGTGGTTTATACGTCAAAAGCCAACTCGATATACAGCAGTACAAGGCCGCACTCGCACTCATCGACAGTCTCCTAACAGAATTGAAGCGGTTAGACGACAAGATGATCTTGACAGAAGTTCACCTATTAGAATCACGCGTATATCGCGGCATTGGGAACTTTCCCAAAGCCAAAGTAAGCTATTTCTTGTGCGTCTGCATCGACATATAAACCTGATCGTGTAGGCCGCACTCACGTCGGCTCGCACTGCCGCCAATTCCATTTACTGCCCACCCCACCTCCAAGCTGCTCTCGACCTTCATTCCGGTATTCTCCACGCTGAGGATCACGACTACACCACTGCGTACTCATATTTCTTTGAAACATTCGAGAACTTGAGCGCCCAGGATGACCCTTCGGCCCTTGGCGCACTGAAGTACATGCTCCTTTGCAAAGTAATGCTGAACTTGGTCAGTTCTTCACTACGACTTTTCAGCGGGCCCCACTTGACATACAGTAATCAGCCTGAGGATGTCACCTCTCTTCTTTCTGTCAAATTTGCCCTCAAATACGCCCAGCTACGTGATGTTGAGAGTATGCGAGCGGTTGCACGCGCACATCAGAATCGCAACCTTGCGGATTTCGAGAAGGCGCTGCGTGACTATCGGGAAGGTAGGCGTCAAAAAGACACTATTGGCTGACTTGATTAACCGCCCATGACAGAACTTTCTTCCGATCCGACGATCCGTTCGCATCTGGCGGCTCTCTATGATACCCTTCTAGAACAAAACCTGTTGCGAATCGTAGAGCCTTACTCCGTTGTTGAAGTTGAATATGTCGCGCAGCAGGTCGGCCAAGGTCGACAGGCAGTTGAGGCAAAGTACGTTTTCATTCTATCCCTCTTACACTACTGGTGTTTCATGCCCGGCTGCCCGGTCAATCAGGCTATCACAGATGATCTTGGACAAAGTATTCCATGGTGTGCTTGATCAGGGCCGTGGGTGCTTGCTTGTGTTTGATGAACCAGAAGCGGATGTGAGTTGTTTGATTCTGACATGTTTATTCTCTACCTTACCATACTTGAAAATATGTCTTTGGCACAGAATACCTATGGTGCCGCAATCGATACGCTAGAGCAGGTCAGCAAGGTCGTCGATTCGTTGTATGCCAAGGTTTGTTCGTCTTCACCCTCTCTTCATCCCAAAACTGATACATGTTTGCCGTCTCATCCAGACGGTAAAAATAGCATAGAGCTGTGACTTGAAATCAATATATTTTCAGGTTGTATATTAGATGTATACAGCAGGATGCTGTGCAAGCGAAACAAGCGTCATTTATCACTCTTTGTTTAGGTCAAAGGCAGCTTTGGCTATTCTGTTATGCCATTGAGGTCAATTCGTGCGTCACGTCTATCTGATCCTGCAGACGGCCGGAGCGTATACACGTCAGTTCCTGTACGTTGCGATTCATGGGCAGTGGGAATAGCTTGGATCTTAAAGATCTTAACATCAGCACGTGTGAAAACGTCCTTCTTGGGGCTGTGTCTCTTGGTTCTCTGGTTAGAGATTTGCGTGATCGTCTTCCCTTCTAGTTGCTAAGTTGATCTCTATGTCCCGCGAGTGCCGCTGGGATGCACGAGTACTTGGTGAGTCTCGGCCTTCTCCGATCTTCATCGGGCCATCATCTGTTTGATTGCAGCGATTGATTCGAATAGGCGACGGAACGCAATTCGAAGAGCCGCGTAGCTATCGCACACATGTAATAGGCTTCACAAAATAACATTCAACTGCACTTTGCTGGGCTTACAACTGGAAAGCAAACATGACACTACAGTGCGAAATGCGACTGAATCAAGAAGACATAAGGGGTGCTCTGCTGCTAGGTATCATACAAGGACGCTGTCAAGACATCGGGTCTCAGTATAGGGATAAAAATGAAGGTACGGCATGATTATAGTGAGCGGTCAAAGGGGCGCGCCAGCCCACAACTCTAGAGATGTAAGAAGCTCGTATATGCTAGCTGCCCCTAACGATACTGACGGCTCAGTTTATTTCTAGATGATGGAAAGTCAAACTCAGCTGTCAAGGTGAAACAATGCGCAGCATGCACTCACAGATTTCTTCCATTTCTCATACTCGCTCTTGAGCTCGGTCCACCCATTACCGATCGGTGCTTTGAAGGTTTTGAAATAGCCTCGCCTATCCGCATCCTTCTTGTCGCGCTTCTCACCACGAAACTTGTCCATCAACGCATCAAAGACTAGGCCGGCATACCAAAAACATTGGTATTCTATGTCGTACTTCGGGTGCTTTGTGGTGGCAAATTGTAGGATGGAGGAAAGATCACGGTCGGTGGGGCGGTTCTCCCGAGAAAATTCGAGGGTAGAGAGAAGTACGTGCTCCTTGTGCTTCTCATTCATGTGGGAAATGGGATCTTTGAACTTGGGAGATGCAATTGAAACTAGGTCTGAAGCAGGGATGGGTGCGACCAAAGAGGTGCTACTGAAGCCAAGCACGGTCAAGATATCAGGTTGAGCGGTGCGCTCGATGAAAAGGACTATCTGGCGATCACGCCGGGGTTCCTCGGAGGCGGGGGGATTGGCGATGGGTTGATTGATGGCGGGGTGGTCAAGATGCACTGCGAGGAATTCGTGATTGAAACCGTTCGTGCACTTATAGTGCTCGACCTTCTTGATACGGGCGGGGGAAGCTTCTTGAGAGCGTCTGGATATCATGTCGACCCAGAATTCACTGTCGAGGCCCTGCACACCCTTCTTCAGGAGGATGAACTCGGGATAGGAAGAAAGGGAGCGAGACATCGAGGGGGCGATCAGCGGGCGAGTGGTCTGTGGATTGTGCCATCGCAAACTATTCTCATTCGATTTAAATCAAAGACTACAGGAGGAGCAGTGTCCTGCAAATGCATGGAGCTGTCAGACCTACGTGGCTTGCTAATGGATGAAATAGTTCCACACGGGGTCCCGCCATTGTCAAGTGTCAGGAAGATATTGAAACTGATTCAACTCGCTTGTGTTCGAGTCGCATGCAGAAATCCTGCGCGGCGAATTGAATCGAGATACACTGTGTATTGCAAAAATCAAGATAGTGGATAGCCTCTGCTAGACAGGAAGCAATAGCATTGCCCAATTTGAGCTGAAGCGCAGTACGATACCACACATCTATGGCATAGCTGGCGTACCTGATGGTGGAGACGAACAATTAGAACATGTGTGTAATCCATGATAATATGGAAATGTGCGGAATCCTGTTCGTATTGACGTAGGTGTTCCTGTGTCGACGAATATGGAGAGAAGCAAGCGCTAGCGAGTGCTGTATTGGTATTATGCGATGCCAATTGATATGTCGCCCATCTAGACAGTATAAAGCGGGTGAACGGCACTGCGATCTAAAGATCGAATTGAAACCCTGATCGCGGAATATTCGCGCGGACGACGTTTGAATATCCTCGTAGGAGAGAGGTAGGAGAGAGCTGCACTGTCGTCACATCAGTTCCGCGCGTGTTGCTCTTCCAGGTAGATGCGAAAAAAATATCTAAATAAGTGATGTGGCGTTAGAATGTAAATATCATGTAAATCCAGATCAGACAAATGACTTTTCCTAAGTGGCCCCGTAAGGCATTAGCGCCTCTTCATGGTTGGTTATTCAATTATGGTAAACAATTTGCCACCTGGGACTTATAAGACAAGGAGATCACATCAGCCCGAGAAACCTGTGAAGTTGAACACGTTCTCCGAGCATTTATCCTGATTTGAGCCGTCAGTACAACCCTTGGCCTTTCCGAAGCCTGATTTTCCGAAGCCTGACTTGAATGTTTGTCGTAATGTCTGTCACCGCATATACTAATCCAAGTGAGGTGTCGTCGCCATTGATTGATCTTCGGAACTCACTGATACTCGCATCTTGGAAGTAAATCTCGATTGAAGCAGTGTTGATCGTTTCATGAGTAAAGCATAGTGACGACGTGTCAAGAGAAGAGGTCAGCATTTTAACAAAATGAGGCAGCCAAAAATGCCTCCGAGATAGGACAAAGTCAATCGGCTCGACGTCACGAAAAGGCCCATGACATGATGCACAGGATCGCAAGAGCGCGCAAGCCGGTGCAACGATACTATATCATCCGAAGAATGAATTCAAGGGGACATGGACTCACGTTCTTTCGCCAGGGCACAAACACGTTGCATTCCGACAAAGAAGTACGTTGTGCCTAGCAAGCGTGAACGTATGGAGGTAGTAAGCTGTAGTAAGAACGATGTCCGGACTCCGGATGGGTATACGTTTCTGAGAGCGGCGGATCAGACATAATATTATGGAATTAAGACGAGACCGCTTCACAAACTTTGGATTCCATACCGAGACGGTATCGTCCTCAGCTTATCTCGAGTCAGATTAACTAGCTTGCATCACGACTCTCCGCTGCCATCCCACTGATAGTGATGGGCTAAGGTTTCGGACAGGTAGTAACGGAGTTTCAATTGATCCGAGCAATTGACGGTCATTCAATTCTTTCCTGCCCAGCCTCTCCGATTCGGGTCGGCTCCGACGGTCAAAGGCCGCGTTGCAGCAGCCACTGAGGACTGATACACATATCAGAAGACGCGGGGGGGTCGCAAGTGTTGTAGGCTTTCGGGAGACTACCATTGAGGCGGCCCAAAATCATTTGGTACGATACTAATAGCCTCATCGCAGACGGCATCTTACTATTTGCTCAAGACTACTGTCGACATACTATGCCAATAGTCCATATTTCCCCCCGATCCAGCACTATACAGTGCATATACAGACTCTTTACCTTGATCGTAGATGAATTGAACAGGAATTTACAGCCAGCGACTCATTGTTACAGCCCCCCAGCACTTATCTCCATCAGGCATTTCGTATAGCGTGGTGGTTATGCCCTTCACAACGTCTCCGATTCTCGTCCGGCCCGTCCGATTCCTCATGCCTCACAGGTCATTGCAGTATGAATGTCAGCATTTACGAAACAATCTAAGAGCCGACCGTACAGTCTCGAAGACATGTCAACACTAATGATCGCAGTCCACACGACAATTGTAACATCCTTCACCATGGTACGTGCAAAAAGGAGTATGTTACCTTTGACACATGCGTCATAGGAGCGACCGTACATATCTCTGCTGGGATCTCGAGCTCTCGGCATCCCCTTGCCTCTGGGAAGCTCTTAAGTCGCGATTTTACACCTCAATGGGCCAGATTACTCACCAGAAATTCTTCTCTAGGCTTGCCTTTTTCACTCGCTCCAAACTCAACAGACTTTCCTCCAGGTGAGGTATCAGAACCACCGCCTGCGATCCGGACGCGGATCACCGTCGCTGATCTTGGACCCGGGGATGCGATCGCTGCACGCATTAAATGCCCTTGCAGCAAAAGATCTATAGGCTAGATATCCCTTTTCATCTGTCTCGAGAGCTGCCTCGAGAACTGAAAGCTGATCTCCAAGGATAGTGGCCAAATTGCTGTCTAGTGGACTGGGTTCAAAGGAGAGTGTGCGAAGGGGCTCTCCCTTCTCCTGGCTGAATGAGGGGTGGACACAATTTCTCGCGTGGTTGGATTGTGGGAGTATCGTGATTGTAACGGGTGATGGGGAAGAAGTCATCCTCGTAGGGCATGTTACTTTCGAAGAGAACAGACGAGCGAGAAACGCCTTCTGTGGAATCGAATGTTCGATGATGAAAACGGTCTGACCATCATGAAGAGGATGCGTGAGATAGACCGCGAGGACTTCGCGTCGTGAATGGTCGAGTTGTTTGCGGTGCTCAATCTTGTGTACGACCGCATCCGAAAGGCCAGACGGTCGAGTCCGGACGAAATCGATCCATAGATCAAGACCAAGAGGTTTTCCTTGATCTCGCTGAAAAAGAATTTTCTCGGGATACTCCATCGAGAGGGAGAGGAAGATGGATCCTCAGTAAGTAATGCTCTCCGTTATATATAGAGGGTGTCACCTACTTACTGCATCGGAAACTACCCCTATCTCAGTGATCTTGTTGATATGGTGACGAGCTTGTCAGAGGTCATTCTGGTAGAAAATGAGGCGTCTGACTCACCTCTTTGCCTGAGTTTGAAGCCGGCGATTCTCCAAGCGCCTATCTGTGCGTGCAGAAGCGTGCAGACGGAGTCAGGCGTCATAAGTATAAACAGAACACCATCTCATTCGCTGAACGTCCCAGCGGGGTGAGTAAACACCAGCATGTCGCGATGTTTCGATCAATCAGTGGAAGTCGATGGACTTGAAGAAATAACGTCACATTTACGCACAGCGCCCATGACTTCTCTACAAAACCCAAACTAGACATCAGTGTAATTGTTATGAAGCAATCTCGGACCGATGAACTCACATGTTGTCCTCTTAGATCAGACAGAGAGCGCCGATGGATAGATTTTGCCACAGAAGGACTCTGCTCATGACAATGGAAACAGAGTCTGTGAACTCCGGGAAAACACAGACAGTATCACTGATCTGAAGCGTATGCACTACGCAGAACTAGTTGGTAGACATTTAGCAGGTCGCAGAGCTGTGCCACAATTGTATGAGCTATGGAATGCAGACGAGATCGTGTAGATGCGTTGCTGCGTGCCAACAGCCCACATCAGCGTGTCCAAGAACAATAAAAGGAAGCCCTGTAACGAAGCCCTGTAACGAAGGCAAGGAGTAATGATATGCCACAACGAGCTACAGGCGCGACCATGGAAATAATACGGATACTTCAGTGGCATTACATCGGTCTCCACTCGCAAAGACTACCTTTTCGTCCAAAACGCCAAATAGTCATGAGCAGAATATACAGGAAACCCTTAAGGGCGATCTTACCTATTGTGATCTGCTATCGCAGATTAATCCATTTTCTCTTTTGTTAAATCATCCCAGCCAACTCGGAAATTCTCGACGGCAGCAGCAAACAGTGCTGAATCAACTTCCGAGCTGCCCTTGACTAATGCTTGACTTCCCTCGCTTCGCTCACGGCCCATGAATAGCGCTTTCAAAAGGTCGAACACGCTTCGAGCATAATAATCGAGGAGGGACGAGGTGTCGTGCATGGTCTGGAGGAGTACAGCTAGCTGCATATCAGACGGTGAAGTCCCACTGGGGAAATCAAGCGTGCGCAGTAGTCGGCGGTCCTTCCGGCTCTGTGTGATTGAAGAGAGTGGGTTTTTCGCTTCGGGAGTGGGGATCGAGATGGTAAATTCGGGGAGAGACGCCCAGAGGGAAGAAGACGATGCGTGAAGGAGGGAAAGGAATGGCTCGGGGGAGCCGGCTGCGGGCTTTCTGCGCTCGATCACAAAGATCGTTGGGCGGATGGGATGGGTAACGTAGATGGCAAGAAAATCTCGCTGATGATTTTTGAGACTCTGATAGTGCTCGACTTTGGTGATTGCAGCGTCAGCGAGGTCCAATGGTCGATTGAGGACAAGACTGATCCATATGTCGGTGTCCAGGCCTCGGGCACCTTTTCTGAAGGGGATGGCCTCTGGGTACGTTTGGGTGCTTTGCATTGTGGGAAGAGGAGATGGAGCGCAGAGGACAAACAACGAACGCCGTCATAGCGCGTGAGGCCATGAGGATGCTTATCGGACGCCCATGGAACGAACTTCGAAATCATACGGGCAAAGAAGTGTACGCTTACAGACTGCGCTCCAGAGTATCATTAGAGGAAGGTGAACTTATGAACTCACCGACTTGAAGGCTCAGACCAGGGACTTCTTCAGCAAACAAAGAAATTTCTCGATGCTTGCGACGTCGAGAGAAGTTTCGTGCGACTTAAACCTATGCTAACAGTTGTATAATGCAAGACCTGTAGACCGACATTTTTTTCAGCGATTTAACACTGGAACAAACAAACTGCTCACATGACATATCGATCTGGTATTGATCAAGCTATGTGACTAGATAAGAACACGGGTATGGTCAGGAGGTTGTTGTTCTCTGAAACATTGTAGACTCTTATGGGTGCTCACGAGAAGATTACGGGGTGCCAAGGCAAATGGAGGAAATCCGATAGACCCTATCTACCACCGACCTTCCGAGTTGTCAATGAGGTCAGTCAATGCATTCTGGAAGGGCAAAGAATGTTATACCAGAATAATGAGAGGATATCTCAAGCAATAAAAGATCGACGCAAACGATGTCAACATGAGTCATCTTTATGATCATCCTGCTCTCGACTTTTGCTTTTCTTTCCCTTCGCTCTACCTACAAGTTTTTTTTTCACGGTCTTCTTTCCATGAATCTGGACTACAGCCCTGATGTCGCTTTCGGCTTTCTGTAGGTCAAAGTCGGTAGAAGACAGGTGATTCAAAGCGGCAATCTCGGTGCTCCAGACCGCATCGAGGTCATGTGCGGGCGTCTCGAGAATCAAGGGGATCCCTTGCGTACGTGAATCTGAAAGAACATGGGAGAATGCGTTGATAGTCAGGGCGCCACTTTCCGGTTCCACAGAAATCGAGGTCAGGAAGGGAATTTGATCAGAAAACGTCGTCCTCACAGCCCAATATTCTCATGACGATCCTTCTTCGAACCGAGGGACTCTTTGGAATCGTTGAGATGCATGCCCCGAAGATATTGAAGTCCAATCACGCTGTCGAACTGCTTCACTGGAACTTTGTGAGAAATCGATCGAGTTTGACGCTGTCACCCACTAGTGGAACTTTCATGACATATCAATATGATGAACAACGACGAGCATTTGAGGAGACGAAGCTTACTCCCAGCTCTCCTGCGTCCTGATGTCATATCCCTGTGAAACATGTTGAAGGATAGTCACGGATGACACGGAAAGGACTGACCGCTGCAAACATGTGGCCTACGACGAAAATCATATTTAATTTAAATCCAATCGAAAGAAATAAACAACTCACAAGTGTCGAGACATACACCTACGCGAGATTTGTCCTTCACTCTATCAATGATGCCTGCAATGTCCTCAAACTTTCCACCGACAATGTTCCCTGCACCAGCCTGCGGTGCTCATCAGTTCATCTCACTCAGACGTGAAGGCAACGCAATACACGACCATATTCTCTATGACCGCGACGACAGTCTTTGTGTCCTTGTGAGCGTCATTGAGACACTGTGCAATGAACGCTATCGATTCGTCAACAGTCGCCGCTCCGACGGTGGATCCTGGGCTTGAAATAGACAGATCGTGATCACAGCACGTCAAAGACGAGGAAACGCACACACTGAAAATTGTACAGCAGCAGGCCGAGCTGCTCACACCGCTTCAGCTCATCCAAGAAGCACAAATACGACTTTTGGCGCTTCTCGCTGACGCCGTGATGTCGATCAGACCGTGAGCGCTGAACAGTCTAGAGAGAGAAACAAGAACCCCCGAGCGAGACACTCACGCGTCTGGATTGCCCAGGTTGACCAGATAGCTTCCGTGTGGAAGGATATGCTCCGGAGCGTAGTTGAACTGGGCGAGACGCGCGCGAAACGTCGATATCGACTGTTCGCTCAGAGGAGGGCCGGTCCATTTACGCTGGGACTTGAGGAAGAGTGCAAACGCGTTGGCGCTGTGCTCCGAATGGAGATTAGACGTTGTTTTTTGGGGGAGTCAGTAAAGGCACAAAGGAGACGAGCAGACGCTGGCGGCGGCGTACCCAAGCTTTGCCGCGTTCAGGATCGCGTTCTCCACCCCGCCCGCGGCGGAGACGTGCGCGCCGACCTTCCACGGCGTCTGGACGCGCCGGGCGGGGTAATCGCTCGGCCTCGGTTCGCGCCCTGGACCAGACCGCCCTCCGCTCTTCTTCGTCCGCGCAGCGTGTGACGGCGGCCCCTCCGCGTGCCCCGACGACGGCACGGCGGTAATAGTATCTGAGGGATGCGTGATCTAGATCTGATGGCCTGGGCTCGTGCAAGACTTCGTCGCCACACACCTTCGTCGTCCACGCTTGCAACCTTGACGCGCTTCGCAGGACGGGTGGGGCCATCATCGCGTCCCCCGCCGCTGGCTCGACGCGTCGACGACCTCGTAACAGACACCATCCTCGCCGACTGCAAGTCGATCACGCGCGCTGCGGAAGTGATTCGGATACTGCGCGTGTGCTGGTTCACCGTGACCCGAGCAAAGATGACGCGACAAGATCGAGTAATACGCGGCAAACAGGCGGATGCCAGTGCCGGCACACGCCGGCTCGCAGAACCCAAGGCAGAGGAAATCAGCGTGAGGAACAACCCGACGCAAAATGGCAGACGGTGGTGGAAGAGTCTAAGAGACCATATCCTTCCTAGTAGCCCGCAAGACCCGACAAACAGAGCACGCAGATATTCACTTGTATATGGTCTACATATCTATGATGTCTACATTGCATCGTTTGGTCGATGGATATTTTCCGCGCAAATACACGCGCCGTACACTTAATAGATACACAGCCTTCCTCGCGTATATATGTATGTATGTATGCAGGGACACCGCGGCCTGCCCTCAAGCCTCGGTAAGGCCTCAGGGGGCAGCGTGCACACGGCGGGGCTCGCCCACCGCAGCATCGTTGACAGAGCCCCCGGACCCTCCGAGCAAAAGATTACAGCAAGAGATGCTGTGCGGTGCGAGCCCAGCCGCGATAGGCAACTGGGCACGTAGTAGGTACGTGTACAAAGGGGATCGTGATGAGGGAGTGGGAATTGGGACAAGGGGCTCGACAAGGGGCGGGGGCAGGGGCAAGGGCAAAGGGGTGAGGGGGTGAGACGCCGTGCGGCGGGAGCGCGGAGGGAAGGAAGCATGATGGGGAACAATGACAAGCGCGACAGAGGGCGAGGAGCAAAGAGAAGAGAAGAGAAGAGGACGAGAGGAGAAAAAAAGGATGATAATGGGATGATCGGCGGACCAACAATAGCAACGAGGAAAAGGGGGAAAGGACGTGGCGGTGGGGCAGAAGCCGAAGGTGACGACGGGCGCCAAGAGAGGTGGGCGCGGGGACTGGACGCAGGAAGGGGCAGAAGAGCAGAACAACAGCGACGGGATGCGCTTGAAGTAGAGAAAAAAAGACGATAAGAAAACACAGAAAAAAAAGAGCGAATAAAAAGGCCACCAAGCGCGGCGTCGGGCGCACGTCGACTACTCCACAATCTCGAACCTGCCCCGCTTCCCATCGCGCCCGTCCTCCCCGTCATCCTCCAGCCCCCGCTTTTCCGACACGCTCATCCCCAGCGCGCCGCTCAGGCTCCCGCCGACACCCACGCCGACCCCGACACCCACGCCGACGCCCACGCCGGGGCTCATCCCGCCGTCGATGCCCACGAGCCCCACATCGCCGCTGACGAGCCCCTGCAGGATCATCGCGTACTGCTCGTCCGTGAGCCCCATCCCCGCGAGCGGGTTGATCTTCCCGTCGTCGTCCCCGTTCTGCGGCGGCAGCGGATTCGCGGACGGCTGCACCGTGAGCGCCTCGTCGAACCCCGCGTCCGAGAGCGGCGGGATTCCGACCGTGCGCGGGAACTTGGACATCTGCTGAATGACCTTGAGGTGCATGAGGTGTTTCTGTGTGCGTGTGCGCGCGGGGGGTCAGCGTGCGGTCGTCGCGCGCGAGGGAGACATAGGTGGAAGGAACGAGAATGCGGAGAAGGGCGAGGGACGAGGGGCGAGGGGCGAGGGGCAAACGTACCTCAAGCATCTCCAACAGTCCCTCCTTCGTGAACGGCTTCGGCAAGATATCATTCATGCCTACACAAACAAACGCCAAACCAAAAAGCCCCGGTCGTCAGCAACCCATCATCACCATCAACACCACCCTCCTCGAACGGCCCAGAGCAAGCAACGCGACCCCCGCGCGCGCACCTGAAGACCAAGGGAGAAAAAAAGAAGACGCACCCGAGTGATAGTAGGTCATGATCTCGTTCGGCTTCGAATTGCTCGTCATGGAGATGATGGGCGTCATGTGGTCGAACTGCCGGATGAGCGACGTCGCGGAGACCCCGTCCAGCTTCGGCATCACGATATCCTGCAACCGCAACGCGAGCGGGGTCAGCAAAGACGACACACTCGTACAAAGCGCCCCACGATCCACGAGAGCAAGCCACGAAACACGCACCATCAACACCAAATCGTACTTCTCCAAATTCATCTTGTTCACCGCACCCACCCCGTCCACGGCAACGTCGATCGTGCACCCAAACACCTGCAAAAACTTGCTCGACAGCCGCCGGCTCACCGCGTCGTCCTCCACCAGCAGCACCCGCGGCGGCACCGCCCACCCCGGCACGAACGCCGACCGCCGCACCCGCAGCGTCTGCGCCGACGACGGCCGCGCCATCCCCTCCCCACTCGCCCCACCAGCACCAGCACCGGCACCGCTGCTACTACCACTGGCACCAGCGGCGCCCGCCCCGCTCGGCCCGGCGGCGCCAAAGTCCTGCTGCGGATCCTGCATCCGGTACTCCCCCTGCTCGTCCCCCTGGCCCTCCCCAAGCGGCAGCGGCAGCAGCCCGTTCAGCGCGCGCGCGTCGAAGCTCCAGTTCCCGTTCTCGTCCTCCACACTCGACCGCGGCAGCAGGTGCCCCAGTGTAAACACCTGCAGGCCCTCATGCGCGAGCGCGCCCCCGCTCCCGCCGCTCCCCGCGCCCCCACCTCCGCTGCCACTGCTCGCGGACGCGAGGTACGGCTGCAACGCCCCCTCCGGCGTACTGGGCATAATAAACGGCTCCGACCCCGCCGACCCCGCCCCCGCCCCCGCAGAAGCCGCCGGAGCCGCGCCGCCGTCCGCCACCCCCTCCGCGGCCCCGCCCGCCTGTGCGCTCCGCGGCCGATGCCGCTTGAGCTCCTCCATCGCCGCGAGCGCGTCCTGCCGGCTGAGCGTCGCCTCCCCCGCCTCCCCCGCGGCGCCCGGCGGCGGCGCCATTAGCCCCGCGGCCGCCGCCATAATCCGCGACGCGCTGCTCGGCGGGCGCGCGGTCGCCGGGGTCGGGCTGCCGTCTGCGCTGCTCGAGCCGGTGCCCATGCTCGTACCTGCACTCCCAGACGCGCCCGTGCCCGCGCTGCCAGACGCACTGGCGCCCGCGTTGGCGGTGCCGGCGCCGGTGGCGTTGGCGAAGGACATGCCCGCGACCTCCGCGCGGCGGGAGATCTCGCTCATCTGGAAGAGCGACGCGCGCGCGACGTCCGTCTCGTGGTACGCGCCCATCATGCGCTGCGCCTCCTGCGTGGGCAGGAACGGGTTCGGGTCGGGCGCGAGCGGCGCCGCGGCGGACAGGTCGTCTTTCATTTTTCCTGCGCGCGCGCGGATGTCCGTTCAGGTGTGCGGTCACGGTTGCGGTTGCAGGTGTGTTTGCGTTTGCGTTTTGCGCGGGCGGGAACGCGGGCACGCGAGCGAACGCGACGGGGCGGCGGCGGCGGCGGCGGCGGGAGGGCGATGCAAGAGGGAGCGCAGGAGGGAAGAGAGCAAGTCAGCTTCCCGTGTCATATATAAAAGATGAGAGCACGACAGACAAATAAAATAGATTGGATGCACACGACGGGAGGAGAGGCAGGCAGTGAGAAAGACGCGAGAGAGAAAAAGAGAGAAAAAGAGAAAGAGAAAAAGAGGTGGGGTGGGGGGGAGGGGACGAGGCGCGGCTGCTGTTCATCTTTTCTGCTTTGCAACATCTACGCGCGACGAGACTAGTGTGTGTGTGTGTGTGCGTGCATGTGTGTAGGGGAGAGTGGAGAATGCGAAACACGAAGTCCATCCGAGTCCTCCAACGCCGTCGCCGCCGTCGCCGCCGCCCCCACCCAAAAAAGAAACGAAAAAAACCCGATGAAGGAGAAAAACCCCGCATAGCGACCCCGACGATACGAATACACAGCCCGCGGGCCGAAACAGACAACAACAACGCGACACGCTACTGACCATTCTCCAACTGCAAAAAGTAGCCGATCAGGTTCTGCATGAGCCCGTCCTGCTGCGCCATGTTCCGCTGGAAGTTGACCATCTCCGCGAGCACGTTCTGGTAGTTGTTCTCCAGGTTGCGGATGTGCGCGGCCATGTCGTCCTGCGTCTGCAGCAGGGCGGCGACCTGGCCCTGGAGGGCGTCGAGCGTCGTCGACGCGGGCGACGGCGAGCCGCCGCCGGGGCCACCGCCGCCGCCGCCCGCCGCGGCGCTGCGGGCGCCGAGGAGGGACTTGCGGGCGGCGGGGACCTTGCGCTTGATGTTCTCGAGGGCATCACGGCGGTCGGCGTGGAAATCGGGGTGGCGGAACGTCCAGCTCTGGAGGGAGCGAGAAGGGCGATCGCGGGGGCGATGAGCGGGGGGCGGGACGGGGGAAAGGCAGGGGGGACTCACGTGCTCGCCAAACTGGTTATCGTCCGTGTTCTTGACCTGGGATGGCGGAAGGCGCGGGGAGGGTCAATACGAGAAGCGGGTGGAGCGAGGCGGGGCACGGACCTTGTGAAAGTCGTACTTGTTGAGCTGGCGGACGAAGGAGGCAAAGTTGGAGTGTTTGAACATGCGAGGGAGGATGGACTTTGTAAACTCGTTCATGTCCTGAGAGGATGAAAAAATAAAAATAACAAAGCGAGTTGTGGGTGAGGATCGGTGGGGCCACAAGGGGGATCGGAAGGGAAGCGTACCTTGACGACGAAGCAGTCGCCGTGTGGGCCCCATGAGACGACGTCGTGGAAGGACGGATCCTCGAGCATCCTGCGAGAAAGAGGTGAGGAGAGAGCTCAGGGGAAGAAGAAAGGAAGGAGCGAGCGAGCGACGCACTTGTATAACTTCTTGACAAAGTCTGATGTGGGGGGCATGCCGTCCTCTGTGTCCTTGTGGTCATGCTGATGCTGCTGAGGCGGGTCTGGGTCTGGATACTTTGGCTTTGGAGGGTCGAGCTGGCGCGGGGGGTAGAGGTCGTCGCGGGATGCGGAGGTGCGATGGTTTGGCCATGGGAGCTGATTTGAGGGAGCGGAGGGCGGGGGCAAGGGGGGGAGGGAGGAGGAAGCGAGGGAGGGGTGGTAGGACGCTGGAGGGTAGCGTGCGATGGGGGTGGGCGCCAGGTTTGGGATGGGCGGGAGGGTGTTGTTGCGTGCGAAGGAGGAGGCGATTGGGAGGTGGAGCTGTGAGGGCGGGGGGAGCTGGGGAGAGCTGTAGAGGTTGCGGGCCTGATGAGCGGACGAGTGCAGCGGGCCAGAATACGGGCCAGACGAGTCCATGGGTGCAGTGTGTCTCCGAGCCGCTCTCTCCAAACTCTTATGTACGTCCAGCCACCCTCAAATCACCCGCCACCCCTCCTCCCGCCCCTTCCCGCCCCACATCTTTTTCCCGCGCTCACTCCCGCCTCTTCTCTCCGTCCTCGACCCCCTCTTTCGGTGCCCGTCTCTGCTGCCTTTCCTCCCCCCTCCCACCCCCCTTTTCCCCCTATTTTTCTCTCCCCTCCCATGCCCCTGCACTCCCACCCCACCCCACCGCAACCCTCCCTCCCACAGTGCCCGGGGGCCCGCCCCGGACGCCCTCGGAACGCGCGCGCGGTCCACGGCAGCCTAGACCGTGCCTTCGCCCGCCCAGACCCAGCCACTACCAATTCGCCGCTCCTCCTCGCCAAAAAACTCCCCCGCGCTGTCGCCCAGCGAACGCTCCCCCATCTCCGCCCGTCGCCCTCGCTCACACACACACACGCCCCTCCGAAGCAGCGCCGGCAGCGCTCCGCCCACGCACATCAGGCCCAGGCCCGCCGAGCCCCCCCACGCGCCCCTTCTCCCGTCCGCGCGAACCCACTGCGAACCCTGCCAGATTCCTGCCTTCCCTCGGCACTCCCTCGGCTCGCGCCCGGCCCAGCACCGCTTTCCTGCAACATCTTTGCTGCACCCGCCCGCCGAACGACATGTCTCCTCCGGTGCCTGATCCCTCCTCCTCTGCGTAACCGCACGCGTCATCCGCAACCCCTCTAACTTATCTTTCATCCTACGCACGCTTCACGTATCGTTCCTCCCCTCTCAGGACGACAATCAATAACGTATGCCCAAGCGTCTTTCCTGGCGGCTCAACCCTCCTCACGACGCCGCTTCTCGAACGCACCCCCCCGTTTTGCCTTTTACCCCTCCACGCCACGTCTCCGTAGCTCTCCATCTGTCTCCACCCATCGCATCGCATCGCATCGCGTTGCGTTGCCATCCGCGACGACACACAGCACATAGAAACACCTCAGAAACGCCCCGCCCGCCGGCATTCTCACTGACTTACACCAGCTTATGTCCCCCTCGTTCGTGGCGTAATACCCTCCCGGTCACTAGACCCCGGTCACCCCGCTTCCGCCGACTCGCTTCAGCAGCTCGAGCTCGCCCCCCCCCCCCCCCTCCGAGGACGTGCCTCGCCGCCTGTCTCTGCGCAGCGCACATACTCGCACGAACCACCGGCGGCGCGTGCGCACCGCTCGACGGCATTGCCGACGTCCGCTGCCATGCCTCAGCGTTTCGGCTTCCGGTCTCACTCCGAATAGGAAAGATACCTGTCTGCGGCAGATGCGCAACCCAGATTATTTGCACTACAGTAGCACCTGCGCACTCATGTATGTACGTACGTATGTATATACAACTGCGCTGGCCTCGTCTCGTCTCGCAATCAGATACACCACGACCTCTCCTCGTCATCGCCAAAACTCCAAAACAAAAAACACTCGTCGACGAACACGGAACACGAACACGAACCTTATCGCTCCCCCGCCGCGGCATCGCACCAAGTCAACCTGCCGCACAGATACACATACACATACGCCCCAACTCCGTATCCGCGTTCGCACTCTGCAGCCAACCAGCCAGCCCACTCACCGCACATCCCCATCCCCATCCCATCACCCCATCACCCCATCACCCATCACCCACGCCCTACCCGACAAAGACCACATCCACCCAACCCTTTCGCCCCACCCGCCCCGAGGTCGGCCCCATGACCCTCCCCCACCCTTGCATCGGCACAGAACAGCACACGACACGATCAGGCCAGCTCAGTGACGGAGGAAGGGTACGCACGCGAGGCAGGACAAACAGACAGACAAATATACGACGTCAACGTCCCAGCTGACCCGCTTCCCTCCCCAACTCCTCGCCCGTCCCCTGACGCGGCACAAGCATCCGCAGAGCGTACCCATCCCCTCCTGCGTCCTCATCGCACGAATCCCGCCCGGACCGCGCGACACACGACCAAACGCACAGCACGTAACCAAGGTCGATGGCCGTCCAAGACGACGATGACAAGGACGACGTCAACGTCCCCAGCACCGAGCAGGCCAGCTGACCTCCCACGCCGCACCCTCGGCATACACCCTGATCCCCGAATTCGCGTCCGGATCCCCATACGCCACACGCCACCCACCACCGCACTCGTGCACGCTCGTCATGCCGCCCTCGAGGCAAAGCCCACCCCAACGACCCTACGTACCAATGACCCCCACACGTCGGAAATCCCTGACAATGACCACCCGCAGAGCATAGCATGACGATAATGCCATAAATACCGCGCGTAGACAAGAGATGATCACGGTCTGCATCGACCGCACGTCGGCGATACCCGATCGGAAAGGCCTGCGGGGAAGGCTTCAAAGCACCGGAGACAGAGCACGAGCCGCGAGCAGCGGGAAATGCCAGGACAGAAGAGGGGCACACGACCCACCACGCCGTTCACGCATGCAGACCGGATGCGGACGTGCGACGCAGTCCACACCCATGGCCACGTCACCGCAAGCTCAGATGGACAGGTGTCGGCCCACGGGAAACGGAAACAGAGCTCGGATTCCGGCCCAGGAGCCACGAAAGCACGGGCACGAGCACGCCTTCGCGCACGGGCCCGCGCTGAGAAAGGGAAACCCACTGCCAGAGGATCGATCCGTCGCGGGAACGGCGCAAAGACACGTTAACTCGAACAGGCAAGGACGGCAGGACGGGGAATGGGTCAAAGCGCCAGACAGCACACTGCGCACACGGATGCAGACGCGGCAGCGATGTGCGCACCGTGAACGGTGAACCGCGCACGCACAGTGCACTCGCATTTCGGTCCGCAGAGTCGCCTGAGCTCATACACCCGGCACGGTGCGGCGGTCTCCAACATTGAGCCCCTGCGCACGGCCATTACAGACGGTACCCTCGCCACCCATTGATTTGAATCCTGTTCACGAGGTGTTCGATCAATCCGGACACGAAAATGAATTTGTGCCAGTCTGTGTGCCGAAAGTGACGTCGCGCCGCGCTCCTTCAGCTCCTGGGCAAAGCCCCATGGCAGAAGCGGAGGCATTTGGGTATGCAAAACCCCAAACTCGGTTCCTAAGCGCTAAGCGGCCAGCCCTGCGATGCGTATCGACTGCCTGATCTGCATTGCACCGCATCGTGTGCTCGCGAAAGTCGGCGAGAGTCGGACAGGGGGCTGCGCAGATGCCGGTGAAGATTGAGCAAAGTCTATCAGACCGCGAAACGAGGCGCGTCGAGACGGTGTCGAGACGCGGGCGATGACTGAGAGAAAGTGCGAACATCGAGTGCCTGCTGCCTATCTGGGAACAGTGAGAAGGCTTGCTCTGTGGGACGGATCCCATCATCGGTGATTAGACGCATCGACACACCCGCTCTGAAGGCCGAGGCTTCAACAACAAAGCGGTACGGAGCGCGCACCAACGCGTTTCGTCTCGCAAATAGATAGATGAGGTCGCGCGCGTTCGATGACTGACGCTCTGCATCCCCAAAACATGCATATATGCGCGTTTAAGGGCTCGTCAAGATATCGAGGACGGCGTAGACCGACCTCGAGCCTCGATCGGAGATAAAGATCCTGGACGAGGTCAGGGCAACAAAGAGATCTTCACAGGACGGACAAACTTCTCATACAGAACATGGGGCGGGGATGCTTCTTCAAGCGCTGGGTCCTGATCTTCTCAAGGGGCGACGTCGAAAATTTCCAGTGCTTGCGAACACGCGACGACGACTTCGGTAGGCATCGTGCCTAAAGGACCTAGGTGAAGTAAGATCAATATGGTGTTGCTCACAAAAGAGGCGTCGGACGGATGTACGCTTCATGCGGAACGAGGAGCACGCACGCTGATCGAGCGCTATGTCCTGTGCCGGTCGAAGCGCGCCGTATCAGTATTGCAGCACCTGTGAGCGCGCGATGAGATCCCTGACAGGCCGTGACGACGTCTGAAAAGTCTCTTCTATTGTTATTGTCAATTTGTGTGTCGGTGATGTCATTGTCAGCTGGACAGCACTTATCGGCAGTCGTATTCATCGGTGATATGGAGGCGAGGGAGGCAAGTATACGGTGGGTTGGATTGAGGGCGTTGATGTACGCGTTGACGCGCGGCTGGGGCAATCGTCACTGTCGCGATGATGGTGCTCGTAGAGCCATCGTTCTTCGCCCGTCTCTACAGGCTGAAAATAGATCGGCGATAAAGGGATTGCGGTGTGTGCGCTCGCGCTCAATGCACGGATAAGTACATCGAACGTAGGTTCCCTGGACGTTGAAAGTCACGTCGCGAGGAGGAAAGAGCAACCCCGAAAGCAGAAACCGTGAACATCTTGTCATGTGATCGTGCTATGCGTGTCGGGTTAGGGTTTTCGCAGCCACAGGATCGTCAAAATATCCAAGTCGCGCAGCCAGTTCAACGTCAGATAAACGTGAAAAAAATGACAGGACCGACACTACTATTGAACCCGAAGCTGAAATAAATTTGTTCTTGCAGGATTGTATAGTGAAGGTTTTGGGCAACTCTTGACATACCGTCACAGTCGGGTGATACCGGCGGCCAGCACCATACAAGCATGCAATATGGATCATAAATTCGCGTCGCAAGCAGGCGCACAGACGAAGCTGTAAGCACATGAAGCGGAATTCATCTATTGCGCGAACAGCAGGACATGTCCAGCATGAGGGACAGGGAGGATGCTCCTAATGGTGCGCCGACTCCTTCTCGATCTGGGCCGCGTACGGGTTGCGCGGGTCCTTTGCGAATGCCTCGGCTGAGCGAGCAGAAGTCAAGCAATGCAGGTCAGTGAAGGATAACTATGAAGGAACGAGAGGGAGGAGAGGAGAAAAAGAGCGCACATCTGACACCCATGTCTTGCATTTTTGCGACGAGGAAGTAAGTGAGGCCGGTCGCGGCGATGAAAGGCCACATGGGCTTGAGAACCTGTGTATATGGAGACATAAAACGCAAAGACCGACATACAAGAATCAATACAGTAACGAGAATGCGGTCAGTTAGGTCGTGTCGTGTCGCAGAGAGCGCTGTTACGCACGGGAGTGGGCCACTTGCGGAGACCGAGGAAAGCCATTGTGAATAGAAGACGGAGGGGCTACGAAAGACACTGGATAAGGAGGGGTGAGCGTGATACAGTGAGGTTGGACTGACTGGATGTGTGTGTTGGGAAGGAAGGTGAAGAGGTCCTGGGAAAGTCGGGCGAACGCACTCGCGTCCGTCATCCCCGTGGCCGACATACCGTCCCTGCGACTCCTACGCTGCATGGTCCGCGCTCATATTAAGTGCTTCACTCACATTTATATTGTCCTAGTGCTTGGATCAGGAATCAGCGAAATATAGACTGACTTTGAGAGCCGTGCACAATGTCCACTGGCACACCAGCAGGACTTCCAGCTGCTCCAGCGGTGAGCAGTATGACATATAAAGTCCAACGAACCATCAGCTCATCTTGCGCAGGGGAAACAGTTCTCCTTCTTCGACGTCGTGCCGGTCAGGGATGCCCACGATCTCGCAGGAAGCCCACACATATTACGCGTGCGTCTACATCGCCTCCGTATACCCGCACTCTCTGACATCGGAGTAGAGTGCGCATGAAATTTCGACTGTCTCCTCGTCATCGTATGGTGTCCTTGTTGCCGATATTCATGGAAGTGTACACGTTGTCGACCGCGAGTTTGAGTCTGTTACGAGCTGGATCGCTCATGTCGCAGGACGCGTTACACACATGGTCGAGCGTCGCGGTGTCCTCGTTACACTCGGAGTAAGCATCGCTAAATTTTCTCCTTTTCTACCTAATTCATACGATATGATAGGAAGAAGATGCAGTGCGTTACCCGCTGCTAAAAATATGGCATTTAGAAAAGACGGACAAGAATGGATTCCCAATTCTATTGCGCTCGCTCAAAATACAGCACAGTAACCGACCCCATCCCGTACGCACCCCTCTTTCTTCCCGCCCCAATTCAAAGCTTCACGAAACCACACATAGGTGTCGAGTATAGCCCTCTCCGCCGCGCTCTCTTACCTCGCCATCGGCCTCGGCGATGGCACCGTTCTCTTCTACCGCCACCTCGACCAGTCCCTCTTCTCCGGCTCCTCCTCGCTCACTGCGCTCCCCAAGCCGCGCGTCATCCATGAGTCGCCCACCGAGCCCATCACGGCTCTCGGGTTCAAGGAGGCCACCACCGAGAGTCCGCACCTGCACCTATTCATCGCGACGACAAACCGCGTTCTCGTACACCAGGCGTCTGGCCGGGGGAGCGGTGGCGCGGCGACCGAGGTTGACGAGGTGGGTGCGGCGCTGGGGTGTGCGGTGATGGACTGGCATGCACGGGATTTAGTCGTCGCGCGGGACGAGGCGGTATATGTATGCGGAACGGAGGGGCGCGGCGCATCGTTCGCTTATGAGGGTGAGTCTTTTCTCTGATTTTCTGCCGCAGGGTGTGATGACTAGATGCTATTCTGTTGTCTGCATTGGGCGCTCGGTACAGGGCATAAATCGTCCGTGCACACGCATCTCAACTACCTTGTGATTGTGTCCCCGCCATTCCAGCCCTCCATGTCTTCCGCGTCCGCGACGGTGCGCAACCTTGTTGCGCGGGGCGGTACGACAGCAAGGGAGGAGATTACCAGGCTCGCGGTGTTCGACCTCGAGAACAAGTTCCTCGCGTACTCCGGGACGTTCGCCGAGGGTGTGCGCGAGGTCATATCGCAGTGGGATCAGCTCTTCGTATTATCTAACAACGGACAGGTATTTCTTCACACAGCTCAATATGATCGAGCCGGTATTGATATTGGTCCTGTTGCTTCGTGCTTGCCGGCTTTTGTTGCTTGTCGTGCGTAGCTTGTGTGCCTCGAGGAAAAGCCGACGTCGCAGAAGCTCGAGATGTTGTACCGCAAGTCGCAGTACACGCTTGCGCTCAGCCTCGCACAGACCCAGCGCTTGGATGAGTCGAGCGTTGCCGACATCCATCGGCAATATGGCGATCACCTCTATGGCAAGGCCGACTACGACAGTGCGATGCAGCAGTACATCAAGACGATTGGAAACATACAACCGAGCTATGTCATTCGCAAGGCAAGCGCTTGTTTCAAATTCGACAACTGTATTCTAACGCTAGCGGCTTCGCAGTTCCTGGACGCCCAGCGCATCCACAACCTTGTCACGTATCTGCAAGAGCTGCACTCCCTCGGCGTCGCCAATTCTGACCACACGACGCTCCTCCTCAACACGTACACGAAATTGAAAGATGTCGCGCGCCTTGACAGTTTCATCAAGACTGAGTCGCGACGCGCAAGCGCAGAGGGGAGCGAGCTGGACAAGGACGAGCTGCCATTTGACCTCGACACGGCGATCCGCGTGTGTCGCCAGGCGGGATATTTCGAGCACGCGTCCTACCTTGCGAAGCGCTGGGGGCGGCACGAGGATTATCTACGCATCCAGATCGAGGACGCAGGGAATTTCAAGGATGCTCTTGCGTATCTGCGGAGGTTAGGGCACGAGGCCGTACGTGGTCCTCAAATTGCCGAAACTGACACGTGTAATTGATCGACCCCAATGGGCGCACAGGCTGAGCATAGTCTCGCGCGCTACGGACGTGCCATGCTCGATAGTCTCCCAGACGACACCACCCAGCTTCTCATCGACATCTGTTCGAGCTCCAGCCCTCTGACCTTCGAGCCCGAAGATCAGCCCGCTTCCCCAGTGAAACAAAGCAGTGCAGGCGGGTCCTATCTCTCCTACCTCGCCCTCAACCGCACCTCCACAGCACCATCCGATACCCCCCTGCCCTCATCGACGTCCACGACAACCGTCCGACCTGGCGAGCGTGACCCACCTAACCGACGCGACTCGGTCCAAGACAGCTCGCGCACTAGCACTCCACCCCCGTCAGCACCGCTGACTACTAAACTCCGCGTGGCGCCCGCACCAGTCAAGCGCCCGTCACCCCGCCTTTACTTTGCGAATTTTGCCGGCCACCGCGAGCACTTCGTGACGTTCTTGGAGACGGTCGCGCTGCAAAGGTGGGGGCAGAGCCTGGATGTACGGGATGATGGGGTGATAGCAGAATCAGGCGCGGACGCACCTGGGGGCGATGCCATGGAGAAGAGCGATCAGGCGGCGGTGTGGAATACGCTGCTGGAGCTGTATCTGACGCTGTCTGGCATTGGGGGCGATGAGGGTGGGGGCAAAAGCCAGGGTACGCTGCGGGACAAGGCGCTACGGCTTCTCAAGGACGAGCGGATACCATACGATCCGACGCACGCGCTGATTCTGTGCTCTACACGGCGGTTCACGCCTGGGCTCGTGCTCCTGTGGGAGCGGCTCGGGATGTATGAGGACGTGCTGCGGTTCTGGATGGACAAGGATCGCCAGGGCGCAGACGCGAGTGCTGCGGCGGAGGTGATGCGGTGTTTGGAGCGGTACGGCGCAGACCACCCACATCTGTACCCGCTCGTGCTGAGGTTCTTGACGTCGTCTCCGGAGCTGCTGTCGAGGCATAAGGGGGACATCAAGAAGGTCCTCGAAGCAATCGATGAGGAGGATATCATGCCGCCTCTGGCTGTGGTGCAGGTGCTGAGCAGGAATGGCGTAACGAGTATCGGGCTCGTAAAGGAGTGGCTCCTAGGACGGATCAAGGAGGCGCGGGAGGAGATCTCCACGGTAAGTTGCACCGCTTGTGCTGTATTATATGTGTCTGCATGTGTATTGACTT
The DNA here is from genome assembly GCA_039111635.1 of Heterobasidion occidentale. NCBI lineage: Eukaryota > Fungi > Basidiomycota > Agaricomycetes > Russulales > Bondarzewiaceae > Heterobasidion > Heterobasidion occidentale. The sequence continues at coordinate 3,749,966 of JBCAQO010000002.1, read as the reverse complement.
GCATCCAGGACCAGCAGTTGATCAACTCGTACAGACTCGAGTCTCAGGCGAAGCTCAAGCAAGTCGAGGAGCTGTCCGACCCGGACCATCCACGCGTGTTCCATGTCACTCAGTGCTCGAGCTGCGGTGGGCAACTCGATTTGCCAAGCGTTCATTTCATGTGCCATCATAGTTACCATCAGCGGTACGTCTTCATGTCCTTCTCCCTATTATTCCTAGCCGTCGCCCGTTATCCGCTAGACAATGTACGTCTAGATGGGTTCTTCTGATACTAACTGATCGGTATAACAGTTGCCTTGCGGACCACGAGACAGAGTGCCCGAACTGTGCACGTGCGCACGGTGTCATACGTGAGATTCGGAGGAACAACGAGCGGCTGGCGGACCAGCACGACGTGTTTATCGCGGACGTGAAAGAAAATGGGTTCAGCGCCGTAGCCACCGGCTTTGGCCGCGGAGTGCTAAATGCAACGCGATTGGACGAAGTTGCCACATGACAACGACTTCTCGCAACGAGGATGCGCGTTGTTCTTTGTATTTTTTCTTTTGTTCCGTTTTGGATCCTTGCTGACATACATGTAGTTCACCTTGCATAGTGAATATTGTTCAATTAAAAGCGAAAGGCAGTGCACATCACTTAGAGGGAAGCTGTCACCGGATTTGAGCTAATTGACAAGGTCACATTCCCATTCGGTACATTGGCGATGTCAGAGCTGATCTGTCAACAATGTTTTACTTACCCCTCCTGGCAAAAATGATGCTGTTAATGTACATGGTGAGACGTACAAAACTTCCATACCTCAGGGTCCTCTAATAGCGGCGTTCATTCAATCTGCCGCACAGCCTTGACTTCTCCTGGCAGTGCTGGTTGCTCCTTTAAAGGAAGAATGAACCTTACCTCAAGTCTATCTTCGATGCCTACCTTTCACCCTCTCCCTGCAGACTACCCAGAGTCTTTTATCGTCACCAAGGGCATTCAGTGCCTTGACAGCGGACTGTGGATCGATATGATACATAGACGCTCTGCTGACGTTCCTGGCGCTATTATCAAAAGGATTGAGCACTACAAGTGTACTGACGGCTTCGAGCAAGAATATCTTGCTGCACATATCGATCATCCTCTGTGTATGAATGATGACCGTCAGGTCGTCCTCTTCGTCGAACGTACTGCGCGCGTTGATTTCTCAACTATGCTCGGTCTCAGCTGCCTTCCTTTCACCTCACCCGTCCCCGCTTCAGACATCATCTCGATCTCGTCGCCCTCCATGAAGGACCCCATCGCATTCATTGATAAAGAGCACCAGAATCACATACTCATCTCTACCATTGACTTTTCTCAACTGGATGTGCGCCCGACGGACAAGGATCTTTCTGATGTCCTCGAGGTAGCCGCGGCGCAGCGCCCGTCGTTCGACATTAAACATCAGGGATATTGGCTTACCAGACTGGTGTGCGATGCATTATATGACTCATTTGGAGGCCAGCAGACCTCAGAGAATGCGCACAAACACGGGTATCTCGGAGCTCTTAAACTTCCGCAAGGCGATGGGTGGAACGAGCTAAAAAGCGCGTTTATATGTCAGAGGAATGGCGAGAAATCAGTGAGTCTGCATGTGTATGATCGAGTTGGCACCCTTCATTAACTTTCACAAATTTTGGAGCAGGTTCACTGATCGTCTCAATTGCTCGCTGCAATACCGCAGTGTGCTTGACCCATAGTGCCAATCGCGCTAGTTTGAGTTGAGCACAAATAGAGATGTAACGCCTGGTATGGATAAGGAGGCATACAGTCTTCGTACAGTGTCTGTTGTAAGACCTCGAGGACAAGATTGGGTTTTCATGGACATCTGGATCTTTCTGATTCTGTCGATCTTTCTCTCAGAACACGCCTCTGCACCGCCTTACACAAGTCTATACGATTCATGACCCAGGGTGTTTTGTTACACATTGCGATCATTCACGATGTTACGTTTTCGCGTCGTGTCACTTTCAAACCCTCTAACAGCCTATAGCGTACCTCTTATGCTCATCACCACCTGTTCTTCATCGTCTTGGTTTCTTCCTGCGTCATGTTCATCAAGATTCAACAAAGATCCCAAGACCTAGTCCGTGCTTATCTGCTTTCACATACACAATTTCATAGAAGCTTGGAGCGTGTATTGCTTCAGTCAAATAAGATAGGTATTCAACAGCCCGTAAGTGAACCGAACTGTCTATACATTGGTACACTGAGTAACTTGTGCAAGCATCTGAAACGTTTATGCACTTGATATGAGCCAGGGCCCAGGATGCCTTGGAGGTAACAAAGTCGATATGAACCAGGAGTCCAGCGAGCTCAGGAAGGTAGAAGTTTCTTCTCTAAATAAAAGGAGTATGAGCTATCGAGAAATGGTGATAACTTGATGAAGTTACTCGCCCGTAATTCGCTTGCCAGCGTTAAGACATCCTCTCATCACTCTGCTCCTTCTGTTCCCTCTGCGCCCTCTGCACCCTCTGCTTCATGGCTGAAAGTCGTCACCTGTCCCAGCGGCTGCCTGTGTCCTAGCGGCAACCAGCACCAACGCCTTTGCGGACGCTCTTCAATTATTCGGCACCCGACGGTATCCTTCAATGAATCAAATACGCTTTCAATAAACGAGGCTTCAAGTCCATGGAATTGATCCTCTCGAGAGTTCAATTGCGTATTGAGCTGTTCAGCTAAACGTACGTCGTTCAGAGGAATGCCTTCAAAATACATGGTGTGAATGGCCTTGTATTTGGGAAGCATATCGTGGCTGAATGGGCTGGAGGGTCGTACGGGACACCGCCGAATCGAAACTGTGAAGGAGGATGGAGGGGCGACTAAAGCAGGAGGTTTGAAATTCGCGTTGAATATACGAGCTAGGAGTGTCTTCTGTAATTAGTTCGCTTGATTAAGAGGACAGCCTGATCATCGTGATAAAGAGGATGGATGAGATAGACAAGCAGGCTCTCGTGCTGAGAACTGTCGACGGGTGTGCAGCGCTCAATCTTGATGATCGCGGCGTCCGCAAGGTTGTGTGGTCGACTACGGACAAAGCCTACCCAGATATTGATATCAATCTCCAAGTGTTTCTTGGGACTGAGTAAGAAAGCTTCTTCTGGGTATCTTTCCATGAGGGCGGGGGTGGTTCGCCTGTCTGTAGCGCAATGTTAAGGCTTATAAACGCCCTGATGTACGATCGGTGGGCACGCCTTCCTACGCCCAGTGCTCTCTGGGTCTGAGAACGAATTGCTTCTGTGAGCGTTTAGATATGTAGGGATGGGCAGGCGTCCTACCTATGTTTATGACATCGACTCATTCGCTGGACGTAGAGGGCCAGCGGGATACCAGGCAGGGAAGCTACTGATACAGCAGGAAAACATGAGGGGATGTTTTTTTTAGCAGCACCTTCGATGACGAACATTGGTGATGAATGACCATTGTGACGGAGTCTAGATTCTGCCAGTAACAAAAGAAATTGAGTACTCCATATCTTCGCTATTCGGCATAGTGTCTGAGTGTAGAAATCTAGAGTAGAACTGACTCAGCCTCGCACGAGTAACGCGAAGGTCTATATATTCACCTAGAGTAGAACTGACTACAATAGGGTAAGCAATAGATATGGAAAGGTAAACTATATGGGGCTCACCTCAGCCTCGCACGAGTAACGCGAAGGTCTGAGGAAGCCCGGACTGTTAGGACCGCGTCCTAACACGTGCTTCGCACGTGAATGGATGGGCTGGTCAAGTGCTTCGGACTTGTTGCAGACTCGGACCGCTTTCCATGACTCCTTACCATTTACATGCTGATGCATGAACGCTGACTTCTAGTTCCTGATTCTTGATGTGGACAGACATTGGATCCTGACCCCCGTTCCTGGTTCTTGATCGATCGAAGATGTGGATGGACATTAGTGATCGGATTACTATATTTGGATACATGGCAGGTCGATGAGGCATTCTAGCTTACGGATCTCGATCGTTGACTTCGGTACCTGAGAAGCGCACGGACCAGATCTTGATCCTGCCCTAGACACTTCTGTACGTAAATAGCCGAGATGAGCTTCTAAGAAGCTCAGCTCGTTCACCTGTAATACACTCGATCTCTGCACTGCACCCGGCGTCTGGCTACCTTCTTAGCCCACGCTTCGTGATCTCTGTCAGATCTGAGAACCTCTCTGCACGGTCTGACGAAGCACTGGACTCGTCTCCCTTCCCTCCCCTCCCTCTACTCATCCGCTTCTATACCGGGCTAGCTGCCTACCGCGTTCTCAGTTGGACACCCCCTCGTGTCATCTGTTGGACAGGAGAAGATCATCCGGTTCCTCCTCATCATCGAGAAGACCTCGAAGATCACCTTCTCAATCTCTTCGAGAACAAAGCCGACAGCGACCCCGAGTTCCTCGAAAGAGCCCAAAGACGATCCATCGTCTTCATCCATTGGAGTCTACGACTATACGAACCAGTGGAGGTTTAGCCTAGGGACCCCTTCGTGCATCGGTGCACGTGATAGGTCTCCGACCTAACACTTGAACGAGCTCTTTTATCCCTACTCTATTCAAGCTGGATCCCCAGCAGCGACAGCTCTTTCTCTCATCCGTCAACAACATTCTAGCAATTGCCAACAGGGTAAACCTAACGGCCACCCCAGCAGCGACTCCTCAAGGAAGAATAAACCACCCCGGAGCTATAGAAGTCGCAAGACACCGGAACCCAGGAAAGGTTTATTCAGGAATAGCCACACTCAGGCTACAACAAGCACCCGAAATATTTATAGACCTCCTCCACACTGGATATAGATTTTCCGGGATTTGCTTCATCAACGAACCAAAGACACCGTTCACCCTCACAGACAACGGAGAGCCCGACGTCATCAGAGCAAGGAACTGCGTCGAGATACACGACGGAAGACCAGACGATTTCCCCGTCGCCGTTATCCCCGATCTCAGAAGAACCATCGCAAGGAATATCGACACAGACGGAATCAGAGCGGAACTTGTCAAGACCAAGGAGAACAGAGACCACGTCTCAATCCTCATCCACTGGACCTTCTCCTCAACCTAGGAAAACACACTGGAAGCTCCTAACTCCCACCAGTCCGAACAGAAATTGAAGGGATCGTTTTTGTTGTCAGAAGAGGAGAGTTCGCCCACAAAACTTATCATCTCCGGACCCTCATCTCGGGCACACATTCTCCGAGATCATCCAGCTCATCGACCAAATTGATATTTCCATCAACGAAATTATCAAAAGGGACCCAGACTTACAGGAAGCACTACAGGCAGGAAGAAGACAGGCAGTACCCTTCTTCTTCAAAGAATAAAGAAAACGGACGAAGTCGCAGAGGGATAACATCCCGGATAAAGAAACAGAACAAGCAGAAGTCTACGGAGATTTACCCGAAGACGTCGACAAAGATCAACTTTATTACGACGAAAGGAAAGCACACTTCTACTACGCGGGAATCCTCACCGGATTCTTCCATAAACGAGGAGAAAGCAGATACGAATACCCGACTTGGGCAGAAAAAACAGTCCACGCAGGACCCGACCTACACCTTGTTAAGGTCGAGGACTACGTCGCAAGAAAGACCTTCGACAAGCCTGAATCACCGGCAAATAGGCATCGTGACTCGCCAAGACCGCACATACATACTCTACCCAGAGACACAGCCAGTGGAAGTCGAATCTCTAGAAGAAACACGCCCGCTACATCCCCCTTACAGGAAACCACTCCCCAAGAAGACTTCCGAGCCACAACACCGGAGTTTGTCCCCGAACCGGAGTATTTTGAAGCACCAAGTGGAAATCCGGAACCACCTGACGATCCAGAGCCCCCGCCCGATACAATGTCGGCAGATACTGGAGGTAATGAGTCCAAGGGACCAGCTATGGCCAAACCCACCACCTTCAATGGAAACAGAAAACGAACCGAGCAATTCCTCCACGAAATCGATTTAATGTTCCTGGCTAGGAAGAAGGATTATGCGAACGAATTCGCCAAAATCGCTTACGCTCTATCATACATGAAGGAAGGCTCAGCAGGAATATGGGCAAGAAACTTTACGCAGGCCAGGAACACGCTGAAGGATTGGAACAAATACACTTGGGCAGACACAGTCGGCTTCACATCCGTCCGCAAAAAGATAGCCACCGACTTCGAGGAGTTCAACAAAGAAGCCGATGCTCGTGACAAACTAGCCCGAGTCAATCAGGGAAAGGAATCATTTAACACCTACCTTCAGCTGTTTGAACAGCTCGCAGCACTTGCTGGTGTAGACGGAGAAACCAAGAAAACCCATTTCCTGCGAGGACTCAAGTGGGAGTTGGCAAAAGGAATTTATGAAGATCCCTCTGCAGACGGGACATGGGAAGAACTAATCGAGAAGGCCAAAAAACACGAAAGAATGCGCATCGCAAGGGACCGAGCATACGACCTCCGAAAAGGAAAATTCCAAATCTACACTCCGCGTACCTTTTACGACGAGAGGGCACCCCCAAGGCACGATAGGGAGCCCCAATACGAACCTATGGATGTAGATGCAGCGGAAATGGAGGCCGACGCTGTCCGAACTCGCTTCAAGAAGCTTACCCCGGCGGAGAGAGATCGACTTGCCAAAGAAGGCAAGTGCTTCTTTTGCAAGAAGCCCGGGCATATGGCGCGCAACTGTCCTTCTCGACCCAAGAGAAGATTCCAGCCCCCTCGTCGCAGACCAGTGCGCGAAGCAGAAATGGACGAAGGACAATTCGACGATGAAGACGTCGAAGAAGGAAAAAACAGAGTCAACCACATCCGCCAGATGATGATGGGACTCAGCATGGAAGAAATCGAGGAAGTTCGAGCCTTTAGCGACTCGAAGAATTTTTAAGGCCTCTCCCATCGGCAGCGGATGTGGAGAGTAGGATTCTTGCAGGAAATCGGTATGCTCCTCTGGCCAGTAAAGATGCTGACCAAGAGCATGGACATCCAGATGTATTGTATCTTTCGGAAATGAAATCACATGGTGCACCATCACTCCGACTCGAGACAATGCTCATAGGCAAGAATAGAAAAGCTGCTACACAGGCACTAGTGGACAGTGGAGCCACTGGAATCTTCATGCACCCTCGTTTCGTAGAAACACATTGAATCACTACACACAAAACCCCCACCCCTATCCCAGTCAGTACGGTCCAGAACACCGAGTTCAAGGGAGGACCCATTACACGATTCGCCAACCTCAAATTACAGGTTTTAGGCGAAAAAGGGGGGTCGCATACAGAATCAGCAAGATTCTATATCGCGGAAATAGGAAAAGAGGACGTCATTTTAGGAACCGACTGGTTATTAGAACATAACCCAGAAGTCGACTGGCATGCCTACGGGCTACACTTTACCAGATGCCCGCCCTCCTGCCAAATAAAAGGAGGACCGGTAAAAGCTAGAAGAGCTACAAGAAAACCAGGACGTCCTAAACCAAGCATACGGCGCATGGAAACAGTACCGCAAAGGGGCGACTACTCAATACCAGTGCAAAAGCCGGGAAAAGCAGTACCAGGCCGGAAAGTGGGAAACACCACAGTACCACATCCGCGGACAATACCTACAAGTCCGGAGTTCACAACTCGAAGGTTGAATGCCGAACGTCTGAAGACCCGAACCAGAAATTATAAGGTTCCGACATGGGCTGAAGAAGACGTTCCGGAGGACGGTGATGGACTTCCGGCACTTCCCTCCAAGGATCTTGAAGAAGATGGAGTCTACCTCGTTAGATGCCTAGATACGGGAACATTACAGGCACTGGAATTATACAACGACTCCGAAGAAGGCGTCGATATACATCGCGCCGAAACCACTGAACTTCCATACGCCAACACACCGGCTCAAGGAAGCAAACCTGTCAAAGCACCGACAGGAAAACAAACAAAGCACACCAATTCGCAAAGACTGGCAGAAGAAGCCGCCAAAGGGAAACCCGAACTATCCTTCGAAGAAATAGTACCGAAGGAATACTGGAATTATAGAAAGGTTTTCGAAGGTCGACCAAAGGGACAGCTACCGCTCTCTCGACCTTGGGATCACAAAATAGAAATCAAAGAAGGAATGGATCACTCGCTCAAACCCAAGCTATACAGTCTTAGCCCTGGAGAGCAAGTGGAACTCAAGAAATTCATAGACGAAAACCTCCAGAAAGGATTCATCAGAGAATCCAAATCGCACATGGCATCCCCATTCTTCTTCATCAAGAAAAAGAACGGGAAACTACGACCAGTAATGGACTATCGCAAACTCAATGAAATAACGATCAAGAACAAGTACCCTTTGCCGATAATTCAAGAATTACTGGACCTTCTGGCCGAAGCCGTATACTTTTCACTAATGGATGTGTTAGGTCGGAGACCTATCACGTGCACCGATGCACGAAGGGGTCCCTAGGCTAAACCTCCACTGGTTCGTATAGTCGTAGACTCCAATGGATGAAGACGATGGATCGTCTTTGGGCTCTTTCGAGGAACTCGGGGTCGCTGTCGGCTTTGTTCTCGAAGAGATTGAGAAGGTGATCTTCGAGGTCTTCTCGATGATGAGGAGGAACCGGATGATCTTCTCCTGTCCAACAGATGACACGAGGGGGTGTCCAACTGAGAACGCGGTAGGCAGCTAGCCCGGTATAGAAGCGGATGAGTAGAGGGAGGGGAGGGAAGGGAGACGAGTCCAGTGCTTCGTCAGACCGTGCAGAGAGGTTCTCAGATCTGACAGAGATCACGAAGCGTGGGCTAAGAAGGTAGCCAGACGCCGGGTGCAGTGCAGAGATCGAGTGTATTACAGGTGAACGAGCTGAGCTTCTTAGAAGCTCATCTCGGCTATTTACGTACAGAAGTGTCTAGGGCAGGATCAAGATCTGGTCCGTGCGCTTCTCAGGTACCGAAGTCAACGATCGAGATCCATAAGCTAGAATGCCTCATCGACCTGCCATGTATCCAAATATAGTAATCCGATCACTAATGTCCATCCACATCTTCGATCGATCAAGAACCAGGAACGGGGGTCAGGATCCAATGTCTGTCCACATCAAGAATCAGGAACTAGAAGTCAGCGTTCATGCATCAGCATGTAAATGGTAAGGAGTCATGGAAAGCGGTCCGAGTCTGCAACAAGTCCGAAGCACTTGACCAGCCCATCCATTCACGTGCGAAGCACGTGTTAGGACGCGGTCCTAACACCCACCGATGTCCTGCAAGTGCTTGTTGCTTTGCTCGGATATCGCCTTGTGGCATTGGCGGGACTGTCGTGAGATCGTTGAGCGCTTTGAAGCTTTGGCAGATGCGCCATTTGTTTTGTTTTGTTGCTGGTTCGGCTGGCGCTGGGTCGGGATTGCGAGGTGGAAGGTCATATTTGAGTGGGAATCCATGGGTTGTACATTCATCGTTGACTCGGTGTTTGAGTTCGTCTTCTGTTAGGCCTTTGGTTGTGTGGGCCTTTTGTGCGAGGACGGTGTTGCCACAGAACTTGACATCTTCGGGAGCTATAGGGGCGATGATCCCGCTTTTCAGCATAAGATCAATATGAGAGAAGAAGTAGTCTTGTTTATCACCGAACAGCGGTTGCTGGTGCACTTTCCATGGGATTTTTGTTCCAGTTGGAAGGTTGAGTCGGTGCGTGGCATTGTGTACAGGGGAGACTTCGCTGATGGATAGTGCGAAGCAATCTGCAAATTCAATGATTAGCGCTTCTACTTGGGCATGCTCGTCGGTGGTGAGGTCGTCGGCGATTTTGATATGTTGTAGGAGTTCTTTTGTGCGCTCTGTTTTCCATGCGTCTGTGTGACGTGTGTAGATTGTGTGGTCTTCGTGGGAGTCGATTTCGGGTAAGTCTGCCGCTTCGTTCCACGAGGCAGGTTCGGGTGTGGTTGGCGGCACATATTTGCTGGGCTGTGTATTAACCGTGTGTGGTCTGTCACTGGTACTTGGGATTGTGGTTGTGAGAGAGTGTGTGACTTGCCTTGAGGGGGATTCATCATCCCCCTGTAGCGTTGCACGCTGTTTGATATCCAGCGTCAGGTAGGTGTCTGACACTCCTCCCGGTGACTCGTCATTCATCTTCATGACTTCGTTTTGGAGGGTGATGGCCCCTTCTGGCAATGGGAGCTCTATCGTGTCGGTTGCGTACTCATGTTTTGCTCGCAGGGCCATCAGCATTGGCTTGCCAATAAGGACGGACCACGATCCTCCGCTTGGGAAGATTTCGAACCTAGCTAGGATGTCGACACCGCTGATGGTAACGAGGCCTTCCCATCGGCCTTGGGATGGGACAATTTTCCCATTGGCCATACGAAGTTGGCGTGGAGAGGGGGTGGGGGCAGTGAGGCGGTGATGTATTACGTCATAGACTTCACTGTCGATGGCGTTGATCATTGCGCCATCATCGAAGATGCTTTTCATTCTGTTAATTTCGCCCTGTGGGCCATGCAGTTGTATTCCGTGGACAAAAGGCACCGCTCTAGGTGTGATTCTCGAGTCCCCCACTGTATAAATGTCCGAGCAATCAATTAGATTCGTCGTGAGTTCATACATTCGTGCGTCTAGGATAACCGTTGCTGTCTTCGGTTGAGTTCCTGTCCCTCTCGTTGGAATACGCAATGTGGGGGCTGTGGATTGGTCCCCGGTTGGCGCCGTTGTGCAGCCGGGGACGAGAGAAAGGGGGAGTGGTTCCATGGTACGGGCCGTGCGAGCTTCTCCTAAGCTGCCGGCCCGTCCCCATTTCCCAACTCATCTGTGGTGTTTTTCCAGCTCGTGTTATCGTACGCCTGTTCATAGGGGTTGTAGTACTCGGTGGGCTGGATGTACACGTACCGCACAGCAGTTGGAGGTGGTGGGCAGCTGATGGTGGATGCGATCATGCGCCACCTGCGCTCATTCTCCGGGACGGCTCGCCCTGTGCACTCGTCGCCTCGGTGGCGGGGTTCCGACATTCCGCATTTCCAGCACTCTCCAGATGCGATTGGTGCGGTGCCTGGGGTCAGGGGATAGGGGCGGTGTTCGTCGGTTCTGCCGTTTGGGTTGTTTGTGTGCCAAGTGGCGATTTGTCGTTGGTACAGCGCTAGACCGGGCGGCGTATTAGCATGTTGCGGAACTTGGTTCCGGTGTGCGATCGCTAGGCGTTCCGTGTTGGAGATGCGCTGAGGTCGGAGTGTGGGGGGGGCGCCTCGGTTTGGGGGGTAGGGGGTCGTTCGCGGAGCGGGGATGGGGGATGTGATAGACATTTGTTCCATCATTTGTTGGAGAGAGGCGGTGGGTACGTTCTGGCGGGAATTGGGGCGTCGAAGCTCCTGCTCTACAGCGGCTAGGCGAGCATTGTTGACTTGAGCTCGGAGCAGGTCATCGGGGCGTATCTGCCGCACCGCATTGGTGAATTCGGCCCATGTTGTGTAGGTTCCAGTGACGAGAGTAGCTACACTCGAGGGCAGGTCCTTCCTGATCCCTTCGATGAGCATGCCGTCGGTATCGACTACGGCGTTTGCGAGGACTAGGGCCCGATCCGCCCAGCGGATGTACCCCCATTCCTCCGTTCCGTCCATTTCTATCTTCTTCACTGCTTCGGCTTCCGTCAACCTGTGTGCTTGAAGTGCCATGATCTTCTCGGCGCGCGTCTTGAGAATGGGTTTGAGCTTTGGCCATTGCACGAAGAAGGCTGTCTTGAAGGTTTTCCAGGTGGCGCTGTCGCTAGGGGTTAGTTCGTCTTCGTACCATTTCTCCGCCGGGCTGCCTGACTTCAGGTACTGGCCAACCTTGTCGACCTTGTGGTTGTCGGTGGTTTTTTCTGTGAAGCCTTGTTCGACCTGTTTAATAAAATCACCCGGGTTCTCGCCGCTGCGGCCGTCTCCGTAGAACCATGTGGAAGTTAGCGCTGTTGACATTGTACGTTCAGAGTCCGAGTCGTCTGAGTCGTCGGGGGAGGTGAGGGGTGGGAGGATGTTTGTGTAGGTGAGTATAGGTAAGTTTGTGAGTAGTGGTAATGGCGAGGTGATTGGGGAATTGAGGTTGATGACCGTGGAGGGGAAGGAAGGGGGTGTGTTCGTGGTATGGGTGGATGGGAATGATAGCGGGAATGTGATGTCGCTTTCTGCGGGGCTGGATGGTTGGGGGCTGTTATCTATGTCTGTAAAGGAGAATTCTGAGCTTTGTGGGGAGTTGTCTATGGACGGTGCAGAGCGGAAGCGGCCTGCTTTGTCTCGGAGGGGTGCCAGGGTGAGGTAGTTGGATGTTTTACTGTGATGTTCTGTTTCTGACGGCAGTGTTCTTATCTGATGGTTCGGTGTTGGTCTTGTCGGCAGTGTTCTCGGTGTTGTTCACGGTGGGATGGTCCGAATGGTACTGTTGTCACCAGATGGACTAGCCAGAAATGAAGGCGCAGTGGTGGTCTGTTGTTGATGCGCTGGTGCTACAAGCTGTCTACGACAATGACCCTAACCCTGTGTCGCTTCCGATCCCTCTATCCTCCTGTTTCCTTCTCTCGTCTGGTCTTGTCTCGCCTCGTCTCGTTCTCCGGCTCTGTCTTCCTTTCTTCCTGGTATGGAGTTCTACTACTCCAACGCGGAATCTCCCCACTCTCCCTTGACCACCCTCTACTCGCACCCCCCCTACTAGACAGCAAGTGGTACAATAACCCAGAACTGTACCAAGATCTCTCTTTGACCCCCGAAGAGAATGCCTGACAAACGGAACCCGCGCGTTGCCATATACAACGCAGTCAAAGTCATGCTCGAACTCGCACTCCGCGCTCTGCAAGACATTGACACATACGCACACACGCTGTCGGAACCATCCCCTCAGGTTTTCCCTACCAGTCCTGAGTCCTCCTCATCACCGTCTTTACCGTCACTCCCGGTTCCACCTATGCCACGACCACCGACACCGGCTAGACGCTAGTCAAACCAACGTCCCGGACCACGCATCATTATGCTTTCCCCTTCGCCTGACTCACGCCTAGTCAATCCCCACTCTATCATTGCAAAGCACTACCCGACTTCTGCCTTGGCCTACATATCGCACAACCCAACCGACCATTACCCATTGCGCTATATGTGAGGCCGAGGTTAGAAAGGGGGTGGTGTTAAGAGCCGGCTCATAACACATGATATATGATCACCTGATCATATGACACGCGGTCTATGACCAACGGATACGACCTATACCCGGTGACCGACCCCTTGACTTCACCAGCGGACATTGAGTTATCTATATTATCTTTCGTTCCTGGATTAACGATCAGTTACATCACTGACATCATTGATTGCATCATGCTTCTCTGATCGCATCATAGATTACATCATTCCGATCGTTGATCGTTTGCTTCTATTTGGTGCCTTGAGCACAGACCTTCTGTAGATCTTGCCCTAAAGCGGATCGCGTATATATAGAACGAGCCAGATACCTGTATCGCCAGCTCGTTCACCTTTGTTACTCCCCACCTGTTCTTACTCTTGACCCTTGGTACTAGCCATACCTCTGCTATATCATAGTCTGTGCAATAGGCCAGACTCTTGATTGTCAATAGAACATCTGCTTGAGCATTGGTTTAACTTGCCCTGCGCTTCTCTCTATCGTCATCCTCAACCACTCAGTCGTCATCTCAATACTGGCTGAGTTCTACACAGGACTAGCAGTATTCTATCTCGACTTTAGTGAGCAGCATATCTACTGCCATCCAGGTCCGCATCAGGTCGTACCCGCACATCTGTGGGAAAACCTTTGTGCATTCCTGGAGACGCGATACCATCACGAATCCCTCGTACATCCCGAATTACGCACTCAAGTAGCCGCTGGTGCCTTCATCGGACGTACTTGGATTTGGCACGTCCCTCAGTGACTCAGGAGCCTCCTGGCACATCACGTGCGAAGACCAGGTCTTAACAGATGCGCCATCTGTCAATCCACCAAGAACGACACACATCCTACCATGGTACCCCTACAACCAACAGAAATCCCAGATCGACCCTTCGGAACAATAACCATGGATTTTATTACAGATCTACCAGAATCAAATGGATACGACTCGCTACATGTAGTAACCGATCGATTCACCAAAACGGCAGTAATAACCCCATGCCTGAAGACTATCGACTCTGATGGAACAGCAAGATCTTGTTAGAAAACACCTGGAGACGCTATGGGCTGCCAGATAAAATCATATCGGATAGAGGAACTCAATTCACTTCAAAAGTAGCGCAAGCCCTGCTCAAAGAATTAGGAAGCAAATCTGCTTTAAGCACAGCCTATCACCCGCAGACGGACGGTGCTACTGAACGAATGAATCAGGAATTGGAACAATAACAGAGCATTTTGCAGCTCTTCACAGAACGATTGGGCCGGACTAATCCCCTACGCAGAATACGCCCACAACACCCATCAGCACTCAGCCACGCAGAAGTCACCATTTGAACGTCTCCATGGATATCAACCACGGGCTTACCCAGCTATTATCGGAAACACAATGTCCCCACCGCCGACGCTCGCTCCTCGAAGCTCTGCAACGTGCTAGGAAGGAAGAACAAGCCAGCCTCGAAATTGAAGCCCAAGCCATGAGGAACAAGCACGACCGTTTTGGAACGGACCTGCCACCTTTCAAGAAAGGAGATCAAGTATGGCTTGATGGGAAGAACATCCACACCGATCACCCATCAGAGAAACTGAGACCCAAACGCTTTGGGCCATTTGAAATCACTGACACCATAGGAAATGTCAACTTCAGGTTGAAACTGCCCAACAGCTGGAAGCGCATTCACGACGTCTTCCATGCTAGTCGACTCACGCCCTACAAGGAAAACGAAGTCTATGGCCCGAACTACCCTAAACCGGCTCCGGATCTGATCGAAGGGCAAGAAGAATTCGAAGTCGAAGCCATTGTCGGAGCTAGGCGCTTCGGACGATGGAAGATCCTGCAGTACCTGATCAAATGGAAGGGCTACCCAGAATCGGACAACTCTTGGGAAGCCGCGGCAAACGTCACTAACGCACAAGAAGCCATAAAGGACTTCTACTGCCGGCACCCTCGAGCAGTCAAAGGAATGGAAGCCTCCATTCTGGCCCTGGTGATCGAATTAGAACTCAACAGAGTAGCCGAAGAAGATCAAATCAGAAAGAAGCTCGAGAAGCATCCGATCGGAAAGAAGCTTCTCACTACAGGATTAGCTATCCCCCAGATCATGGAAGAGATCAACAAACGAATGACGCAGCTAAAGAGGCCGCCCCTGGTTCCTCGATCAAAGTGCCACCACCGGCGATCAACGATCGAGAAGCGCAGCCAAAGAAGCCCAATATAGATTCGTCTCGATCAAAGCTGCAGCAGAAGCGATCGGACAACTCTAATTGGCGGACTCAAGCATACCAGGAGCTACAAAAGCAGACCAACCGAGGATTGGCATGGCCAGGCAAACGACTATGACCCCTTTCGACCCCACTCTATCCACAGTAGCCGTTTATACCGTCGTCGCGACTCTTGCTCTCACCGCTGTCTCCATCGCCATCGCCCTTGTCCTCGGATCCCTCCACGCCGCTGCCACCATTGGCGTCTCCTCCATCGTATAAAAGACACCCTGCATCGGACGGAAACATTCCTCAGCATCCCAGCTACAACTCGAATGTCCCTTGCCCCCGCATACCTTTTCTTACACAACCCCCCCCGCTACATTCTCAGTAACATCAGAATGGCTTCCGCTACCACCTCTCCTCACGCCTCCAACACCTCCTCCTCCAACCCCTTCATCCTCCGTACCATCTCTCCGCCCACCACCACACCCACGCTCATTGACGACACGGACTCAGATTACGACAGCGAGGACGACATCCCTTCAGAAGGCGTCCCAGTCGCCGATCCCCTTACAGAATTTGTTATCCCCCGGTTCCCAGCTGAAATGCCAAACCCCCACATCGCCATTCCTCCGGTGGCTTTCGCCATTCACAACGAAAACCCTCGCATTCGAATCCGCGCCATACCCAACCCCCTCTACGACATCCGCCTCTACAGATCAGGACCTGACTACGAACCATAGCATCTACCACCTCACGCTCGCCGAGGATGAGGCACCTATCATTCTGAACCAGCCTGGCTTGAACCCCCCGTGCCTTCCTTTTCTATTTACAGCAAGCAGTCTGGGCGCAAGCCTACCAGGTTTTCTCGGGACCGCTCAACCAGACTCAAGCTATTCTCCTCGCCAACCTCACCGTCACCTCCTACCGTATGAAAGGATTGATCAATCTCCCCGCCATCCGCAACGACATGATCAATTTCCGACTGGGAGGAATCTTCACCACCAGCTCCATCCTCCTACAGGCGCACGCCATACCAGCCTGGCTCGATGTACTGGCTCGAATCCGCTACAAGGAGAACACGATCCGTTGGTTCCGATTCGCAGGACATAATGGCTAGAGATCGAAGAGTACGTTCCTAAAGGACTACTGCCGACCCACTCCTTCCCGCTTAACAGTCGAGGGGTTCACCCCATTGCGTGCTACTGGCCCGGCGGATGTACCCCGGAGGATAACGTTAGGCCCTGGGTTATGACCAAACTGGATATACAGGAACAGGGGTTTCACCAGATCGACGCTGAGGAACCCATGGCAGTCGATCCCCCGGTCGATACCGAGCCCGATCTCCCGGCGGTAGACCCCTTTCAGCCCACCGACGAGGAGACCGCCGAATTCACGCGACCCACCAGTCCCCCTTACGACCCCGAACAAGTCGTCCGGGATCGCCAGGTACTTCGGCCGCTACCGGTACCACCCCCGTCACCCCCTGCTGTGTCCCCATCCCCCCCCCTACTCGGCGACAACCTCACCCGTCCTATCATTGTCGACGAAGCCTCCCCCAGTCGCCGGACGTTCCTGTCGCAACTGAAGAGGGATGGCCTGCAGACGCATTGGACTCCGAAAACGTCTGGCCTAACCCGCCTACTCTCCCGCCTTCTCCACCCACCGACCCCGCCACTCGTACCTGCTGGGAATGTGGACGCGCCGGCCATCTCGTCGTGGGATGTCCAATCACGGGCATTCGCCAGAGAACGGACGTTACGGCGCGCGGCTTTCTTCAAGACTACGATAGGCATCGCATGCAGTCCCGGCGCCTTCGTCTGCAGATGGATAGGACGGCTGAGGAATACGGGTACCACAAGCAGGCATTAGACCATTTAATCGACACCGCTAACTGGACCGGATATCCCGCTCGGAACATCCCCACCTTCGACGAGGTCCACCTGAGAAGACCCGCCCCTACCATCGGTGCACCCGCCAAGCGCCGAAGACTTGTATAGAGAGGGGGTAGTGTTAGGACCGCGTCCTAACACGTGCTTCGCACGTGAGTGGATGGGCTGGTCAAGTGCTTCGGACTTGTTGCAGACTCGGACCGCTTTCTATGACTCCTTACCATTTACATGCTAACGCATGAACGCTGATCTCCTGTTCCTGATTCTTGATGTGGACAGACATTGGTTCCTGACCCCCGTTCCTGGTTCTTGATCGATCAAAGATGTGGATGGACATTAGTGATTCGGATTACTATATTTGGTTACATGGCAGGTTGATGAGGCATTCTAGCTTACGGATCTCGATCGTTGACTTCGGTACCTGAGAAGCGCACGGACCAGATCTGGATCCTGCCCTAGACACTTCTGTACGTAAATAGCCGAGATGAGCTTCTAAGAAGCTCAGCTCGTTCACCTGTAATACACTCGATCTCTGCACTGCACCCGGCGTCTGGCTACCTTCCTAGCCCACGCTTCGTGATCTCTGTCAGATCTGAGAACCTCTTTGCACGGTCTGACGAAGCACTGGACTCGTCTCCCTTCCCTCCCCTCCCTCTACTCATTCGCTTCTATACCGGGTTAGCCGCCTACCGCGTTCTCAGTTGGACACCCCCTCGTGTCATCTGTTGGACAGGAGAAGATCATCCGGTTCCTCCTCATCATCGAGAAGACCTCGAAGATCACCTTCTCAATCTCTTCGAGAACAAAGCCGACAGCGACCCCGAGTTCCTCGAAAGAGCTCAAAGACGATCCATCGTCTTCATCCATTGGAGTCTACGACTATACGAACCAGTGGAGGTTTAGCCTAGGGACCCCTTCGTGCATCGGTGCACGTGATAGGTCTCCGACCTAACACCTCTCCAATCTCCAGGTACCGGCCTTCCTCAAAGTCTCCAGCTCCTCTTCGATCGCCACCTCCCACAAATGCCAGTCCGGCCTCCTGCGCGCCTCTGCAACCATCCTCGGTTCCAACGCCTCCATGTCCGCCGTCACCGCCGCTAGCGCATACTCCGTCTCCCACTCCTCTTCGGCCTCGTCGAGCACCCCGCCCTCTGCAAACTCCGCAAGCTCCCCCTCAACTCGGTCTCGGTGCGGCGGCGCTTGCAGGCCGCGCGTGAAGAGGCCGTCAGACGGCCGCGCGGATGTGCGGCCGACTCCGCTACTGAGCTCGCGGACGTAGCGGCTCGGTTTGTGCTCGCGTCGTGGCCGTCCGGCGTCGGGCTCGTGTAGGTGCCCGGCTGCGTCGTCGTCGTGAGTGGGTGCGCCATGGGTAGGGACGGTTGTGGCGCCGTCGTTGGGCGATGGGGGTGACGTGGGGACGTTAGGGTGGGCGGTTGTGGTCGTGGTTGAGGAAGACGCCGCGCTCTGCGCGTCCGTTCTGGGAACGCCGGGGTTTGCCGGGTCGTCCCGCGGTTCAACGCCAGGAGTCGACGGGCGCTCGTCTGCGCTTCCCTCGTCAAACTCAACCGCCACCTCCTCCCCCTCGAGCCCCGGTGACGACGAGTCGAAGAACAGGTTCCGTTCCATGGTTACCTGCCCTGTCTTTGGCCAATACACCCGGAAACCCTCTGATTGTTCATCAACACCCATCCACCTGCCCTCCTCAACTCTACCACTCAACTTGGATGTGGGCTTAGCCTTGGACTTGACCCACACCTTCTTGCCCCACTCTAGCACACCCCGAAGGCTCGGCTTCTTCCCCGTAGCCATCTCGTATGGCGTGGCACCGTCGGGCAGCGCGCTCGTTGGTGTCCGATTTTCAACCAGACCACGTGACAAGCTGCCTCACCCCATAGGAAGCGGGGAAGGCCGCTTGCGTGCAGCAGCGCGCGTACACGCTCGGCAATCGTACGGTTGAGACGTTCCGCAACACCGTTGTGTTCGGGCGTGTCGTGGACCGTCAGCCGCTGTGTCGTGCCGTGATCTTCGAGGAATGCAACAAACTCCTTCCCGGTGTACTCGCCACCTCGGTCGGAGTGCAGGATCTTGACTGTCACGTTGTGCTGGGTCTTGTACCACGCGGTGAGCTTCTGGTAAGTGCTGAATGTCTCGTCCTTCTTGCGCAGAAAGTAAATATGCGAAAGACAGCTGTAGTCGTCTGTGTAGGTGACCCAGTATCGGCGGCCATGCCTTGTTGCGACGGGGGCGGGGCCCCAGAGATCCGAGTGCACCTCGTCACCAAGTGCTTTCGCACGTTCCCCATCGCGTCGCTTTGGGACCGGCTTGCGCGTAGCCTTGGCATACACGCACGCCTCGCAGAATGAGGGTGTGGTGTCTGAGGTGTCGAGCCGGACTCCAGTCACGAAACCACGTTCAACCATCCGACGCGCAACATTTGGAGAGATGTGGCCGAGACGGGCATGAAGCTGATCAATGGTGAGCTTCTCGACTGCTTCATTTGCCTCCTCATAAGCTGACCCCTGCATAACTGCATAGATACCACATTGCGAGCGTGGCACCTCCCCGACCTTTCTGCCTGACGGTGTGCGGATTGTGCATATGCTGTTCACAAAGGTGGTCGAGAAACCGAGCTCATTGAGGCGTCCAACCGACACAAGAGTGTAGCCCACCTCGGGAGCATAGAGCACCTTGGTAAGTCTTAGCTGAGAAGCTTCGACACCGTTCGGAATGTCAATGACTAATTCCCCTTTCCCAACAGCTTGGAAACTTGTTTGCTGCGGACTGGAAAGGCTTTGGGGGGATCTCCGTGAAGGTCTCGAAGTCGTCACAGTACGGGGAGAGGTGTCGCGTGGCACCGGAATCAAAGATAGCGCGGCGATGCCTGCTGCGGGCTGCACTATTGACACCTGGAAGAACAGCAGCGGATAACTCTGGCTCGTCAGTCATGTTGGTGACGGAGGTGTCATTGTGCACTGAGTCGGGGTTGACGCCGCTGGTGGAACTGGCCAGGTCCCGCGCGACATCACCATACACTTCCAGACACATATCTCCAGCCCATGCCTCGAACTCTCCGCCCTCATCTTCCTCCATCTCCGAGAACCAGCCCCCTTCATCATCATCTAATGTAGGCACGCTGTCACTAGCGTCGCTGCCTGACACTGAATATAGACTCGGCATCGAACCGTGGCCTTCGTCGTCATCTACCTCCGATGCACCAGACATGCTTTCGGCTATCCAGAAGCCATCGCTGTCAGAGTCGTAGTCGACGGCCACATTTGCAGACCCGGTGGTTTTCAAGCCAGACTTGCTTGATGAGCTGCCGTCAGTCTTCTTCGGCTTAGGACACTTGTCCCGAATGTGACCCTTCTCGCCGCAGTTCCAGCACGCGCCCCGAAATGGTCGCTTGCTCTTTCCTCCTCCTCCACTGCCTCCCGTTGCTAACAAGGCAACGTCGTTTGCATTCGAGTTGCTGTTACTGCCACCAGTGTTTGCCCCTCGTTCGCACGTGAGACACTCATACTCCTCAACCACAAGGTCCATCAGGACTTGAATATCAAATTTCTTCTCTGCCGAGGATCCTCCGATAAGACGAGCAGACGCAAGGAGACCGCTCGCATATTGGCTAAGTTTTGTCGGGAGTGACCAGATCACAGTCAACTGATAGTCCTGATCGGAAATCTCGACACCGCATGTCGCAAGCTCCTCCTTCTTCGCAGCTAGATCTTTGAAGAAGGTGTTGACATCGCCAGAACGAGGCACGCGCAGGTCGAGGAACTCCTTGCGAAGTGCGGTCTGAGCAAATGCACTCTTCGCAGTGTAGTCGGTGACAATGGAGGCCCAGCGTGCGGCTACTGTAGCAATCTTGTTGGTGCGAATAACAGTTGAGTCAGGGAGTCGTTGTGAGAGAAGATACTTGGCAGATGCTTCGTCATCGTCCCAAGTCTGAATCGTGGCGAGTTGCTTCTCGGATAAGGCTGCACCCGCAGCAACTGTGAATGAGGGGCGGGGAGCGGTGCCGTCAAAATGGCCCCACTTCTTCTTTGCAGCGATAGCATCCTTGAAGTGAATTGAGAAGATGACCCAGTTGGTTCCCTTCGGGTCCAGCTTGGGCACATTTGATGGGAGGGTGTCGGTAGAGACGGGAACAGCAGACATGGTATCGAGGCTTGTTACGAAAGGTTACGAGTAGAGAGTGGCTTAGCAGATTAAGGCAGGGCCCATAACCTGTAGAAATCTAGAGTAGAACTGACTCAGCCTCGCACGAGTAACACGAAGGTCTATATATTCACCTAGAGTAGAACTGACTACAATAGGGTAAGCAATAGATATGGAAAGGTAAACTATATGGGGCTCACCTCAGCCTCGCACGAGTAACGCGAAGGTCTGAGGAAGCCCGGACATGAGACCGCAAGTATATAACAGAAGATAGCAGTTCCGGTACCGAAAGAATAACAAATGTAAGGTACGATACTTCCGTAAACCCCGAAACTGCTCCGTAGTGCTCCGAGCGAGTTGCACCTTCAATACTGAGCACCTCCACTTGGGACATAGTCCTAAATGAGACAATGTCCGTATTTTGCGCGGTGTATTGGATTGTCGGACGACTTGGCTTTAAAGCATGAATTGTAAAGATGTATATCACCTGGTACACACGTCATAACTTAATACTCACATAATACATACATTCTGCCGACATGCCTTCCACACCTTGAACTACAGGGGACATAGACCGATGCTATCAGGACCCATAGAGTCTGGAAATATCTGAAGAATACTCAAGCTTAAACGGCCAACAACCTTATACGTGTATACAAGTCATGTCATGACAAGCCTTAGACCGTAGCGGGATGACCGAAGTTAGTTCCATACCAATCTTTCCAACCGCGAGTTACACCGGTGCCTCGAAGCAGCGCATCTGTGCTCATTTCGTTGTAATAAAGTCAATAACGAAGGCAGGAGATCGCCAGCGAGAAAACTCACCATTTCTTCCTCCACCCTCGAGAACCTAATGTGATGTCCTCTTCTGAATAAACGCTGTCCACACGTCTTGAAACCTCTGCATGACGGCGGCAAGCGAAACCGTGAGACTCTGTCCTGACCCCTCAACACCTCCTGGGGAGACACCTTTATTTTTCCCCACTTGCTTACGACCTCCAAACAACTCCTTCAAGACGTCAAACACGCATTGTGTGTAGGAGTCGGATAGAGGTGCAAAATCTTTCATGACAAGAAGAAGTACTGCCAGTTGTAAATCGGATGGTAGATGGTCGGGAGGGAAAATGAGTGTGCTCGCAACCTTGACATCTTTGTGTGTGCGTGTGATAGAAGACAGCGCATGCCTCGCATCAGGGGTTGGAATTGAGATGGTAAACTGGGCTTGAGAGGGGCCCCACATAGAAGATGAGGGTGAGCAACAGAATTCAATGATGGATCGAGGCGACGCGGAGACAGCGCGTTCAATGACGAAGACGGTCGAGCGAATAGGATGGTTAACATAGATAGCAAGAAATCCTTGATTGTTCTTAATGCTCCTGTAATGCTCTACCTTGGTGATAGTAGCATCAGAAAGGTAGGGTTTCCGATGTGAAACGAGGCTGATCCATATATCAATATCTAGACCTTGGGCACCCTTTTGAAAAGGAATATTCTCGAGGTACTCTGCGTTGTTCTGCATTGGGGGGATGGGAGTTGAGAAGGGTGAAACAAGGCGGTCGGGCATTCGGAGATTGTAGTTATAATGCAAACGTGGACTCACGAGGATGCTTATCAAACGCCCACACAACGAGCTTCGGGGCTTTATTGGTCAAATGAATGTCCACCTATGGAGCATGTATGTTTCGTGACCTATGTGGAATCTTCTTCAGAATATGAGCAGGACAACATGTGAGGCTCGACGCACTTGGCAAGATTAGATGGACTTGAGTTGGTCCATGTGGGTCCATATCGAGGTTGGATAGTTGCCCATAACACTTCAAAACAAAGCGCCGTGCTCACATGATATTGATATGCCCTCATTGTAGATACGATAGGGTGTGAGTGTGAGTGAGTTGTCCTTCTCGACATTTATGTCCCGTCTGAAGTGATAGTGCACCGAAATGTTACCAGATTATCACTGTTCCCGATTCCCGACCTATACAGAGATTAGCAGATAGGCTGGAAGAACAACTATGCGAACCAACCATCTGATATTGTAAAACCGTAGAGAACCCCCTTGTGATTGGTTTCTTTAGTTTCTGCTTTTTTTCCGCTTCACTCGCTGCAAGTCTGCTATTATTGTTAGCGCTTCGAGAATTGACCATCCTATGAGCGCTTATGGAGATTTCGATGACACTATAAGGGCACCACCAACTTACCGGAGAATGGAATGCACACCTTCATGAGAACATCTACTAGCGAAGAGGTTGGTCGTACTAACAACTGGTCATTCTTGAGTCAATTGAAGTTATGACGACCAGTTTGGGCTCGCTTCAAGGTGACCTATGCAGCACAGACTCAAATTCATGATATACATGAAACACTTACCTGTTAAGAGCCGGCTCATAACACATGATACATGATCATCTGATCATATGACACGTGGTCTATGACCAACGGATATGGCCTATACCCGGTGACCGACCTTTTGACTTCACCAACAGACATTGAGTTATCTTATCTTATCTTCTACCCCTGATCAGCGATCATGTCATCACAGTTACCTGAACGGTTCCTGTTCCTGGTTCCTGTCCCTGCCCCAACGGTTTGTTCGTTGATTCTTCAATCGTTGATCGTTTGCTTCTATTTACCTCGGTACCTTAAGAAGCACGGACCTTCTGTCGATCTTGCCCTAAAGTAGTTTACGTATATATAGAACGAGCCAGATACCTGTATCGCCAGCTCGTTCACCTTTGTTACTCCCCACCTGTTCTTACTCTTGACCTTTGGTACTAGCCATACCTCTGCTACATCATAGTCTTTGCCAATAGGCCAGACTCTTGATTGTCAATAGAACATCTGCTTGAGCATCGGTTTGACTTGCCCTGCGCTTCTCTCTACCATCATCCTCAACCACTCAGTCGTCATCTCAATACTGGCTGAGTTCTACACAGGACTAGCAGTATTCTATCTCGACTTTAGTGGACAGCATATCTACTGCCATCCAGGTCCGCATCAGGTCGTACCCGCACATCTGTGGGAAAACCTTTGTGCATTCCTGGAGACGCGATACCATCACGAATCCCTTGTGCATCCCGAATTACGCACACAAGTAGCCGCTGGTGCCTTTATCGGACGTACTTGGATTTGGCACGTCCCTCAGTGACCCAGGAGCCTCCTGGCACATCACGTGCGAAGACCAGGTCTTAACACTTGAACGAGCTCACCTGCCCCTGCCTCACTCTGGACGGACTACCCTCCCCAAATACCGAGATCGTCGGTGTCATCACCTTCCATCTACACGAAGGCGATTTACGCCGAACGCACACACTCTCCATCACCCTTGTAGCAGAACCACCCGAGGTCATTAGCAGTGCGCTTAACCAAATCACCGACAGTTTGTTCAGACCGCTACTCCATCACCCCCCATACCGATACCGACTCGAAAGGGACGGATACGTTACGTTCCCCATCTCCATCCGGATCACGCCCCACTACTCCAACCTTCGCCCAGCCAGTGAAGATGAGTACCACCAAGACCCCAGAACCGGAACCCCCGGACAAAGCCTTTCAACTGCCCAGCGTACCAGACCGACTATTGAAAGTCACCCAAGGAAACAGAAATTGGGTCCAGTACACACAGAGGTTCGGGGCGGTCACCCTCCTAGCCAGAACAGACGACCAACTCAAAAAGAAATACTACCTGAGAGGACTCAAGAAAGAACTCGCCGTGCGAGTCCTTCAGGACGGAGTACCAGATCGTTTTGAAGATCTAATAACTCAAACAGGAAAGCACGCGGAGTCAATGGAAGAAGAAGCTTTTCAAGAAGCCTATAGACCAATCCTATCGCCATACCAAGGAAGGAAAAGGAAGCGTGAAGGTACTGACAACGACATTTGTTTTAGTTGCAGTGAACCAGGACACTGGGCAAGGAACTGCCCAAACCGAAGGAACAAGAAGCCAAAGAAGACCCTATGGGAAAGGATGCAAGGAACCCCAGAACGGAACCGATACCAGGAAAAGAAGCTCGCGGAAGCTTCGGAGATACAGCATCTCTTGGAACGGATCTCGGATAGGCGCCAGCCAACACCTATTCCGACAAGCAATCGGTTCTCGCCAATCGCACACTTGTGCGAAGAAGTAGAAGTCGAAGAAGATCCCAGACCAGCCATCTCGATCTCTTCAATCTCTCAGATTGTAAGAACAGGGGCACCATCACTTCGAATTGAAATAGATCTCGTAGGATCCAATAGGACGGCAAGAACCACTGCGTTAATCGACAGCGGAGCAACCGGCAACTTCATTAATCGCCGGTTCGTAGAGAAACATCGAGTCGCGACTATTCCCACTCGACCCATCCCCATAAATCACGTGGGAGGAGAATCACTAGGAAACATTACCGCACGGGTAAACATAGGCGTTCGCATTCACGGAGAAAATCGCGGAACGCACCAGGAACGAACCTTACTATTTGTCTCGGACATAGGAAAGGAGGACGTGATTCTAGGAACCGACTGGTTGTTAAAGCACAACCCAGAAGTCGACTGGCATGCCTACGGGCTGCACCTCACGAGATGCCCACCCTCCTGTCTAATACAAGGAGGGCCGGTCAAGGCCAAAAGAGCCTTTAGGAAGAAAACAATATTCCCCACCCTCGAAGAGAACAGGATAGAGGCCGAGGGCTATCAGCGCCGGGACTACAGCATCCCATCACAAAAGGCGGGAATACCTAGGACAGGCCGGAAAGTGGGAAACACCACAGTACCACATCCGCGGACAATACCTAAAGATCCGGGGTTCACAACCCGAAGGTTGAATGCGCATCTTCGCGCTCGGGCCAAACAAATGGAAGCCCCCACATGGGCCGAAGAAGATGCAACAGAAGACGGTAGCGGCAAGTCCGCACTTTCCTCCACGAACCTAGACGAAGATGGAGTATACCTCGTCAGGTACCTAGAAACGGGAGCTCTAGAAGCACTGGAACTATACAACGACTCCGAGGAAGGAGTAGACATCCACAGAGCCGAAACCCAGGAAAAGTTGCAGCCTTGGGGCATGCGCGAAGAAAAGTCGCGACCTTGGGGTACGCGCGAAAACAAATCGCGGCCTAGGGGCACGCGTGAAGACAAGGAAAATCAGCCGCAGCCTTGGGGCGCACGCAAAGAATTCAAGAATAAGTCGCGGCCTAGGGGCAAGCGCGAAGACCCGCCCGGGCCGGAACCAAAGAAACAGACGAAGCATACTAACTCACAGCGCTTAGCGGAAGAAGCCGCAAAAGGAAAGCCGGAGTTATCATTCGAGGAAATTGTACCAAAGGAATACTGGGACTACAAAGAAGTATTCACCGGACGACCCAAAGGACGGCTCCCACCGGAAAGACCATGGGACCATCATATTGACATCAAGGAGGGCATGGAACACTCATTATGCCCCAAACTCTACAGTCTAAGTCCTATCGAACAGGCCGAGCTCAAGAAATTTATAGAGGAAAATCTGGCCAAGGGATTCATCAGGGAATCCAAATCGCACATCGCATCACCCTTCTTTTTCGTCAAAAAGAAGAACGGAAAATTGCGGCCAGTCATGGATTATCGACGGTTAAATGAAATAACCGTGAAAAACAAGTACCCCCTGCCGATAATCCAAGAACTTTTAGACCTACTCAAGGATGCGGAATACCTCTCGCTTATGGATGTTGACACAGGTTTCAACAACATAAAGATGTTTGAAGGATATTCACAAGGCGGCATTCCTAACGAATCTAGGAATGTACGAACCCCTCGTCATGTACTTCGGATTAACGAACTCGCCGGCCACCTTCCAAACCATGATGAACTCGCTCTTCAAGGACCTCATCTACTCGGGGAAGGTTGCAATCTACATGGACGATATCTTGGTATTCACCAAGACCATGGAAGAACACATCCGAATCGTACAGCAGGTCCTCCAAATATTGAAGGACAACGATCTCTACCTGCAGCCATCGAAATGCCATTTCCACAAGGAAACTGACGTACTTGGGGTACGTCATATCGCATGGACACCTGGAAATGGATCCAGTCAAGGTAGAAGGAATCGCGCAGTGGCCGACGCCCACTCGCGTCAAGGAAGTACAGTCCTTCCTTGGATTCTGCAATTTTTATCGCAGATTTATAAAGGATTACTCGAAAGTAGCACGACCGCTATTCGAGTTAACACAGAAGGAACACGCCTGGGTATGGACCCCAGGATGCGAGCAGGCCTTCCAACAGCTTAGAAAGGCATTCACCGAGTCACCTGTACTAATCATGCCGGATACGGAACAGCCATTCCGCATCGAATGCGATGCCTCTGATTTTGCTACAGGTGCAGTACTCTCGCAACAGGCCAAGGACGGCAAGTGGCACCCATGTGCCTATATATCGAAATCCCTTGCACCCGCAGAACGAAACTACCCATATACGACAAGGAACTTCTGGCGGTAGTACGGTCGTTCGAAGCATGGAGACATTACTTGGAAGGCGCCACACACCAGGTCGACGTCTGGACCAATCATAAGAATCTGGAATGGTTCAGGACATCACAGAAACTAAATCGTCGACAAGCCCGGTGGTCGCTTTATTTGTCACGCTTCGACTACAAACTCACACACAAGGCGGGGACCACGAATAAATCAGACGGTCTGTCTCGGAGGCCAGACCATAAAGAGGGGGTGGAATTAGACAATTCGGGAGAAGTCCTCCTCGGGCCGGAAATTTTCGATAAAACAACCCAGCCAAACTCCCGGACCCCCTTCACAGAAGCAACAAACATCAGATCTGTCCATCTCGGCGCAACAGATCTGATAGAACCTCTCGATCCACAGAAGATCTTCCACCTTAGGGCAACGGGAAGAACGGCGGTTACCATGATCGAGACGGAGCTTAGGGACCGCATCATAGCAGGAAACAGGGAAGACCCCTGGCTATTGGAAATACTGAAACAGGTCAATGAACTCGGACCAAGATCCCTCAAGAAAGGCTTGCAGGAATGGAACGAAGAGGACGGCCTCGTACTACATCGCGGAAAGGTTTACGTACCGTCAAACGGAGAACTACGAAGGGACATAATCAAACGGCATCACGACAACCGAACAGCGGGACATCCAGGAGTTAGAGGTACCCTGGCGTCAGTCGGTCAAGACTATACTTGGCCCGGAATGTCTAACACGGTACAACAATACGTGGAAGGATGCGCAATATGTCAATCAACGAAGAACGACACACACCCGACAATGGTGCCGTTACAGCCTACGGAGATACCGGACCGACCATTCGGAACAATCACAATGGATTTATTACAGATCTCCCGGAGTCAAAAGGATACGACTCAATACACGTGGTCACGGATCGGTTAACGAAGACAACGATCATCACCCCTTGCAAGAAGACGATCGATTCCGACGGAACGGCGAAATTACTCTTAGATCACACATGGCGACGGTACGGATTACCGGACAAGATAATTTCGGACCGCGGAACGCAATTTGCGTCTAAAGTAGCACAGGCGCTACTAGAAGAATTAGGGATCAAGTCATCCCTTAGCACGGCTTACCACCCACAGACGGATGGAGCAACGGAACGGATGAACCAGGAACTGGAGCAATACCTCAGGGCATTTTGCAGCTCCACACAGGACGACTGGGCCGAACTTATTCCCTATGCAGAATATGCCCACAACTCACACCAGCACTCGGTGACAAAGATCTCGCCGTTCGAGCTCCTTCATGGATACCAACCAAGAGCTTACCCTGCAATCGTCGGAAACACAAATGTACCCACTGCCGACAAGCGCCTAGAACTGTTAAAGAGAGCACAGCAAGAAGCAAAGGCCAGTTTGGAAATTGCAGCAGAATCCATGAAGACTCAGCACGACAAGTTTGGGGTAGAACTTCCCCCATTCAAGAAAGGCGATCAAGTATGGCTCGACGGAAAGAACATACACATGGATCACCCCTCGGAGAAGTTAAGGCCAAAAAGATTTGGGCCATTCAAGATTTTGGACACCATAGGAACGGTTAACTATCGGCTGGAGTTGCCGAAGAATTGGAGGAAGATACACAACGTCTTCCATGCCTCACGGTTAACCATGTACAAGGAGAACACCACTCACGGTCCAAACTATAGGAAACCTCCACCCGACCTCATCGAAGGACAGGAAGAATTTGAGGTCGAAAGAATTATAGCATCCCGCCGCTTTGGACGTTGGAAGACCCTACAATACCTAGTCAAATGGAAAGGGTACCCGGAATCCGACAACTCATGGGAATCAGCGGACGCGGTCAAGAACGCAAAAGAGGAAGTTAGTGACTTCCACAGGAAATACCCACTGGCAGTCCGAGGCATGGAGCCGTCTACTCGGGAATTACAACTCGCACTCGACAGGAACCAGATAGTGGAACTGTGCGACAGACAAATTCGGTTAATGAAGACCTCGGCAGGGAAGAAACTACTCGACGCAGGTTTAACGGTCAAACAAGCGGAGACCACAATACAGGAAGAAACCTCGAGACGGAAGCTGACACAGACATCAGCAGGAAAGAAACTACTAGGCGCAGGAATAACGGTTAAACAGGCAGAAACCGCTATACAGGAAGAATCCATAAGGCGCAAGTTACTCGTTCACCCAATAGGGAAGAAACTACTAGCCACGGGAGCCACGGTCGCACACATACGAGCATCCATGGTGGATGAAGAATACAGGCGAAGGCTCAGGAAGACAAAGCTAGGAAGACGGCTCCTAGCTACCGTGCACACCGGCGGAAATCAGGTTGGGACTCAAGAAAGCCCAACCATTGTTACCCAGTGGACAGATCATTATGCATCGACAAGGGAAGAACCTCACCTACGACACAGAGAGTCTAGGAAAGAGCACTCAGACGAATAAACGCGAACGCGCTCAGGAAACGAAGGTGGCCCCTTCCTCTTCCTCTCGTACATCGACATATTCCCCTGGAGTCAAACACGAGTCAAGGAAATCCCAGAAATCAACATGGGCCAGGAAGAATGCGGACGAACAAGTATCAAATTGGAGATACCGCGCAGTCAAGGACCTGGAGAGACAAATGACCAAGGGACTCGCTTGGAAAAAGATTCACTTCGTCAAAATGCCGACGAAGACGACGGATCAGAAGAAGGCTCGATTCACACACCGGAACCAGAGGACACGTCTTATCAAAACGCCGATGAAGACTACATGGACGAAGGCTCGGATTACTCGCCGGACGGAGAAGAATACGAAGACGCTATGGACCTAGACAGCGCGATGGAGAATGGAGGAAAGGACCCCTCTCCACGAAGAAATGAAGAGAAGAAGGGACGGACTCAGAAATGTCCTATTCACCAACAAGGCTCACCCCTTCCTCCGCACTGAACAACACCCCCCACCATACACACCATATGGAAGCGGCGCCTGGCGCGTCTCAGCAAGAGACATCGACTCAGACGAGGACACACCCCCTCGTACCCCTAGTACCCCCGACTCTGACGGAGACATACAGATAACCTCCGAAGACGAGCAACGAAAATTCGACATGGCCGAAGAAATAGGAGACCTATCAATTAAGGACACCCCTGGACGGCTACCAGGTGGCATGGATATTGACAGTCTAAACACACACACAGAACGGCCGGCGCTATCTATTACGATACCGCAGGAAACAGGATACCTCACGCCCCACTCGAGCACAGCGGGCAGCGCTTCAACAAACGAAGCCCCTTGGAGAACCACCCAACCAGCGAACTGCTATGGAAGGACACCGACAGTAATCTTGGCCGATTAACTATCGATCCCAATGCCATGGACACCGAAGATGATCTTGGCCGATCACCTATCACGGAGTTGGAACCAGAAATATCCAGAGAGGAACAGCGATGGCAAGAGATTCAAACCCAGCAGATTGGCCAAGCAGGACCAAACGAAGCAGGGCCTATATTAGAGAGCCCGACGCCTGGAATCTCCCCACTCTCCCTTGACCACCCTCTACTCGCACCCCCTCCTCTGCTGGACAGCAAGTGGTACAATAACCCAGAGCTGTACCACTAGATCTCTCTTACCCCCAAGGAGAATGCCTAACGAACGGGACCCACGCGTTGCCATATACAACGCAGTCAAAGTCATGCTTGAACTCGCGCTCCGCGCTCTGCAAGACATTGACGCATACGCACACACACCGTCGGAACCATCCCCTCAGGTTTTCCCTACCAGTCCTGAGTCTTCCTCATCACCGTCTTTACCGTCACTCCCGGTTCCACCTATGCCACGCCCACCGACACCGGCTAGACGCTAGTCAAACCAACGTCCCGGACCACGCATCATTATGCTTCTCCTTCGCCTGACTCACGCCTAGTCAATCCCCACTCTATCATTGCAAAGCACTACCCGACTTCTGCCTTGGCCTACATATCGCACAACCCAACCGACCGTTACCCATTGCGCTATATGTCAGGCCGAGGTTAGAAAGGGGGTGGTGTTAAGAGCCGGCTCATAACACATGATACATGATCACCTGATCATATGACACGGTCTATGACCAACGGATATGGCCTATACCCGGTGACCGACCTTTTGACTTCACCAACAGACATTGAGTTATCTTATCTTATCTTCTACCCCTGATCAGCGATCATGTCATCACAGTTACCTGAACGGTTCCTGTTCCTGGTTCCTGTCCCTGCCCCAACGGTTTGTTCGTTGATTCTTCAATCGTTGATCGTTTGCTTCTATTTACCTCGGTACCTTAAGAAGCACGGACCTTCTGTCGATCTTGCCCTAAAGTAGTTTACGTATATATAGAACGAGCCAGATACCTGTATCGCCAGCTCGTTCACCTTTGTTACTCCCCACCTGTTCTTACTCTTGACCTTGGTACTAGCCATACCTCTGCTACATCATAGTCTTTGCCAATAGGCCAGACTCTTGATTGTCAATAGAACATCTGCTTGAGCATCGGTTTGACTTGCCCTGCGCTTCTCTCTACCATCATCCTCAACCACTCAGTCGTCATCTCAATACTGGCTGAGTTCTACACAGGACTAGCAGTATTCTATCTCGACTTTAGTGGACAGCATATCTACTGCCATCCAGGTCCGCATCAGGTCGTACCCGCACATCTGTGGGAAAACCTTTGTGCATTCCTGGAGACGCGATACCATCACGAATCCTTGTGCATCCCGAATTACGCACACAAGTAGCCGCTGGTGCCTTTATCGGACGTACTTGGATTTGGCACGTCCCTCAGTGACCCAGGAGCCTCCTGGCACATCACGTGCGAAGACCAGGTCTTAACATTACCCCCATTCAGCTCTCTAGTGTCGCCTGCGAGCATTGCTCAAGCGTGTGTGATAAATAGTTGGGCAGGACAGTGGAACGGGAAACACAACTGAGAGTCAAGAGGCAAGACGTCGGGTCCGCGATTTACATACTGACTGCAGTCTGCTCTAGCTTCGCAGATGATGGCACGTGCATAAGTTATTGCAAATTTTCCCATGTTCTTCTTGTTCCATTGGAGTGGATCCTATGCGGCTTGCCTGGCCGTAGCAGCTCTGATGAAACGCCCGTGTGGTCAGTTAATTTGAGCCAGATTCATAAAGCCCAATTTTTGAATAATAAAAAAGGACTCAACCTGAGTATTAAATGCAAGATCCAGACAGTAGGAGCGGGAGCGGACAACAACCAACAATCGGCATCCACCGGCACACCGCAAAGATATTCAAGCGCCGACAGTTTTGCTAAGCATGTTTTCGTTCGTCAAGGCCCGTACTATTGTTGCACCGGAGTTGCAAAAAAAAACAAGATTTCTTTGTAGCGTCTTCAATTGGCTCTCTCTCGCTCCAAATTTTTATAATACCTACGGAAGCTTCTTGAAATGTGTCCTGTTATTTTTTTATATTTTCAAGCAGACTCAAAGAATTATTGTGATATGATTGAGACGGGGTGTCTGAAAACGAGCAAAGCTTGGGAGTTGCAAATCTTGCCGACGATCGGTCACACGTCGTCACGTTTAAACTCGAACTCCGACGGGGCGCACTGCGGAACGACCCATCATGCGGAGATTCAAAGAATGACCAAGCATCACATGGCCCAAGACTCCCTGTCACTCTGCCTGCCATCGGGCACTGCCTGTTGAAAGAAATTTGGTGAAAAGCAGTGGAGCCCTCAAAGTCATAAAAAATAACCTGAATGATTTTAGTAACACCTCTCCATATTGTCGTTTTTTTAGTTTGTAATTGAGCTCAAGGATCTGAGAGATATTGAGCATCTCTCAGATATCTCTGCCCTAAAAACATTATTCATTGTCCTCACTGCTGCACTCAATTTCTATTCTCGCAAAAACTCTGATACTTGAAGAGTGTTTAAATAAACAACTATGAATTTTTTTCAAGAGGTGCCGTCAAAAGTTGCTGCGAGGAGCTCGATTTGAACCTCTCATACCATTTGCAACTCCGGTGCAATGATAGTATGACTCTGGCTGTCAGTTCTAACACGCTAACAATTTATTCCGCCTGCTCCATCCGTCTTCATACAATCACACAACCCAATTGCTTAATATTGAGCTTCCCAGGTTTCATACGTCAGGCATGGCAAGAGTTCTCTGTCAGTGTCTTGATTTTCTATGCTGCGAACATCCCGATCCTGGGACTGCTAGTTGATTAAACCCTGCTGAGCAAGGTGATGCTTGCAGGGACGGGGCAGCAAAAAAATCCGATCAATTCTGCAGCGTAAACTCTATTCAATTCTCTGATCCGTATTCAAGTACTCATGACAATCGTTCACTATGAATTTCCAAACAGTATGTATGGAGTGTTGTCTCCCTTATTGTGAGCAGGTGCGTTAGCATCGGCGCAATATGTACATGAACTTGACAATACCACAGGGGTAGGCATGGTTGACATCTACATTATCAGTTCCAATTCCGTCCTCTTCTCAGTTAAGATGCTTCCAGCAATCTCCAAGTCGACAGTATCGCAGCTGTTATGAACTGCTCGTTCAATAACCCAAGAGTAACAGGTTCTTCCCTAGGTCGCACAATGGACTGAGTGGTGGACGAAGTCTCGACTGTATCAGGCGTTACAGGAGGGAATAATGATTGGCTCTAAGAATCCTGTATGTGTAGATACAGGGGGAACGAAGAGCTTCGTATTCGAAGATACGAAAGAACGAAAGAGAATAGACTGAAGATCCTCAGCCTATTCTATGGGCCTTATATACTATATAGGGTATAGGGTAAGAGTCCGTGTGCTTCTCCAGGTTTCCATCCTAGGAGAGCTGTGGTCGCCGTCTCTCTCAGCCGGCGCCTACTCTTGTACTTCTCCAGTCGCACTGATCCATCATGGTGCGACGAGGTGCTTACCCGTAAGCCCTAAGCCCATGGCATGTGAATACGCCTCTCATTACTGTGTGAACTCTATGAGCCTCATGTCCCTCTCATATAGCCTTTACCGATGTCTTGAAGAACCATCGGTATTGTTGGCTCCTAAGGACATGCCGAATACCTTGATGTACGCTCCGTAGTGGAGCCGCGCCTAGCATGTGATGCTTGATCCATCGGTTAGACCGACCCCGAAGGGCCCCGATCGGTCAAGTCATAACATTACCCCCTTTCTAGGTCCCAACTCCTGAGGGGACTACTCGCTTGAGCAGAAACGAGCTTCATCGTCATTCCACATACAATTGCTTGCTGGTCGTCAAATAGATTGGGATGCGTCTTCCCAATGTCGCTTCGTTTTCTGGGGCGAAGACCGACTTACGTCGTTTACAACGCCTAGGAGTTTTCCTTCTCCGTTGAGCTGTTTGATTTGAAGTTCGGGGCATAGCCACAATACCCTGTCCCTTCTCCCGGTGTTCTTCCTTCACCGCACGTTTTGTGTGAGTACACTTCTAGAGTCAATAGGCAGCTACTCGACCAGGGCTCCCTGGTAGGTTTGATGAGCCAGTGTCATCTGGCGACGATGCAGAAAGGTGTTGTGCGAATGATTATAGGATGAAATAGAAACTCGTCTGTGGATGGGTGTGTGTCGTTCTTCTTTCAAAGTGCCGAAGGCCATGTCTCAGTGTTTCCAGGATAGATCTTCATCTCCTTGATCTCCGGTATCGAGGGGGACTCCAGGTGTGTGGGTTGATCGCTTTACAAAGGCTTAGGCCCACCAACCTATCAAGAATAGACTTTTCTTGACTTGTTTTGAGTCCGGCAAGACCCCTTTGAAGATCCCTAACTCTGTCAGCCCCATACGGTGGCCTTGTCAGGTTAGAGATTGAGTGTTCGTCCAGAGTTTGTTTTTCACTAAGGGTATTGGACACGAGGTAAGGACTTTGAAGAATAGACTTTGAGCCCCATGGTCTCTTGAATAGACCATGGTATCCACTTTGACGGTAATTATGTGGGGTCAGCGTAAGGTATGTCCTGGTAGTTTAACGTCGTGCCGGACGTCCGTAGTTTTTGCGTCTTTGCGGACGTCGGCTAGTTTATCCTTAAGTCATCGCGGACTGAGGCTAGTTTATACAGAAGTCGTTGCGGACTGCCCTGCTAGTTTATCCCAAGGTCGTTGCGGACCTATCCATCTTCCAACGTAGGAGTACCTGTAAACAAGACAGCAGGCGTTTCTGCGCGCCGGAACATTCATCGGTGATGCGCATAGGGCCGTAGACCAGTTCCTCCTTCTTGACAGGGTTCCCATTGAGGTAGGATGGTGACGGTTTATACTATATCAAACCGGATAACTTCTAGAGTTGCGAGAATAGACTGGAAAGCCTATTTTGACACAACTCACATGGCCCTGTAGACAGAAGGGCAGCTCAGTTTATCGTCATGAAGGACGGCAACTAGTTTATAGTCATTGCGGACGTCCGCTATCGCCTGGCTTGAACCTCCCGAGCCTCGATAGATTTAATCCTCCGGGGTGAGGGTAGTTTAAGGTCATTTCGGACTAGTTGTGGGACAATGAACTTGTCCCATAACCACGTCTCCTATACTTTGAAGGAGTATATAGTTTATCGTCATTGCGGACTAGATCAACATCGTGGTGTCAACAACGATGTCGATCGACATCTCCTATGCTGAAAGGAGTGGTAGTTTAACGTCTTTGCGGACGCAGCAATGTCGAAACATATCTCATGTTTGGACACTGCTCACAACCCTGTAAGGAAAGGGTAATCCCAGTTTAACGCCGTGGAGGGCGTCCGTAGTTTACCGTCATTGCGGACGATCGTAGTTTTACATCGTTGCGGATGCACAAAACCTGAGGCACGATCCCAGTTGCCTCTTGACTGGCCCTTGAAGCGGAATCCTTGCTTCGGACTTCAAGGGTAGAATGGGTGCACCATGGAGTAGTTGTGGTCTTTGTCGTCGAAAGACTGACAACCCGCTCCATGTCCCCAAACCCCTCGCACGGAATTGAACCGTGTCGACCCCATATTCTTTTACTGTAGGGCGTATGGAATATGGAAGCGCCTCGACCTAGTCGGCAGGGTTCTGCAACGGTGGAGGCCCTCACTTCCACCGTCTGCCAGAATGCAACCACGCTCCGAGGGTCTTGGTAGCTTTAGCGTCGTTCCGGACGGTAACTAGTTTATCGTCATTGCGGACCAAGCCTTTCGTAGTTTTACATCGTTGCGGATGTAAACTAGAAGGTGCCGACCTTGGCCTGTACTTGGGGATGAGATAGTGCGAGAGTCACCGTCCCTCCAGTGGTACGCTTGATTGAGAGGGTTACCAATCCTCCCATCGGTGCCCCATTTGATTTCGCAGTAGGCATCTGCGCCAGTGGCACTCTTCTTTTCCCTTTTGAAGTATTGATCCTTATGGGCCTGTACTTGCTGGTAGGGGACCGAAACCCTCCAGTGGTACGCTCGATTGAGAGGGTTACCAATCCTCCCATCGGTGCCCCATTTGATTTCGCAGTAGGCATCTGCGCCCATGTTGATCCAGTACTTTCTTCCAAAAGGACCTCCTAATGCGGAAAGGGTCCTGTAAAACTGGGGATCCAAGCGGGACGCCCGATTCGCCTGTCAGAATACCTCTTGACAGTGAGAGTGTTAACATCGCTCCGTCTTGTCTTGGGGAGCTTGAAAGAAAGAAACATAAGTAGCCAGGAGTCTCGACACCTCCTGCCTTCTTATCTTTTCGCAGTTTAATGTCATGCAGGACGTTCGTTCCGGCGTCCTGTGCGTGAAACTGGTACCTGTGGTGCGGAGGGTCCTTTCCTCTCCGTCACCTTGTCTAATATCCTCCACCAATGTCTCCGTAGTCTCCGTACCCTTCGTCTGGTCTGTAGTAGGGGTCGATGTCGTCGTAATTATCGCCTTCGACCTCGTCCCAGGCGTCTAGTTCCGCTCGAGTCCAGGAAGTAGTCCGCTGAGTCGGGCGCTGGCGGACTGGAGTTCTTCTACCAATGTGTGGATGCGCTCCTTCAACTCGATTATCTCGAGGACGGTTTGGAGTCGGCGAATCTCTTGGTCAAGTTCTTCTAGGACTGTTTCGCCTGGGTTGAAGGGTTGCCCTTGTTCTTTGGCTCCCTCGTCCCTCATTTCTCCTGTACCTTGGAGGATGCTCCTCATTGCTGCCTCCCGCGTCCTGCCCGGTGGATTGTCCTGCCGATATGGGAGGAAGGGGCTCTCGGTCCCTTCGTGCCTGTCGTTGGATCGTAGTCCAGACGTACTCGGTCTGGGTGGATGCGTCTCGACTACCTGTAGCCGGTATCGCTCTGCTAGCTTCGCTCCATGGCTGGACGCGGAATGGGTCAATCCGAACGGGACGGACAGGATGTGAGGAGTGTCTTGTGTCGGTGCGCGATATGAGGGCGGGTAAGAGCTCCAAATTGATGAAGGAGGAGAACTCGTCCGGGTGAATGAGTAGGGCGTAAGCCCCATTATTTCCTCGGGCGTACCAGGAGGCGGCTCTATGATCATCTGCATAGGCCAGAAGCCTGACCTGGTCGCTCGCGTCAGCCAGGCGTCGGGGTATGTCGTCGCTCTCGCTCCCTGGTTGCCCGCGGAGATGGTGGTGCGCTGGAGCAGCGCGTCTCCTAGCCCTTCCAGTTCTCCGGGGTGCAGATTTCCACTACCGGTAGGGGATCCTCTGGTCCTGGCAGCCGATGTACCAGCCGTTGCTGGTTCTTGTATACCTCCCTCAGCAACTGTAGGCGGTTCCAGGTCCGCAGGGTTTCCCGGTCTTCTTCTGCTTCTCGTTTCCTGCCTTGTGTCTCCTTGAGCCAGCGCTGTCGTCGGTCGCGGAGGCGTTGACGGAGTAGGTCTTCCTTCTTCCTGGTGTCCTTCATCGTGCTCGTCATGAGTTCTCTCAGGCCTGGGTGAGGCTCGGGAACTCGTTCGATCTTCGATGGTGAGCGCGATCTGGTGGGCAGCGATTGGTATGGAAATTCCTTCTGGAGTTGCTGGGCGGCTGCCTCGGCTAGGGCGTCCAGTGTCAGGGTTGGCCACGGCCAGAATGATGTCTGGTGAAGGGTTTCTTGAAGGGGAGGAGGTAGTTCCGTCATCGATGAGCATGGCACGTTCAGGGGAGTAATCAAGGGATGAGTGGTCGGACATGTACTGGGGAGGATAACTGCCTTTCGAAAAGGAGGGGGTCTCTCCTTTTTATATCTTCCTAAAGCTTAATCGCCGCAGGTCAGGGTTTGTCCGGGTAGCTTTCGTGGAATTCACGAAGCGCCTCGTCGGCCGTGTCTTTGAGGAGGGCAAAGGGTTCCCAAGTGTTATCGGCCTCGGAGTATCCGACCCACTTGACAAGATATTTGGTTCCTCGTCCTTGGCGTCTTGAATCAAGAATGGCCTCCACTTCGTAGTGCTCTTCTTCATTCAAGATCTCTGGGGCAGGTCTGGGGAAGTTCCTTCCGTGGGCCTCTGTCTCGTGATACTCCGTGAGCATGGAGGCATGAAATACCGGGTGTATCTTCCAAGTTTCGGGTATTTCTAGCCGATAAGCCAGGGGGCCGATTCTTTCGGTCACTGAAAAGGGACCATAGCGTCGAGGTGCCAACTTGAATTTTGGATGAGTCATCCGAATGTGGGTTCCTTCTAACCAAACTTGGGTTCCTACTTCCCACTGCGGAAGTTTCCTGTGCAGGTCCCGGTCCTTGGCGTGCTGCGCTGCTATTTGTAGACTTGCGGCCGCATCTTCTTGGACTTCCTTGATTAGCTGCAAATGTTCAGTCACTGCGGGCACCTTGGTTTCCAGAGCTGAATCGACCAAATATGGAGGATTAAACCCATAAAGGACTTCAAACGGCGACTTCCCAGTGGCGGAGTGTCTTCGGGTATTGTGAGAGAATTCTGCGAAGGGGATCAAGTCTACCCAGTTATCTTGATGGTAGTTGCAGAAAACTCGCAGGAATTGCTCGATCTCTTGGTTTACCCGTTCTGTTTCTCCGTCCGTTTGGGGGTGGTAAGCCGTGCTGAGAGCAGGGGTAATTCCCATTCCTTTCCATAGTTCCCTTGTGAACTTTGCCGCAAATTGAGGACCTCTGTCGGACACCACCTTGGTTGGTAGTCCGTATCGTTTGAATACATTATCTTGGAAGAGTGTCGTGGTTTCTTCGGCCGTGATTGTCTTCTTGCACGGAGTTATGACTATTCCTTTTGACAGACCCTGATCGACCACCACGTTGATCGAGTCGTAACCTCTGCTTTCCGGGAGGTCTGTCACGAAGTCGGTGGAGATAAAGCGCCAAGGAGCGTTTGTGGTTTCCAGCGGTTGGATCGGTGGATGGGTCCTGTGGGGAAGGTTCTTGGTAGATTGGCAGACTGCACATCCATCCACATATGCGTGTACAAATTTGGTCATGCTTGACCACCAGTAATGGCGTTGGACCAATTCTAAGGTCTTTGCTCGCCCCGGGTGTCC
Organism: Heterobasidion occidentale; assembly: GCA_039111635.1. Classification (NCBI taxonomy): domain Eukaryota; kingdom Fungi; phylum Basidiomycota; class Agaricomycetes; order Russulales; family Bondarzewiaceae; genus Heterobasidion; species Heterobasidion occidentale. The sequence goes on along the minus strand of JBCAQO010000002.1, from coordinate 3,709,785 downwards.
TGTAGCCATAGTGTCATGGTGCGTTTTGACAATCATTCGTCGAAGGAGGTCGTCCTTTGGGACGCATATGTAACTGTCGCGTCTTGTGATGCCCTCTTCGTGTGTCCATTTTCCTAGGTCGCCCTTCATTGCGTTTGGACCTTTTTCCAGCAGTTTCTTAAGGGCGACATCAACCAGCAAATCGTGTTCCAAGCGCGAGTGTCGAATAAGGGAGAGGATGTCTGAGGATACGAGTTCTGTTGTTTTGACGTGTATGCCTTCGCTTGGCTCTACTAGAGTTTCACTGGACTCGGCGAAAAATCTGGACGGGAGTAGAGTCTGTGCCTTGTTATCAGATTCCACCCCCTCACTAAGGTCTGGACGCCTGGACAGAGCATCGGCATGATTAGTAGTTCCAGCCTTGTAACTGAGCTGGAAGTCAAATCGGGACAAAAACAGACTCCAGCGCGCTTGTCGCCTTGACAGGTCGCGCGCCGTCTTAAAGTGCTCTAGGTTTTTATGGTCCGTCCAAACCTCAAAGGGATGTCGAGCGCCTTCGAGGTAGTGTTTCCAGTGTTCCAGTGCTTTGATGATGGCGAGGAGTTCGCGATCATGCACGTCGTAATTTCGTTCGGCCAGTGAGAACGATCCTGAGAGGTATGCAACAGGGTGCCAGTCGTTATCAGGTCCTTCCTGTAAGAGGACTGCACCATATGCCGCGAGGGAAGCGTCGGTAACAAGCCGGTAAGGACGCATCGGGTCAGGATACAACAGGACGGGTCGGCTGATGAAGGTTTTCTTCAGTCGATCAAACGCCTGTTGGCACTCCGTGGTCCAGTCCCATTTCACATCCTTCTTTGTGAGGTCATGCAGGGGCCGAGCGATCAAGGAGAATTTATCAATGAATCGTCGGTAGAAGTTCCCTAAGCCTAAGAAAGAGCGGATGTCGCGAACTGTGCGTGGGATGGGCCATTCCTGGATAGCTTCAATCTTCGAGTCTTCCATAGCGACGTGGTCTTTTGAGATCGTGTACCCAAGGTAGTTCAGCTTCTCCTTGTGGAACTCGCACTTTTCTGGTTTGAGGTAAAGATCGTTGTCGTGCAGGATTTGGAGGACTCGCCGAAGAATCACAATGTGTTCCGCTGTGGTCTTCGTGAAGATGAGGATGTCGTCCATATATACCGCTATTTTCCGGGCCAGGATGAGCTCTTGGAAGATCATGTTCATCATGGCTTGGAAGGTTCCTGGGGAATTACAGAGCCCAAAGAACATTACTGTAGGTTCGAAAAGTCCCAAGGGTGTGACGAAGGCCGCCTTGGACTCGTCACCTTTCTTGATGCGCACGTTGTTATATCCCCACCGAACATCGAGCTTTGAGAACACCGTTGCGCCTTTAATGATATCCAATAGTTCTTGGATTAATGGCAGGGGGGTGACATCTCGAATGGTGTGTTCGTTAAGGTGGCGATAGTCTTGTACCGGACGGAGCTTGCCATCTTTCTTGCTTACAAAAAAGAAAGAGGCCGCGCTGTGTGCTGTTGACCGACGTATTGTTCCTCTGGAAAGGTGCTCCTTGACGAACTTCCCTAACTCATCATGCTTTTCCGGGCTTAGAGGAAATATCCGCAGGGCCTGGGGTACAAAGGATGGTTTAAGATTTATCGCGTGGTCCCATATTGTATGTTGGGGAAGCCTTTGCGATCGTCGTTCGCTAAAGATGTCGAGGTAGGAATGGTACTCTGTCGGCACCCGACCCTTCAAGTCGGTGGTGTCGATTTCTTCCTCCAGATCTTCGTCAAAGCTTGCGAACCCCGAGGGTTCTGGAGCTACCTTCCTGATGACGGGTTCCCCTGCGCTATCCATTGCGGAGGGGTCAAACTGTGTTTGCGCTTTTTCAGCGACTTTTCCTGAAGCTTCGCCCTGGGCTGCCTCTTGTTGGGCTTGCCGGTGTTCCTTCCTTTCGGCTACTTGTTCTTCGAGCCACTCCCGAGCCTTACGTTGTCGGGATTTGTGCTTGAGTAGTTCCATGAACCGAGTTTTCCATTCCTTCGCGGGTACTTGGCTCCATTGTTCTTTAGTCCAAGTCCACGAAGGTCCTACCGGTTCTGAGACAAGATGCGGTTTCGTCCGCTGAGGAACCTTGTCACCGCGTAGTTTCGCTAGCCATGCCTTCTTGGTAGGCTCTTCCCTTGCCTTGGTAAACCCATATGGTTGTCGGCAATCTCTGGGGCAACGATCAAAGTGTACTTCACGGCGCCTCCACCCGATGGAGGGGTCGTGGTATTTCAACCAATCCGTTCCTAGGAGCATGTCGTCTTTTCCTAGATTGGTGATGAACATCTGGACGCGTTCAGTGTGAGTTCTCCCTCGTCTATCCTTGACGGTGAGATTCGTGTCTAGGCCTCGTCGAATGAGGCCTGCCTTGTTGATGGTGTCATCGACGTTGCGAACGCGGATGAGGCGGTTTAAAGGATAGGTGGGGAGATTGTGCTTCCGTACCCACTCTTCATTTACCAGGATCCCTTCGCATGCTGAGTCGATGGCGGCTCTGGCTCCAGCGCTTCTTCCTCGAGTTGTTAATCGCACGTCAAGTCGAATGGGGGTAATAATGTGACTGTTCATTGCTCCGATTCGAATATATGACGGGGAATCATACTCGAGTTTCCTCGACCCTCTCTCTTCGGCTGGTGAAGGAGAGGTCAGGAAAAATCCTCTGCCAGATCCACCAACATTTGCTTTTGCTCGGCCTTTCCTACTCCTTGGAAGAGCGCTCGGACGCCATTAATATCACTGATGGGTCCGTTGCTTCGTCGTCCGTTAGGCGGTACGTAGCGCTCTCCATCGCTCTGGCATGATCCTCCCCTTCTCACGGAAGGGTCCTCACGTTCCACCGAATTACCAGGTTGTGGTACCCGACGGTGGTGGCCATGAGAACTCCCCTCCTCCAATCCTCGATGTAGTTGCGCATCGTTTCCCACCGGGGATTCTTGCTCGTCTTCATCCTCCATGTCTGCAGTGCGAGTTCGTCTACCTCCTCCACCCATCGGCTTGCGCGGATTTCCTCGAGACGGGGGAACGCCTCTACGAGGGGAACGACAGTCAGCTATCCCATGCCCTGGTTTTCCGCAATTGTAGCAGGAAAAGGGAGCAGGTCTCTTGCCATCGTATACACGCTTATTCCGACTGGCGTCTCTTTTGCGAGAGGCGTCAATATCCATGTCAACCACCTGGTTGTTCGTTCTGCGAGGGGCGGTGGTAGAGTTATAACGACGAGCTGGTTGGAGGTGAAAGCGGTTGAGGAAGTCGCTTCGGAATGAGGTGGAGTTGGCGAGGATCGCCTTTTGAGCACTTCGGGCTCTCAAGCGTCCATCTATTTCACAGGCAGTGTTAACCCAGTCTTGGATTGTGTCTTTCGGCGGAGTTTCTTTGTCATAGATCTTGTCCATGACTCTCGGATCGAGCCCCCTCTGGAAGTAGGGAACTTGTTCCCTGTCGGTGATGTCGGCGTCGGCGGCTATAAGGATGAATTGGTTTGAATATTCATCCACCGTCATCTTCCCCTGAGAGAAAGACATGAGGGCGCTTCGGGCCTTGTCCGTGAGGTTCGTTTCCTTAAACTGGAGTTTAAATTTGACAAGGAAGTCGTCCCAAGTCCCTACGGTCTTGGGGGGGGTCGCCCCTACTGTCTTCTTTAGGAAACTTTCCGCCCATACGCCGGCCGTCCCATATCTCATGCAAGAGAGAGCGAGAGAAACTTTGTCTGAATCCGTCTTGTATCGGTCTGGTTCTGCTGTGAAAAGGAGGAGGCAATTCATGATGAATTTCTGTGATTGTGTTCGGTCCCCTTCGAAGTTATCAGGGAGCTTGAGCTTGCCCCTTCCCGACGAGACGGGGGGGTCTGTAGGATTTGACATAGTGTTTCGGGTGTTGATCGGTGTTTGAATATCCGAGGATTCGGACTTGGATGTTCCTTCTTCTTCCTCCGATGTGTCCGGGATTTCCGGTTCGGGGTTCCTGTACTGGGGTGGCGCTACCCAGTCTTCTGTTATTTCGTCCCAAGCCCACTCAGCTTCTGTCTCGTCTTCCCTTGTGAAGAAGTATCGTCCTTCTCGGTACGAGCAGTTATCAAAGTTCGGGGGTGCTGGTCGATTGGTGTCGGAGTAATACCAGCGGTTTCCTCTTTGATGGATAGGACGATTGTTCTGTCGAAGTTGATTGTGGGTTCATCTAGTGCCTGGTGGAAATCCTAGGCCTAGGTCTTGCTCCAGGGTGTGTGAAGTAACTCTCTTCGGTGGGGGTCTATGCCACCGATGAGGGTTGTGAGAAAGAGTGTGGCAGCAAGCAGAGTGTGGTGCAAGGTAGGGGCAAAAGCGAGTCTATTCTAGTGTTATGAACTGCTCGTTCAATAACCCAAGAGTAACAGGTTCTTCCCTAGGTCGCACAATGGACTGAGTGGTGGACGAAGTCTCGACTGTATCAGGCGTTGATACAGGAGGGAATAATGATTGGCTCTAAGAATCCTGTATGTGTAGATACAGGGGGAACGAAGAGCTTCGTATTCGAAGATACGAAAGAACGAAAGAGAATAGACTGAAGATCCTCAGCCTATTCTATGGGCCTTATATACTGTATAGGGTATAGGGTAAGAGTCCGTGTGCTTCTCCAGGTTTCCATCCTAGGAGAGCTGTGGTCGCCGTCTCTCTCAGCCGGCGCCTACTCTTGTACTTCTCCAGTCGCACTGATCCATCATGGTGCGACGAGGTGCTTACCCGTAAGCCCTAAGCCCATGGCATGTGAATACGCCTCTCATTACTGTGTGAACTCTATGAGCCTCATGTCCCTCTCATATAGCCTTTACCGATGTCTTGAAGAACCATCGGTATTGTCGGCTCCTAAGGACATGCCGAATACCTTGATGTACGCTCCGTAGTGGAGCCGCCTAGCATGTGATGCTTGATCCATCGGTTAGACCGACCCCGAAGGACCCCGATCGGTCAAGTCATAACAGCAGCATTATCCTATAGATTCTGTAATAAAAGGATCGATCAGTGGCTATATGCTAGACATATGGCCGACTTTGGTAACAACAATGCAAACACATCATGAGGATAGCCCGCTCTTGCTTATTCTGACTGGCGAGTCGCTTGACCCTACTCAACTGTGAGATTACTAACACCCTGTCCATAGGATCAGTGAAATTTGTTAGGACCGCGTCCTAACACGTGCTTCGCACGTGAGTGGATGGGCTGGTCAAGTGCTTCGGACTTGTTGCAGACTCGGACCGCTTTCTATGACTCCTTACCATTTACATGCTAACGCATGAACGCTGACCTTTGGTTCCTGATTCTTGATGTGGACAGACATTGGTTCCTGACCCCCGTTCCTGGTTCTTGATTGATCGAAGATGTGGATGGACATTAGTGATCGGATTACTATATTTGGTTATATGGCAGGTCGATGAGGCATTCTAGCTTACGGATCTCGATCGTTGACTTCGGTACCTGAGAAGCGCACGGACCAGATCTGGATCCTGCCCTAGACACTTCTGTACGTAAATAGCCGAGATGAGCTTCTAAGAAGCTCAGCTCGTTCACCTGTAATACACTCGATCTCTGCACTGCACCCGGCGTCTGGCTACCTTCTTAGCCCACGCTTCGTGATCTCTGTCAGATCTGAGAAACTCTTTGCACGGTCTGACGAAGCACTGGACTCGTCTCCCTTCCCTCCTCTCCCTCTACTCATCCGCTTCTATACCGGGCTAGCTGCCTTCCGCGTTCTCAGTTGGACACCCCCTCGTGTCATCTGTTGGACAGGAGAAGATCATCCGGTTCCTCCTCATCATCGAGAAGACCTCGAGGATCACCTTCTCAATCTCTTCGAGAACAAAGCTGACAGCGACCCCGAGTTCCTTGAAAGAGCCCAAAGACGATCCATCGTCTTTATCCATTGGAGTCTACGACTATACGAACCAGTGGAGGTTTAGCCTAGGGACCCCTTCGTGCATCGGTGCACGTGATAGGTCTCCGACCTAACAAATTTCTCTTAAGTATACCTCAGGCTCATCATCCCTTTCTCATCTTTCATGACTTTCTGCTTGAAGCCTTTGAAACCACAATGCAAATATTTGATAAGGTTTTCAGGAACATATCAGCAGAGATCAGCACAGCTCGAAGACTGCGTGAAGAACCCGATTGCTGTGTCGAGTATATAATCAAATGTGCGCAAAAGCTGAGCGAATTTCCCAAAGTCATCTTGGGGGATTTGCCCTTTCGTATCCACATTTCACAGTGTTTTCGCCATCCCGGCAAGCCATCATTTTTATCGACTGCGGGTACACAAATTCGGAACATTACTGCTTTGAATATTGACATTCTCTTGCGCCCAGTGTCAATCAAACTGTGCGGAACAAATTCCGTACTCATCTGCGTCGCCACCACTCGTTCTGTCTCAAACCAGGTCTGTACAATTATTCACGGACAGAATTCTCCGTTCATCATATTTATCTGTTAATGCATAAGCTCAGGGTCTAGTGGATGCTGAAAGCTGCGTTCCTGATCCTGTGCGCTTACCAGAAATTTGAGTGATCCACGGTCAAAGATGCTGTAGCGGCTTCACACGTGAAATACCAGTCTGACTGATTGTGCAAGTATGGTCTCCGTCCTCGAACTGGGTTAGACGAGAGCCTGCTTGAAATTGATATATTAAAGTTGCAGACATTCTTTGACATCCTGGACTGTCACGTAGAAATGATCCCACCTCCATATATCCACAGCTCAATATCATCATCTGATGTTCCTGTTTTCTTACGATTTCTCTGTCCGTTCTCCCGATTTAAACTGACCAGGATCCTGCGATGGAATCATCAACGACCCACAAATTGTCTCTTTCATGCCTCTTTCCTCGAAATATCTGGAGAATGTTATCATCTCCAAGGGCGCACTTTCTCTTGACAGTGAAATGTGGACCGATATGATCCTCCGGCGCTCTGTCGATCTTCCTGGGGCCGTCATCGAGAAGGTCGAGCACTACAAGTGCACCGACGGTTTCAAGCACAAATATCTTGCCATACATATCAAACACCCTCTAAACAATGCAGCCAGTGGCCGGAAGATCGTCATCTTTGTAGAGCGCACCGTGACTCCTGGCATATTGAATCTCTTCCTTAGCAGCCCCACCTCCCCTCCACCTGTTCCCGCCAACAATATTATTTCCATTTCTTCCCCAGATGTGCCAGACCCCATCCAATTTATAACGGACCACCACAAAACCCACGTCCTCATCTCCACTCTGCAATTCAACAAAAAAACCCCGACTGATACAGATCTCTCTAAACTTTTGAGGTTTGTTGCACAAGAGCACCCACAATACAACTTGAAGTTCCAATGTTACTAGTTCGCCAGTGTCTTGTACGATGTGTTCAAGGATTTATTCGAAAGCGAATCAATGGACGCCAACGATGTGAAAAAGCGTGGTCATTTTGGAATGGTCCTAGCGCCGTCGAAGGACAAATGGGTAGACCTCAAAGCCAGGTTCCAAAGCTCGACCCGTGTCCCTGAAACTAAACCTGTGAGTCCACATGCCTGTCTCTCCACCTGGGTAGCTTACTGAATTATGGCAGCCCGCTCAGGGCAAGGTCGCAAAGTGAGTCTATCGCCGAAGCACGGTTTATTCACACCAGAACACTGACGGTGCTATCCTACCTCGCAGGGCCCACAAGTGATACAGCTGGGTAGGGGATGGCTTTTCCATCGGCAATGAGGTCCGATATCCTAGATCCTTTCGCATCATTTTCTGCTGTGCATGCCGCATGCTGACTTGATGGAATTCCATCTTTGCAGAAAGCATTTCGCGTCGATCCGATTCTCGATACACCTTTGCCTTCTTTCTTTGTCCGGATTTCTTGTCATCATGCACCCAGAAAACCCCGAAATCGGCTCGTTGTTATTGCTTTTTATTTTGTAAGCTAGCTAGGCCCAAAGACGCCTTGTCCGATTTTCTTGATGTGCCAGGTCGCTGATGTTATTGTTGAAACAAAGCAGTAGAATTGATGGTAGATACACGAATGTTCTCGATTTGCGGAGTGCTTCCGGTGCTTGTCGAATGCAATGTACTATTATTATGCTACCGAAGATCGGACTTCGGCTTCAGCCGCTGACACTGAATCAGCAGATAGAAAGCCAAACGTCGCGTTTAGAGACCGGAGCCCATGATCAACTCGCATTTGGCATCAGCGGCCATCTAGGCGCCTACGACGGCGCGATCTCGAGGCGACAACAGACTCGGCTACGTTGCTCGCCAGGAACGAAAGACACGAACGTCAGGGGGACGTCCAGCGGTATTGCAGCCGACTTCGGCTGCGGTGTGCTGAACGCCGGCCGCATAAGCCGCGTATATTTCGAAAGGATCATGGACCTTGCATAGCGAACACGGTGCTACCGAACGCAGAGCCGTCCGCTGTAAATACAGAATCCACAAAAGACGCGACGGAGCGCAGAGGGAGCAAGGAGCAAAGGAAGGCACATGTATCAGCAAACAAGGTGCGAGAGAGCAGCGCTGGGCGGGGACGCGGCTGCACCGCTCTCCTCCTCTCACGAGGAACGAAGCATGAACGTTGCATAGCAAACACGGTACATAATACACAGGAGGCGCGAAGAGGTGCAGAGAGGAGCGCGACAAGCGCGACAGGCAGTCAGCGCTGGGCGTCTGGAGGTGGCGGTGGCGGCTCCTCCGGCGGAACGCCCCACTCCGGGAGGCCCTTGGGCCGCGGGATGCGCTTGGGCTCCCACTCGGCGTCGCCCGCCGCGCTCAGGTTCTGCAAGCGCCGCGTAGGGCCGAGGCGCGCACCGGTCAGCTCGTTCGGGCTGTCCGCGCATGCACGCACGCATGCACGCGCGCATGACTAGGGGAGCGGGACTCACGAAGTACTCCTCGCGGATGTCGAACTTCTTGCGGTTCCTGTCGAGCCCGAGCGCCTGCTCCTTCGTGAGCTGCACGCGGCGCAAGCAATCGCGCGTCAGCCAGCCAGCCGCCGTGAGCACAGTGTCCCAATATAGCCATAGGGGGAGGGAAGGGTGGACGTGGGGAGTTGGAGGAAGCTGAGTGCGCACGCACCTGGGTGACCTTCTGGCTGTGCAGCTCGTAGCGCGTCTGGGTGAACGCCTGGAGGCCGAAGGACGCGCCGACGATGAGGCAGACGAAGGGGATGCCGAAGAGCAGCGGGCTGCGGCGCACTGCGCGTGCGACGGACGACTGGTTGAGGGCGTTGGAGCGGAAGGCGGGCATGGCTCGGAGGCGAGGATGAGGATGAGGATGAGGGGGGCGTGGAGCGACGGACGTTTCGGCCGGCGGCGGGCGACGGGCGCCTTCCTTTCTGGGACGAGGCGATAGAGTCAGCGCGGGATTCAGCCCATCGCATCTATCGGCCCTCTCTCTCTCTCTCTTTCCAAACAAACAGCATCGCAGTATCAATAACTTATTCAACCCACGCCATTCGCGTCTGCAGCGCTCTCTATTCTATCGCAGGACACGCCCAGCAGCGACCATGAGCGGTGCGCGCCCCTCTCCTCTACCCGCCCTTCATTTTTTCGCTGATCCGTCTGTACTCTATGTTTTTTTTTTCGTTGGATCGGATCGCGGCGCATCGCAGTCACGGTCGTGCTTGGCTCGCAGTGGGGGGACGAGGGCAAGGGCAAGCTGGTGGACATCCTGTCCGCCGAGGTCGACGTCTGCGCGCGCTGCGCGGGCGGCAACAACGCCGGGCACACCATCGTCGTTCCGATGGGCCCCGAAAACACAAAGACGACGTTCGCGTTCCATCTCCTTCCGAGCGGTGCGCGCGTTTATCATAATCATACTAATCATAATAATTATCTTAATACTGCGGTCGTGCCCGATCTAGGTCTCATCAACCCCAAGTGCACGGGCCTCATCGGCTCGGGCGTCGTGGTGCACGTCCCGTCGTTCTTCGCAGAGCTCGATCAGTTACAGTCACAGGGTGCGTTTGGGTTCCCTTCTCTCCCCGCTCTCCAGACGGACGGCTGACAGACGCCCGCGATCTCGGCGTGCGTGCGTTCGCTTCCCCGCAGGCTTGGACTGCACCGACCGGCTGTTCATCTCCGACCGCGCGCATCTCGTCTTCGATTTCCACCAGATCGTGGACGGGCTGAAAGAAGTCGAATTGGGGGGATCCAGGTGCGCGCTCACACACACGCATACTTACATCACATCCCTCCGGCGTTCATTCTTGCCTCCGAACGACGCGCCTTGGCTCACGCGCGTCTCTGCAGCATCGGGACGACGAAGAAGGGCATCGGCCCGGCGTATTCTGCCAAGGCCTCGCGGTCGGGTCTGCGCGTGCACCATCTCTTCGACCACGACACCTTCGCCATCAAGTTCCGCAAGATCGTCGAGGGCCGGTACAAGCGCTACGGGCACTTTGAGTACGACACCGAGGGCGAGATCCAGCGGTACAAGGTGCGTGCGCCGTCTCCCGCACTTAGTAGTAGGATGTTGACATGGTCGCTGGGGGTCAGGCGCTCGGGGAGCGGCTGCGGCCGTACGTGGTGGACAGCGTGGTGTACGTGCACGCGGCGCTCGCGGCGGGGAAGCGGGTGCTGGTAGAGGGCGCCAACGCGCTGATGCTGGACCTCGACTTTGGGACGTACCCGTTCGTGACGTCCTCGTCGACGACGATCGGCGGGGTGTGCACGGGGCTGGGGATCCCGCCGAAGCGGATCGGCAAGGCGATCGGGGTGGTCAAAGCGTACACGACGCGTGTCGGCGGGGGGCCGTTCCCGACGGAACAGCTGAACGTGCGTGTGCTTCTTCGTCGCGGGGGGTTTGGGCGGCTTTGTGTTTTGTGTGCGTGTGGCTGACGACGCGGACGGTTTAGGAGATCGGGGAGCACTTCCAGGAGGTGGGGAGGGAGTTCGGGACGACGACGGGCCGGCGGAGGCGGTGCGGGTGGCTGGACCTGGTGGTGCTGAAGCACTCGCTGCTGATCAATGGGTACGACGCGCTGAACGTGACAAAGCTGGACGTGCTGGACGACCTCGTGGAGATCAAGGTGGCGGTCAAGTACGTCGTGGACGGAAAGGAGCTGGCTGGGTTCCCGGGTACGCGCACGCCTGATTGTGCTGCTATTCTTATATTTTCGAGACTGACGGATGAACGCCACTGCAGCCGACCTGGACGTGCTGGCGAAGGTGCAAGTGGAGTACGTGACGCTGGCGGGGTGGGGGACGTCGATCGCGGCGACGAGGGAGTTCGAGGCGCTGCCGGAGAACTGCCAGAAGTACGTGTCGTTCATCGAGGAATTCCTGGGTGTGCCGGTGGAATGGATCGGGGTGGGCCCTGGGCGGGAGAGCATGATCACGAAGAGAAGATAGATAGAAAGAAGTGCAGCTGTACCCACCAGAACGCGGAAATGGAAATGTACTACTCCAAGTTGTGTGTGTGTGTGGCTGGCAGGGAGCCGCTGTGGCGCGGGCTTACGTGAGGGGGATATATAAGGGGGGAGTGTGACAGTGTTTGGCAGGATTTGGCGCCTGCTCTTGTCACTGTCCGTCACGACGCCGTCACCCCCGCCGCTGCACACTCGCCGGTTCTGGTCTGGAGAGTGAAGAGAAGAAAGAGAAGAGTCGAGGAGAACGACGACCGCGTTGCTGATGGACCCGTCGCCACAGTCTCTGCCTGCGCCCCCGCTGCTCCCGCCAATGCCCGCGTCGACACGCAAGCGCGCGCGCGAAAACGAGTCGCCGAGCCAGAGGCAGAAACGCGAGAAGGCTGCAGAGCGGCAGCGCCGCAAGCGCGAGCGTGACCGCAACGCCAACCACCACTTCCTCGTCCTCGCACACCAACAGCAGCATTCCCACCCGCAGCAGCAGCAGCATCAACAACAACAACAGCAGCAGCAGCAGCAACACCCGCAGTCCCTCCAGCAGCAGCAGCCCCCGCCCCCGCCCTCCGCGCCGCCCTCCGCCGACGACTACCCCCCCGGCGCAGGCCTCACCGCCGACGAGCTCGCCCGCCGCGAGCGCGTGCGCACCGCCGCCCGCGAGCGCCAGCGCAAGCACCGCGCGCTCGTCAAGCAGAAGAAGCTCCGCGAGCTCGGCCTCGACATGGGCAACGATCTCATGCCCGGCCTCGACGACTCCCCGTACCGCATCCCGCCCGACGATCCCTACCACCCCGTCCTCCCGCACGACCTCCAGCACCCGCACCCGCTCGCCGGGCCCCCGCACGAGCCGCCCTTCCCCCAGGACCAGATGGTCGGCGGCCAAATGTTCGCCACCACCCTCCTCCTCTCCTTCTCCTGCGCGCCGCTCCTCAAGCAGCACCTCCTCCGCACACTCAACATGACCAACGAGGAGCTCGCCTCCATCCAGCCCTTCATCGCGCAGGCGTGGGATCAGTGGGACCACCAGGTGCGTCCCGCTGCACAGCCTCGCCACCGTCCGCCCTCGGTCCGCCCCTGACTCTGTGTTTTTTTTTGTTTAAAATTCTTTTTCTTTTTCCATTGCGTTCCCGCGTACAGCGCCGCATGCACTACGCACAGCACCAGGTCGCCCCAGGCGGCCCCAACAAGGGCCCCGACGGCCCCCACCCGCTCGCCGAGCCCGCCGCCTCCGCGCCCTACCCGCCCCAGGGTCTCCCCCTCTCCGACTCCGCCCCGCCGTACGCCACCGAACCCTCCTCCTCTTCCTCCTCCGCGGCTGCCGCCGCGGCAGCAGCAGCGCAAGCGCACGCGCACGCGCCGAACGACTTCCGCGCGCGCTTCCACCGCCCGCTCGTCGCGCCCTCGCCGTTCCGCTTCGCCCCGGACGCGCGCGGCGGCGCGCCACAGACGCAGGCTCAACAACAGCAACAGCAACAACAGCAACAACAACAGCAACAGCAGCAGTCTTCGGGGGCGGGCGCGACGGGCGCAGACGCGATCGACCCGCATCTGCAGGCGGTGCAGGGCGAGCAGAAGAATAATATCGACCCGGAGCTCGGGCAGGCGATGGGCGAGGCGGAGGGCGTCGTCGGGCGGCTGGAGCGGGGGTAGGGCCGTCGTCGTCGTCGTCGTCGTCGTTGCTGCCGTGGCGCGGTGCGGTGGGGCAGGGTGGCGGGCGAGGTGGCGGCATTGGTGTCTTCTTTATTATTTCTTTTTCTTTTCTTTTTCTTCGTGTTCTGTTTGCTGCGTCTGCGTCGCGCGCGGCGCGTCCGTTCGCGCTCGGGCGGGCGTTCGGGCGACTGGTCTGGTCTTAAAATAGCGTGCTCTTTCTCCCCCTTGTCTTGTTCTGTCCGACGCCATCCTCGTCGTCCTGCCACGTCCCGTTTATCTCCGCCCCGCCCCGCCCCGTCGCCCCATCGCCCCGCGCCCGCCCTAGCTCCGCCGAATGCCTGTCGAACGCCGGACGTACCTGTACAGTAGTAGTAGTAGTAGTAGTACTTATTATTGTTACGCCCGCCCCGGGCTTCCCTTGTAATGACGATCGATGGCGACGGCTATGGCTAAGGCCATGGCCACGGTGGCACAGTCTGCGCGTGCGTCGGGCGCGTGGATCGTACATACCAGCGTCGGTTCGCGCGTGAGCGGACAAGGACAAGGCGCGGCTGCATAATGATCCTAGGGCATGAGGGTGTATGTACATCGTAGGACGTGCGTGCAGTCAGATCTCGATCTCGGCCGCGGGGGAGCGGGGCGTCGCGAGTCGGAGCAGCTGCGCGACGGCCGTCTGCCGCAGCTGGCCCTTGACCGTCGCGGTCGCCGTGCGCTTGGTGTACACCTTGAGCCCGAGCGTGACGTCGTCGTCCGTGCGCTCCTTCTCGACGAGCGGCTGCCATGTGCGCGCGCGAACACGCCGATGCGGATGAAATGAGTGGCGAGAGCGAAGGCGCGTCAGGGTCGGGGGTGGAGGCGGCGAGGCGGGGGACGTACCGTGCTCATGTCCACGCGCGGCGTGGCGGGGCCCGGCGCGTCGGCGGCGTCTGGGCGGCGCGGGCACGCGGGCGCGGGGAGGGCGACGTGGATGCGCAGGAGGGGGTGGTCCTGGTCGTGGACGTTGAGGTCCAGGCAGCTCTGGCACAGGTCGAAGTCCTCGCATGTCGGGCTGCGCGGTCGGACGAGACGGGAGAGGGGAGAGACGTCAGCGCGTGATTGGACGGGGTGCAGGGGACGCGCGGCGGTGGGTCGCGTACGTACGACGTGCAGCGATACTGCGGCCCTCTGATCGGGTGCTTCTGTGGAGTAGAGCGGGCGCGGCAGGTCAGCGACCAGACGGGCGGCGTGGATGACAGGAGGAGAGCCGGCTGACCCTGCAGTTGTCGCAGCCGTATCCGACGTGGACGGCCTCGGCGACGGGAGGCGCGGTCTGTTCGGCGGCGTCGACTTGCTGCGCCGCCGGCGCTTCCGGCGCGTCAGTGCCCTTTTCCTCTCTCTCCGTGCGCTCTTCCACGACCGGTGCGTCCGCACGCGTCTCAGGCTCGGCCACAACCGTGGGGAGAGCTGCCGGTGCCACGCTGGCCGTAGGCAAGGCAGGCGCGTCGTCAGTTGTGCCCTTGCCTTCGTCTCTATCGCTTTCTGCGGCAGCTTTCGCGAGCGCTTCTTCGAGCTCGGCGAGGCTCTTGCCCGCGAGCAGGTCTTCGGGGATGGGGAGCAGGTTGGCTTGGTTTCTGAGGACAGGCTTCAGTCAGCGACGTGTCGACGGATAGACAATGCAGCAACGAGGAAAACAAGACCGACGCAGGGCTAAAGTCTGTTTTCGGCGTGTCAGTGAATCAATCATGTCTCGATCGTGTCAGGCGACCCACTAGAAGCGATGCTCTCGCTCTGCAGCGCGCTCGCCAGCTTCTGCGCCGCCTTTCGCGAATCGGCGACGTCGAGGATGTCGTTGATCTGCCCGTTCGTCCTGAGCACCGCCCTGTCGAATCGCACCTGAGATGCGGGAGTAAGCACGCCTGAGGCTCGGTCGACTGAGAGAAGCAGGCGCTCACGTGGACGACGTAGTCGCCTTCCTCGAGGTCGAGCTCCATTTGCACGCTCTTCCCATAGAGGCAGTCGTGCACCGACCGGCCGATCGGCTCCGACTCGCCCTTTTTGTAGAGCGCGAACTCGAGCGACCAGCGGTAGGGTCCCGCGATCTCCGCGAACGAGCGGGTGTCGACCTGCGCGAGGACGATGACGGCGGGCGTCGGGGATGACATGTTGATCGTGACTGGGAGTGGGGTGTTCAGGTGAGGACGGTGGGCAAGGTGGAGGAGTGGGGGACATACACGAGACATCGCCGAAGCTCCAAGCGCCTGAAAAAAATGGTCGATGAGAATGCTGACGTTTGGCACGATGTGTGGGCTACGTGCTTCGAAGCGGGCGCCCAGTGGCACATAGCCAGTGGGAGCTCATGGCCCAGGTCGAATCGAACAGCCGCACGCGCTCGATGGCAGTCCATATGGATAGGAAATCAGAATCTAATTTCACAATAGACGCAGATCAATAGGGCGACGATGAGCGGAGAGCAAGACTCACACTCCATCAAAAACTCCCCGTCGTCACCGAACTTGTGTCCGAGCTCGGGCAATGCATCCAGCCACTCTTTTGACCATTCTTTGGAGCCGTCAGACCACCTTCCTGTCCATTCAGTGTCGCCCCATGGGTTACGAATCTTCAAGAATCGCTTTCCGTTGACCACCATGGCGCGGATGATAGAGTATGCATGATCTGATGGACACGATGTAAGTGTGTAGAATATGAGAGATCCGGGCGATGGAGCTTACTTCGCAGTATACCTGGAAGCATTCCAAAGATTGACATTTTAAGTGTGCTGTGAGAACATCAGCACACTCACCGTTGAGAGGGTCACCATTACCACCATCCGAGTCAACAAAGCATCCAAATAGTCTGTCCTCGTTGGCATGCATTAATTCTTCTGTCCAGAACTGGTCTATGTCGAATATGTCGGGCACGGCATATAAGCTGGAGACTCCTCTAAATCCAAAGATAAATAAGATCTTGAAGCGCGAATCACGACTGCGACAAACCCGGTGAGATCTTCGACAGCTTCTCGTGCAGATCCGCCTTCCAGAGCCATGAAGTCTCCGTTCAACTTGGCGTAGGCTTTTTCGATGAGTGCTCTACAGAGGCAGTGAGATTGGATCGATTCATGAAACATCGACAGGCAGCCTACACCCAAGTTTCGTTTTCGGTTCCCGAGCTGCCAAAATAAAGCGATTTTTGGCCCATACGAGCCGTCCTATTGTACAAGTCCCTGTCCTCCTTGTGCATGGCTCGCGCCTTGTCAAGACTATTGATTAAAATCGAATTGAAAAGACACGATATGGAACGGACCTGGCCAGTCAAAGACTCATATTTGGGGATACCGGAAAAAAGGAGGCTTGAACATGACGTATGAGATTGAAACTGTTGAAAAGTGAAAGCAGGCACTCACTCATCGATCACAACACTGACCCATCCTGTTTCCTTGAAAAATACAAAGCCGTAAATGCCGAACTTCTCATCTTGCTGTCAAGCCGATTGACCAATACGCGAAAGTAAATCAACGTCCGTCAGCGTACAATAGAATAGCGCCACGTACTGCAACACAGATCTTCTCAATCAACCCTTGCACAGTGCTCACCATCGCCAAAGCGCTCAGAAACCAGCAGTCTCCCAGCGCGCCCTGGATGATATCTCCGGAAGACGCCCCGTCGATGAAAAACTGGGGTTTCTCGAATATTTGCGTTACACGCAGCACATCCGATGGGGCCAAAGTGATATCCCCGCGGGCGTTCACTGGCATAGTGAGACCACGCAAACATCTATCGCGATCTTCGTACATGTCGAAGGATGGATCTCTGTAGCGACGGTTTTGACGCCTCGACTCGATTGGTTAGTTGCTCTGAAAGAGAGGTATGCGAAAATCCAGACGAACTGGCACTCTTTTGCGAGTCTGGCCACTTCGGCTTTGCATTCTTTCACTGCTTTTTCAAGTTCCTCAGTTACGAGCAACCCTTGAAAACAGAGTCATCAGCACAGCGCCCGACAAACGCAGTGGTGATCCCACCGCTTTCTCCTTGGGTTGATCAAACTCCATCGGACGGTTCAATGGAGACTTGGGATGTTTGTCAGCTTGAGCGTTCTTCTGAGCACCGTAGTAGAAGAGACGGCCGAGCATGATGAATCATTCAATGCCATCTTCCAAGAGACGAACCTTTTATAAGGGCTTCACAAGAGACGCCAAAGCTGGCGCTGATCAGACACGTGTGGACGTTGCTATACACAGAACGACTGTCTTCTGAGGCTGCAAGGTCAGCCACGAGGACTGGGACATCGCTGTAACTGCGATAAGAGCGGCGAGATGCTGTATGTTCCCTTGCTCTTTCTGAGCACACTGGCAACGGAGTCGCACGAAACGATATGTATCGACATCATGATACTGATGCGACCTCATGGTAAATCGCCAGCTGATCCATGGCATGTCTACGATTCGCTGCAGAGAACATAAGTCAGATCGCAATGATGAACTAGAGAGGTATGGCACAGTTGGGCGGGAACGGCTGAAGCATCATCGGACTCCGAGGGGTCGAGGGCACTTATTCGAATTCAGGACGCCCTCGGAACATAGCCGGTCTCTTTGAATAACAAGGACTTGGACCAAGTTGGAGTGAGGCTATAAAAAGTATCGGAACTCATTGGAACTTTGAGAGCGTGAGACGGCAGCAGGCAGAAGTTAGCTTGAATTACATACTCGACGGCGCGAAACCGTGATGGGTGGGAAAAAAATCTCAGCTTTGCGGTCCCATTGACACCGATTCACAGCGCACTCACAACGCACTGGTCCCTTGATAGCTAAGTGTATACTTCTCAGGGCACCCTAAGGCATCGAGAACGTGTTCATTATTATTCTCAGTATGTATGAAATTTAATACGCTATGTTAAGTAAGGCCTTTTGCAGGTCTTCAACATCTATGTCTCCTTGGGTCGTGAACGGCTCAGGGGTGATGACCTCCATGCTCGAGCAGGCGGTGGAACAACTGTTACTAGTTACGGGCGGGCAGTCTGTCGTGAACAATGTGCTAATTTGTACCACCTCCTTACGCAACTCATCCAGCGAGATGCGCTTATAGGGGTTCATGACGAGTATGCGACGAAGGAGAGCGTTTGCTTCTATTGAAATGGCTGGGAAGAGCGTGCGCAGATAATCAGGCTCTTTGAAGAAGTTATCAAAGTCCTCATCGCTTGGGTGGGCAACAAGCCATGGATTACTGCTCGTCAGAAAGTTCAAAAGAATGATGCCAAGTGCCCATATATCGCAGTGTTCTGGCGAGAGCCCCCTATGAGAATACTCATTTCGATGACACTCTGAAGGGTTCAGGGGTAAACATGCATTGCAATGAAGATGCAAACTCAGAATTACTTACCAGGACTCATGTAGTATGTGGTACCACCGTTGTTGATGGGAATGATGATATTGGTAGTGGCGATTCCGAAGTCTGCGAGCCAGAGCTCGGAACCATCTTGGGAACACAGGATGTTCTCTGGCTTGATATCTCTATGGTATATGCCATCGTTATGACACGCCGCGACGGCATCAATGAGCTTGGTGAAGGCCAGCTTCACCAGCTCATCGTTGTTTCGGTAAACCTTTCGGATAAGAATAGCATCGTATAGATCACCGGCCTCGCAGAGATCCATCACGATGAAAAGGTATCTTTCGTCGTAGACTATGCGATGAACAGAGATGATGTTGGGGTGGTCAGACACTGCTATATGCAATGCTATCTCGCGAATCTGCGCGAAGGTCTGATCGTCGAGAGGGTCGAATTTGAGCAAACACTTAACGGCGTATTCCTTGGGAGTACAAGCGGCGTTGGCATCTACAGCCAGGTAGACGATGCCAGAGCCTCCTGAACCGAGGCATCTTAGGAGGTGAAGGCTGCCATTGTCGATGATTTCCCCAGTAAGATCAGGAAGGTCTGAGATTGGGGAGGACATGGAAAGATGAAGGCGAGTGTATGGGGATGATGTGAGTATTTGCGATCAACGCAGAAGATAGTAAGAGAGTAGGAGAAAGAGAGTGATGAGCCTCACATTCTCTGCGAACTGGGGTTTATCACTTTTCTGCTGCAATTGGCCAACATTCCATTCCCTACTTGTCTCGGATGCTGCTAGGAAGGCTAGGGGCAGGTCGATGCCAGGCCCAGAGCTCGAGGCCCGAGACATGAGCGAGTCACGGGACGTTGTGTGTGCAACTAATCACATGATGGCCCGACGTAGACAAGACAGTGTCTCACGCGCTTGCAAGGCGCATGCTATGATGTATTTTGAATTTTGGAGGATTCTCTGATGAGATTTGGACATAAAGGTCGTAATTTCTATTGGATATATGTGGCTATTGATACAGTTGTGAGGGTATAAGAAAAAACATGTGAGTCAAGTCGCAGACTGACAAATAAGTAATACAGCAAGAAGAACAGGACTCTATGAGGCCCTCCACCGCCGGATCGCACGACGGAGAAGGTATACAGGACCTTTCCAAGGGTCGCTCAGAGGAATATCTGGCATGAGACGTGTTGCTTGAGGAAAACGAGGGTCAAAACTTGACCCAGGTGTGCAAGGCTCGTCAGAGTCTGGTTCGGATTCGGATGAGCTCGTAAATCCACCGTCTACAACTTTTGGATGAATAAAACCATACTTAGTGCGAAGGAGAGACATTTACACACCTGATGTTGTTTCTAAGAACGTGTCAGTCTTCATTGGGAAAAATGTTGTGATTTTTGCGATATTGTCACGAAGGTCAGGGAGGGATATGCGATCGTCGGGGTTAATGGCAAGGATACGTTGAAGGAGGTCGAGCGCCTCTCTTGAAATAGGGAGCAGCTTTGAAAGATAATCGGGATCCGCGAGGAAAGCACGGAAAAGGGGGTCATTGTCGTGCGCAAAGTTCCAAGGATCAATTGCTGTGAGCATGTTGATCAGAACGATCCCGAGACACCAGATGTCGGCCCGCTGTGTCGAGAACCCATCTTCGGCGTATTCGTTCCCAAGACCCTCTTGGGACACATAGGGGCGGATCAGTGCGTGATGCAGGAAATCGAAAAAAAAGTAGACCGACCTGGACTAATGTAATAGGAGCTACCCAGACCGCACATGTTCGTCGTCGTCTCAGTAGTAGCAAGTCCGAAGTCAGAAAGCCAGAGCTGAGAGCCATCCTGGGAGCAGAGAATGTTATCCGGCTTGATGTCGCGGTGTGCAATCCCTCGCGAATGGCATTCCTCAACGGCATCGATGATCTGGGTGAACGCAGATTTGACGAGCTTGTCATTCCCCTGATACACGTGACGACTCGAGATAGCGTCGAACATATCACCATCTGTGGAGAGATCCATGATGACGAAGTGGTAGAACTCCTCTGTTACCAGCCGGTGAATGTTTATGACGTTGGGATGGGTGGAGACGGCCAAGTGCAAGGCAATTTCGCGGATTTGGGACACTCCTGCAGAAGTGTGCGAGTCTCGCCTGAGGAGGCATTTTACGGCGTATTCCTGACGATGAGGGGAAGTGGTATCAATCGCACGGTAAACAACAGCCGTACCTCCCGAGCCCAAGCGCTCTGTGAGAAGCAGAGCGCCATTGTCGATGGTCTTTCCAGTGAATATCGGAAGAATAGCACTAAAGCTCATGATGAGTGCGGGAGGTGGGGGTGAGAGGAAAAGGAGGGGGGAGAGTTTTTGGCGCATATCATTGCCCTTATATACATCGCGAGGCTAAGACATTGGAGTAGGCTGTGCGGTCCAGGACAGCATTCAAGAATGGAGGAAGACGAAAGACGGACGTCAGCATGGTTGAGTCGGCGGCGGCATCGATGCGCGGGAAGTTCTGAGACAGGCGGATGTGTCATTGCGAATGACCCTTCGATTCATCGCGGCATGTCCTCCTAGTAACTTTTCAGCTCTGTCCTTGACTGAGATTGTTGGCGCTATTCAGACAGGTAGCAAGTTGGGCTTCGCGCTTCGAGTAGCGCATTGTCTCGATTGGTGAGAATACGAATTTACCTGATCCAAGTGGATATTGATTTCAGAGACTGACGACGGTGTAGGCAATAGCAGTAGCGGGACAGTTTACCGGTCCGTGCAGCTTTCGATACTGTTACTCTCACCTCCTGTATTTTCAGAAACACTAAACATCCAAGTTTTCACCTGGTTTTCCTCAAGCTACCTTCCCGCGCTCGATATTGACCGATAAATACCAGTTCATCCATCTTTGGCTTGATAGATGCAACACAACATAGTAAGGTTGATGTTCAATTTTTTCTTCCTATAACGCCATCTAAGAGTCTTGGGATGGATCCGGGAAATTCAGCATATCCGAGAACCGTGTTCCCTTCACTTGAATCGCGAGGACATTTCGTGTCGATTTCCCTTGCCTCCATCCGGACTCATTACCAGTGAGTGCAAGCACCCTAGAAATAGCTTAGGCGAAAAACCCATCTTCCCTTCTGGTATACGTCATCATTTAACACCCACCCCCCCTTTCTTCGATGGCAAGGCTCAGCCGTCGGCGCACATCATGATTGGTTTGTTCCACCCTGCCGTAGGATGGGGGCGTAATCCAAGCGTTCTGGTGCCCGACATTCGGCCTCATGTTATGGAGAATGGGACGATATGGATGGAGCCATACCCCCCACCTCCCCACTTTTTCCGATGATCACAAGATGATTGGCATATGTGAGTCTGTCGCTGAGAGACCTTGAAGCTCTAACGCACCTTCACTTTAGATCCGTCCGAAGTGATGTTCTACCCATGGGCGCAACGGAGTCAGAAACTCGCTCATTGTTGCCCATAGACAGTCAGACCAACCAACAGGATATTGAGAATAAGCGCCTTCGCTGGCAAGGATGGTATACATTGTGCCTAAATCAAGTAAGAAGGAGGCAGATAATTTCGTAAACAGCTTGAGGAAGCAGACGGACACCGCATGCATTTCCACGCCGGCGCGCAATGGTTTCCGTTGTGAATGATTAGGTCACTAGGATCAGCGCCAGCAGCAGATCCACGATTGTAAGAGGGCTACGTGTTCTTTATCACGATTAGAACTGCACTGATCGGTTATCTCTTCCTCTAGACCTCGCCGTAGAGCCGTGAGGCGTAGGGGTGTCCTCTGATTGGCCTGCCCTTGTTCTTCATCTAGACCCATGTCGTACACTGTGGCAACTTCCACTTCGCCATCGAATCTTTGTTTAAGTATAAATACAAGCCAGTATCCTTTCTACGTCTACATCATCTCGGGATTTGCCCTCGCTCGGACACTACCTGTCTACTAGCGCCTTACCGTGTGCCCCGATTCCCCCCTCCTCTTGTCGCTACCGCACAACTCTTACGATTTCAATACATCATGCAAAAGAAATCACAGTCCCAAAAACCAGCGGCGCAGGAAAAGTCGACGTCAACTGATGCAACTGAGCCTCAGTCTGTGAGTCTTGCGGTCCGTGCAGTCGCTGGGATCCTCGCTAACGAGAGCCTCGCAAGGTTTCTACATCCGCACAAGAACCATCGGCCACTGTTGAAAACAAGGCCGGTGATGTTGCTGCGGAGGCCCATGCTGAGGGGGACGAGAAGCTCAGCGCGAATCTGCAGGCGTATTTGGCCCCGTGCGCCACTCCGGGGGGCCTCAGCCCCCCTCCGTACCATTATAGGATGAGAAAGTTGAGTGGAGTTCACCCTTGATTCAGCAGTGGTATAGTTCTTTCCTAGCCATATTTTGCCAGAAGGCTCATTAGCCGTGCAGGTATCAGCATTGAAGAAATGGGTCGTTTTGTAGCATTTAAAAATCATCTGGTGCTTACCCGTACCAGTCCCCTCCCAAAATTACCTTGTGCACTCACCAATGTACAATCCTGTCATCTTATATACCAATTTCATAGTTTGTTTCTGCTAGCCTGAGCCCCGACAGAACAGAAGCGTTCCAGCGCCAAGGTGTTAGTCGAGTGGCGGGAGTGAACGGAGTTTGAAACTGAATATAGGCAATTCGACGCGTTGCTTGCTCCTCCCTTACTTTTCTCTCCTCTCACCATCCTCATTCTCCACATATCTGTTTCCCCAACCTCTCTGCAATCATGGCTATGTCTTTTATTGGGTTCGTAAAGTGCCTACGTGGTCTTTTGACCCTCCGTTGACGAGGCTCAGTGTAGAAAACCTATCTCTTTGATCTCTCATTCAGATGTGCGGTACCGTGGCATCCTGGCGGGGATCGACCCCCAGGCATCGACTATTCAGCTTTCGAACGGTGTGTTCCCTTCGCTATGGTCACGTTATGAATCGCGACTGATGGTGAGGCCTAGTATTCTCCATGGGCACTGAGTCACGACGGTATGTTTCTTTTTTTTTTTTGCGACACGTCGTTACTTGATGAATCAATACCGGATGTAAATGAGCTATGGCTCTATCGTCCGAGAGCGCAAAACCGTGTGGATGTTTCCGTTGCCTTCCTTCTGATTTTTTGTTGTCCTACATTTCCATCTACGTCTCGCTGACGCAAACATGCCTACCGCAGACCGTCAGCAGAGTTTATACCACCAGTGCAAGAGCCATATCAGTACATCATCTTCCGAGCTTCAGAAGTGAAGGATCTGGCTGTCGACGAGCCTGCGCCACGAAGAAGCGTACACGACGATCCAGCCGTCCTTGGGGTAAGTCGTCTCTTGCATTAATGTCGTGTCTCTTTTCTGGTGATGAAACCAATAACGGATGTAAGCAAGCATGTCTTGCCTTGACCGAGAGCGCAAAACCATGTGGATATCCCGTTGCCTTCCTTCTGATTCATTCATCTCACGTCATCTTCTGGATACCTCGACATGAAACTCATCTATTATTAGGCATCAGCACCGGCAGTGAACGGTACATATGCGCCCTATGGACAGCCTGGATTCCAGCCAGGCCAGGTCCCACCAGTCATCCAACAACCTTTGCAACAACAACCCTACGCACCACGTCCGCAACAACCTGAGATAGCTCAACCACCAAATGGGAACCGGGCAGCTGGTCCCAGTAATGGCGTAGTAAATAATGACGGACGACGTAGTGGTGGATTGAACTCTGCTGCTGCATCTCTCGAGACTGTGGAGCGTGCGCTTGGTGATCTTCGTGTAGCCAATGGTGCGCGTGGCGGCAGACGTGGCGGTGGCGGTGGTGGAAGAGCCGAAATCAAAGCCGGTGATCTGCGCGTACCAAGCACGGACTTTGACTTTGCCGGATCCAATGCTCGGTTCGACAAGTCTGCTCTTGCTGGCAATAATAGCAAGAGCCCCAAGGCCAAGGGCACTTCGGCTTCTGATGAAGAGAAGGCGACCTCACAAGACAGCGGGGATGTTGACGCGAAGGAGAAGCCGACAGAGGAAGAAGAGAAGGCCTACAACCCAAGCAAATCTTTTTTCGACTCGTTGTCCTCGTCTACGCAGGGCCTTGCACCGCAGGGTGGTGGCCGTGGCGGAAGGGGAAGGGGTAGTGGAAGGAACAGGAGGGAAGAGGAGAGAGAGAAGAACGTGGCGACGTTTGGCGAACCAGGCGGAGTGGGGCTTATGGGGCCTGGTGCTTATGTTGGTGGGTGGGGCGGGTATGGCAGGAGAGGCGGAGGCCGTGGAAGGAGGAACCCCCAAGTAGGTGGACGTTAGGTGAGTTGATGATGGACGTGTGATGGACGTTTCGGTCGGTGCTGTTTTCGCATACAACGTTGTTCTCTGAGAGTTATTCTGCCAAGTGCCCCACTCTTGAGATAGTCTGTCGTTTGTTGAAGGTGTGAATGTAGGACGTGTAGGAGACATTCACAATCCGCCATGGTTGGTTGAGTACTATATACAAATCTTGGTCGAGAATTATCGAAAACTTGTCGAGCGAAAAAGTTGATCAATATAAAAAAAACGGAGGCACCCAACAGTTACATGCGACTGCAAGACTGACAAAAGAGTACAAGTAATATGATCCCATCTTCATGCTTCATGGTCCGCACGAAGGTGGGAGCTCAATGAAGCCTGCTTTACATGATGACTAACTCTAGTCAGTTACGCATGGCAGCGTCGAGTCGGATCGCCCACAGGCCTAGAGCTCACGGAGTCCTGCAAAGAAAGAGACGGCATCAGCCTTAGTGTCCAAACAGCCAGAACCCATCGGTACACGGATTCCTCATCGATCCGAGCACACAAGAAAAGAGCACAATACGAAGAGAGGTGTCGTGAAAGGGAAGGTAAACGAAGGCGATCGATAACGACGTTGCAGAAGCCGTGTAGGGTGCGAAACATTGAAAAGGGGTACGGGAGGCGGTAAAAGAAAAGGAAAGGGCAAGAGCAGGCAAGAGAAATCGTGCGTACCTCTCCGCTATCACCGCAAAGGCGGGCTCGGACTGGCTCGTGTCGGACTGTCCTCCATGCTCGAGCTCGAGCTCGTGAGGCCCTTCGTCCTCGCCTTGGTTTCCGCAGGCTCCAATGTCGGAGGCCCTCCGTTCGACAACGGTACTGAGTCGGCGACGGGCTCGCCTGCAGGGTTGTCCACCCTGTGGGTGGACGTTGTTGATATATCGTTGTGCGCGCTGAGGGCATTGCCGTAGACCTGTGGAACACCCACAGGCATTGGGATCTGCCCTACAGCTGCTTGCATTGGCTCCGGGATGGGCTTGGGGGCGATGGGCCTGTAGTTGGTTGCCCAAGGCCGCATCTTCGGTCCTCTTGCCTCACCCCTTCCCTTCCTGGCCGCCTTCTCCTTCCTCGACACACCTCTATCTCCGCTCCCAACGGCTCCCCCGCTCTCCGACTGACTGACGCTCACCTCAGGCGGACCCTCAACTGTTTCCGGTTGACTCTCGACCGTCTTCGGTAGACTCTCGACTCCCACCCTATTCACCTCCTCCATTCTCGCCCTCTTCAGCGGCGGCTGCCCCTCTGTATCATTGGGTCGCTCTGCCACCACATTCCATCGAGTGATGAAGTCCGCCGCCGCAACCGTTCGCGCTAACCCGAACAAGGGGCCTGTGAAGGGGTCGACTGCATCGTCCAGGTCCGAGAACGTGGATAATTGAGACTTTCTTGGAGCGGCGTGCGTGGGAATAGGTATGGGAAGGGGCGAAGCAGGGGCGGGGGAGGTGAGGTCCTGGTCTGCAAAGTGCTCGCCTGGGGAGGGGGCGGACTCCGTTGTTGAATTATGTGAGGGGGTGGCTGGTTCGGCGTAGTCGGAACTCGTGGGGGATAGGCCAGGAATAACGATGGGGGCCCATGGAATTGGGCTCATCCGGGTGGGGGAGGGACTGGGGGAGATCGAGGACCGCGGAGGTGGGACAAACCAGGCTTCAGGGGGAAGAGCCGTAAGCGGTGGGGCCGGGGAGTGCGATCCCTGATACGCGCGCTGATGGTCAACTGACAGCTCAGTATTGATTTGCAGCGCATGCTGTAAAGTGCAGAGCAGTGAGTGACATCGTAGAATTTATAGGAGCAAAGTTTGACATTACCAGTGAATATTGGTAGAGCTCTTCAAGCTCATCATCAGATTCGAGGTCCGAAGGCCCTGCGCCAGGAGCTTTTAGCAAGCCTGGTTAGAAATATAAGGAGTTGAGCACCAATGTCAACTCACTCGTTAACTCTTCCTGATCCCGGAACAGTCTTTTAAATGGGAAACAGCGCGCCATAGCTTGTATCTCGGCAGGATGCTCTGGGGCGGCGTTTATTAATCAGACCGGTGGTCAGCAAGAGGTGGAGGAGAATGTTGATGGTCAGGGGGGCTTTCCCGGGCAGACCGTCTGGATATAACGTCTGCGCAGGCGCTCAAGGGGAATTCTGCAACAGGACTGACACGTCTTGTTCTCTTATGCCGCTCAACCTCGTTCCGTCGCTTAAGGGCGTCGTCGATGGCAGTACACTGTTTATCTCGGCCTAGACCTGACTTCCATCGTCCCACTCGCCTTTTTTTGCCTCATGCCCTCGAGCAATGACGAGAGCATGGTTCGGCATCAATTTTAGGGTGTGTTTCTTGTTATCGGTTTGCATCCGAACCTTGATCCAGCTAGGATAATGCAGGTCTTCTGATCGCGGCAGACTTCCGTTGTGAAAGACTGTAAATTTACCCACGTCGGGATAGCTCGCTTATACTGTTGTTCGGAGCTTAATCATAGCTTCTCAACGGGCAACGCTTGCCAGTCACCATTCGGTCTATCCCCTCGCCCGAGATCTTCTTATTAGACGCGTCAACCACTCCGTTCACGACTTACTTTCTATGACCATGAGAGGCCTTTCTTTGTGCTCTTTGTGTTCTCCACTTGCATTGCCAATGCCACCAGTCTCGAGATCTGATCCCAGATTGTCTCTCAAAGCTGTAGGCGCGTCTGGGCGCCCGGTTTTTTTGGACATTGCCATCCTGGACGGCATCATATAGAAGGCTTCTTAATTCCAGACTTCTAGCCGCATCTGGAGTATCAAAGAGAGGCCTTCACAAAGCAACTTGTCCCGAATTGTATACAGGTACAACAAGGCACGTTCCTTTTCTTTTCTTTTCTTTTTCACTTTCATTTGCAACTCCGCATCACTGCAGAGCACCTCCTTGACTAGTCACCATGCTGACTCGAAAACTCCGCTCAAGAAGGCAGGCGAGCCGACCGTCGCAATGAGGCAAAAGAACTTCAGCCTTCAGAGCCAATGTAATAGCCGTTGTTCTCGAGGTCAAGTGGCATGATTGAATATGAGACCATATTCACATCTGTATGCAACAGAACGGTCGTGGGGGGGTTTCCGTATTTTTTGTTTGTTGAAAACTTCGTACGGCGTCGGCTCTGTTTATGTGATGCCAGCCGGCATTATCCCTTTGTGCGCTGCCCTCGATGTAACCATCACACGTTCACACCGACTTCCATTCCTCATTGCCATGCAAGGACACGCGTATATGGTATGTCATTGTTTACGCAGCAGGTTTTACCGAAGGGGGCTATCCTCCGGGTTCGAAGCCTCGTCAATGTCGAGATATCTTTCCATCACTCCATCGATCAAGCGAGGCGGCTGATGTAGCCTAATGAAAGAGATCTTCCTGCGTGTCAGTGCACCGCATTCTACCTCGAGGATGTCGATGGGCCGAGCTCTCTTTTCCCAGCTCAGCCTTTTCCGTTATTCACGGCCTCAGCGCTCATGTGCTCAGGCTACGTCAAGCATAGAGCACTATTGACTTGGACGCGACACATTGGACATCTGATGGTGAATCTGGGTCAAGTAAGCCTCTGCTTCAGGGTGGCGCTCAGCGTGACAGCCCTGGATGATTCCTGGCAGGAAACCCCGCTTTTAGATATGTCACTTTCTCGAGGATGACATTACATCGAGGCTATGTTCATTACTAGAATATAGCCTGCAAGCGGATTGCTAAGTCGACGGCCAGCCAGTCAATTTATTCCCACAGATTTTATCTAATAATTCATCCCTCTTCCTAACATTGCGCATGCTCCTGGCCGAGGCCACACCAGCTGATCTGTTGCATATACATCTTCGTGAACAGTGAGGATGGGTCAGTTTACCCTATCACAAGGAAGTTATACCTCGTAGTCGTGGTGGAAATAGCCAGGCCGGGGGTCGACCAAACTCGATTTGCTTATAGGCATTGGGCAATGGCGACAAACTTGAAGCGACGAGTGGCTCAGCTGCTAGCTAGAGGCAATGGAGAGGGAAATCAACCATTTGACCATATTTGATACTATCTGCGATGATTTACACATTGTCTCAGCCGTATGGACCCGTAAGGTGGAAACCGCCAATGACTGTTTGGAAGCCGAGGACGAGTTGCAAGTAGCGGGCCCGCTATGGTGGCGCCTATCCTGATCGGGTGTCGAATTGTTTGATCCCCGCCGACGTGATTGCACGCCTCTCGGTTCGGCCACACTCCACAAGCTTGACGCTCTAACCTGGCCTGGGTCGAGTTTTTGACTCACCGATCTTCTCGCTCGAACTCACCCAACACCCATACACAGTCTGAATCCATTCGTCCTCCACGCAATCGGACAATGTTGGAAGCGACCATGGAAAGAGTCACCTCGGGCACAAGGTCATTCCTCTTCTTTCAAGTAAATGTTGTCGGCACAAAATGATCAATCGATCAATCCATGCAGCGCGAGACAATACTGGGCTCATGTGGTGCAGACGAGAATGGCATTGATCAAAGCATCCGCTAGCACCGACCAGGACGTTTTACAGACAATTGACGATGAAGTCGCCGCTTTGCGCACACTGATCACTAGCATGCATCGACAACGCAATAGCTTCGCCCGCGTTTCTCGTCTTCCGCCTGAAATACTGAGCCGTATCTTCTCCTTTCTGGCAGGTATCAATGCGCCCGCTCGTTATGAGGTTTCGCCCGGGAGTGTTGGTCAAAAGCTAGGGTGGATCAGGGTCTCCCACGTTTGCAGCCATTGGCGGGAAGTTGCTCTTGAGGATCCCACACTATGGAGATGTATTCCTTTCTGCCTTGGCTCCCATTGGGTCACGGAGGCGCTTGTACGCGCAAAAGGAGCACCACTTGTCATCGATTTGGATCCTCTTCATGATAGGGCAGCGCGATCATCCACCTCGTCCATTCTACCTCATCTCTCCCACGTTCAATCCCTGAAGCTACACAGGTCTGAAACGCATTTCCTGAGCGCAATAGTACAGTCTCTTACGCTTCCCGCGCCCATCATGGATTGCATTGACTTGCGAGGTTTTGCTGAGAACACAGTACTTCATCTGCCTCCGGATCTCTTTGCTCGACATGCCCCACGCTTACGCACAGCTCTATTTGACGACGTGAAGGTTACTTGGTCCTCCCCAATCCTGCGTAATCTGACTACCCTATCCGTCTCGTTATCCCAAAGACACGTTTCGTCCTCCAACTTACCTTCCCCATCTGAGTTTTTCGAGGCGATGTCAAGCATGCCACATCTTGAGCATTTGACCATCCAGCACTCTCTTCCCAAGCCCCCTACCGCTATTTCTCATGGGTATAGCCATACTGTCACACTCCATCGACTTATGAGTCTTACTTTAGAAGACACCTGGTTCAGCTCTATGGCAGCCCTCCAAATCATTCAATTTCCCAGCACCACAGATCTGGACTTGCGTTTGACATTGACAGGAAACACCCGTGAACCTAACAATATACTCCCTCACATTCTCCAGCGGCGTACATCGCCTCTGCGCGTCATATTCATCGACAGCGATGTATATAACACGAACACGATTCACAATATCTCCGGTTGGTCAGACACTGAAGGTTCGCGCGGACTGTATGATGATCCTTCTTCCAAAAACCCGATTCAGCTACGAGTTTCCAAGGCGAACCAGTCTACACTTAGAGAGATAGCATCAATCATGCGATCTATCTGCCTCCAAGATCTGACGACTCTCTCGATCAATATCAAAGGTACCAACATCTGGGACATCAATACTTTCTGCGAAGTGTTCACACAAGCACATGGTCTGAAGTATGTACGCCTCTACGATTTTGCTACAGTGCTTTTCTGCGTACTCCTCGCTCGGGATTCGCACCCAAAACAAGTGAAGAATGAGGCAGACGTACAACGCAGCGAGGGGGTTCTTTTTCCCAACCTTCAGTACATGATGATGATGCAAGTTCCTTTCTCATTGGTCTACGACCTCGACGACACACCGTTCCTCCCGCTACGAGAGCTCCTCCCTCGCACGCTTCAAGAGCGTAAGGCCCTGGGTGTTTCGCTGCAGTCACTTGACATCAGAACCCATAATCCGATGTCGATGAAGTTGTTAGACGAACTGAAAGAGATTGTGCCGACAGCGCATTGGTGGGCGCTGTAGTCGAAGCTCAACAGAGAAGTAGATTTCCATGTCATCGTCATAAACAAACTGACTCAACTCATCACCAGGGTCACGTCTAGGTATGCAGCATGCCGCGTTAGACGTTGATATCAAATAACAAGCAAACATCATCAGGATTCGTAGCCACCTCTACCGCCGTCAATTCTCGGACCCTCTACGCTCGAGCATGCGTTGCCTTATGGAAGTCTAGCGTGACCGGTGTGTTTAACTCAAAGCTGGCGAGAGGGTCTAACAATGCGAGGTTTGTAACGGAAGTCTCGATCCACGAATACATACCGCACATAGCAAAGAGTTTACCGATCGACACGAGGTACTAATCTTCCCTTGGAATCATTATTTAACAGTGCGAATACAATACATCATGCTACTTGAGTTACCAGCGCATACGACAGATACACGCTGTCCTCGTAGTGCGGGCGAGACTCATTACCGGTATACTCAATAGACTCCTCCTTCTCCGCACTCCAGGTCACCGTCGAGTTGTCCAGATCCATATAAAAGAACGGAACATCCCCGTCCAGAGTCAGCAACCACTTCAGGTCGAGATCGCTATCAAGATCGGAACTGGGCTGCCTCATGGCATAGCCGCGCGATGAGCAGACCTGGGAGCCTCTAAGGGCCAACAGGTAGTCAACGTGGGCGGTCGTGAAGGGATAGACGACGGCTTTGATCGAGGCGTCGCTACCTCTCTCATCGCAGTCCCAAGGCCAGGACGCGCTGTGTCTTATCACGATCGGGAGCAGGTCGACGCGGGCGTCGGCGCGCTTCTGGAGACACGTGTAGAGGAGCGCATCAAACCCGCTCAGCCGCTCCGTGCCCATGCAGTACTTGCGCGGGAGCAGGAGGCCGAACGGGCCTGGGATCTTGTCAAGGACGCCCTGCACCCGACGCGCAATCTCCGGATCGCCCGGCACCTCCGCGCTGGCGTCCGCGTCGTCGGAGCGGTAGACTTTGGAGGCAAGCACGGCGCGGTGCCCGCGGGCGATGGTCGTGACGCAGTGCGGCACGTCCGGGTAGAATGCGGTCCACTCGCCTGCACACGCCGCGAGCGCCACATCGCGCACCTCTAGATGCTCGCGGCGCGTCGAGTCGCCGAGCCCGACGAGGAACGTGCCTACGAGACCTGCGGCGGGGGTGTCGCGGTGCGACTTGAAGTGGCCCTGAGGGCCGTACACATGTATTTTGTATGGCTCGACGCGCACGCGCCGGGGATGGAAGTCCGCCGCCCACAAGCGCGCCACCTCGTCGAGGAGCGACGGGTCGACGGTGAACTCGGAGCTGGGGATCTCGCGCGCGTTGCGGACGTCGAGATCGAACTTGGTCTCCTGGGCTCTGACGTCACCGAATCCTGACGGTGCGGCGTGGTCGTACAGTCGACGGAGGAGCTCCCCGCCATCGGATTCGTCGGCGTAATAATCCTTGCTCGGGGCAATCGTGTCGTTGTATTCGCATCCTGGCCGCGATATAGTCAACTTGAATGGGGTGTTGAGGAAGCCGTGCGCATGGTCGGTGAAGTTTCCGCGGATCTCCGCGAGTTCTTGCACCAGTGTCTGAAAAAAAAACATCGCGTGAGATAGCATCGAGGAATAAAAATGATGAAAGCATGAACCTCGCTGGATAGAATATGTTCTGAGATTGATCCCTTCTTATTTTCCTTCTTATACTTCCTCTCTTGCTCGGCCTCTTCTGAGTCTGAGGCCAAGTCGAATTCGTATTCTTCTCGCGTGAGTGCGATCCTAGCTGGGCAGCTGCCAATGGCTTTGAGTTTAGAGACACGCTCGATGGCGTATTTGATGTCGAGTGCAGTACGAGTGGACAATGGTAAGTCGTTGACCTGGAGTGCGCAGGCTGGTGATCAAACAAAACCCTCGACGAGAAATCGAAGATAGAGCTCGCACCTTGATACCTCCTGAAGGTAGAAATTCAGTAGACATCATAGCAATATATTGTCTCCTGTAGAATAGGAGTCTGAGGCGATGGTTGACAGTGAAGGCGGTAGCTAACAGCCATGTTTATATATGTGCCCGGCAGAAGGATGTATGCGCCCCGGATCAGCCGTCAAAAGACGTACAACAACGTCCAACGCTCACCGTACACTTGACTGTGCAGAAGACAGTGCGGTCGGACGCGAGCCTCGGGACCGCAGCGCCGGACGCGCTCGGACGCGTGACGTCGGAGCCGTTCAAGCTGGGCGGCTCACTCGCGTCGGATCCCATTCACATCCAGCTTGGAGTCATGCACGCCATCCACCTCGCCCGTTCTCACTCTCATCTCTGGGCGCGCATCACAACATCATGGCCCCGCCGCATCCCCCCCTCCCGCCAATTCGCGTCGGAGCTCCCGCGCCCGCCTCCTAAACCCCAGCCCCCAACCGAGACATTCGCCTCCCCCTCCCAGCCACGCGCATACTACACCCGTCCAAAGCCGAGAGACCTGCCCCCATATCGCGTAAAATTCTCCACAATATCCGTATGCCCACGTGGGCCCCAACTGACTCGTTTCGCGTGTGCCAGAGAACGTGGCCGGTCCTTCTCGCGCTGGGAACCGCGGGCGTGGGCGTATGGGCGGCGTTCCTCACATACGTCGCCAATCAGGAGCGCCTGTCGAGCTCTGTCATGCGGCGGGTGGTGAGCACGATCCGCCAGAGCCCGGAGGTGCAGGACCTGCTGGGAGAAGCCATTCGTCCCGAGCCGGCGTGGTACCTCAACGGGGACCCATGGGTGACAGGTTCGGTTAGTCGTCCAAGTCATCTCTTGAAAACGTCTCGTGACGAATTTGCGGAACTGGGCACCAGGTCAACATGCTGCAGGGTAACGTAGATCTCAGCTTTCGCGTGAAGGGTCACAAAGGTCAGCGATCGAATGACGTTCGCACAGCCCACCCACCCCAACTGACTCGATATGATATTTGTTTTTTTTAGGAGCCGGTACGCTTTACTATACAAGTATACGCAAGGCCAAGGGGGAGCCGTTCACAGATAGTGCGTGTCCGACTTTACGTTCCGTCCGTGCATCTGCCGACCTCCACGCTCCTGCACTTCTTGACTATCAGTTCGCTTCAAAATTATCGCGGACAACGGTGTTGTTTTGCAATTAATGAACGAGCCGTAATTGGTGATCAATCACTGTACTACTACCACACGAACTCGTTAATCTCTACTCGTTTCGTTTGAAAGCGCACAGTGGGAATCCGATTGCCAGTGGGTGGGCTTGGTGGCTTCATATGGGCGCCTGGCGGCTGGCTTTCTAAGAACGTATTATTTCATGCGTGAGATACCGATCCGTATTCTCTTCTTGCAGAGATGTATTTGCGTTTTATGAATTTGCATCGTGACTGACCGCCTGCAGGGTGCCGCGACGTCGGCTCCCGGTCCCGACGTCTTGAGCGGATGCCGCTTCGAATTGTAGCACACCAGGCTGCTGTGGGCCTCTCCACATAAGAAGGATCTGACTCGAATCGGTGGGAAAATCCAAGCGGGTATATAAGGCGCAGGCTTTGCTGTCTATCAACCGGTATCACTGCGTGTTTTCCATCTTTTCTCCGTTCGTCACGACCAACTGACTGTCAACGATGGCCGAGGCGTCGACGAGCCCCAACCAAGAGGTACGAGCACATATGTTCTCTTCTGACAGTGTTTCATTTTTATGATTGACTCTCACTCACAGGTTGACGACCTGCCCTTTTCTCGTTCCGCGCTAGACATTAAGTCCGCACTCGAACATGTGTACCTACTAAAACCTATAGGCTATTGTTCCACCATGATCTCCGCCCTGAATGAAAGATACCACTTCGAAGACGAGCAGGAAGAATCAGTCATCGACAGCCATGTAAGCTGAACATATACCTCTGCCCCTTCGAGTTGATCGCCACATGCCTTGCCGCATTTACGTTGTAGAACCTCGTGAGCGAACTAGCGCGCGTATACGAGAAAGCACCTGCGTTCGCCAATGGCTTTCTGAAAGCGCCCTTCAAGTTGACCATCTCGCGCCCCGGATGCGAGTTCGACGGCGAGATCGAGCCGACCAAGGACTTCCAGAAAGCGGGCAGCGATGGCGAGGAGCTCCTCCGCCGACTGTACGACCACGCCGCCGTGTCCGGCTACGGCGACGTCAAAGCCCAAGAGACCAAGTTCGACGCCCACGTCCGCAACGCGCGCGAGATCCCCGCGTCCGAGTTCAACGTCGGCCCCGGGCTGGTCGACGAGATCACAGGCCTGTGGGCCGCGCACTTCTACCCCGTGCGCGTGCGCGTCGAGCCGTACAAGATCCACCTCTATGGCCCGCGCGGGCACTTCAAGGCGCATCGCGACACGCCGCAGGCCGGGCTCGTCGGGACGTTCCTCGTCGGGCTCGGCGACTCGACCGGGGACGCGCACCTGCACGTGGGCGATGCGGCGTACGCGGCGTCGCCCGGGGAGTGGACCGCGTTCTACCCCGACGTGCCGCACTGCGTCACGACTATCGCACGGGGGCACCGCGCGGTCCTCGCGTTCAAAGTGCACCGCGTCGACGCGGGTGCGGGCGCGGACGCGGAGCCCGGTCCCGACGCGTCTGTCGCGGGGTGCGATCCCGCGGTCGTGCGCGCGGTGCAAGACATCGTCGACAGGATACCGACGCCGTTCGGCATCATGCTCCCGCGCAAGTACTGCATGGGCACGTACAGGTTCAGCGGGCTCGACGCGCTCCTGCACGCGTGCCTCCGGCGGCGCGCGGGCGCGCGCGTCGACCTGCTGCCTATCGTGATAGACTACTGCGCGACGTGGGCGTGGGACGAGGACGAGCGGCGCGCGGTGCGCGCGGGCGTGTATCCGTTCACGGGCGTCCACGTCGACTATCTGCTGTCGCGCGCCGGGCTCGTGTCCCGCGCGGATCTCGAGGCGCTCGCGTGGGATCGTGTGCGGCCCTTCAGGCCCAGTGAAAACCCGATATTGCGAGATCTAACCAGAACGAGCGAGAACGGACAAGGATATATGAGTAGATCTGGTTATAAAAGTCTCATTTTGATCGAACGTGAACGACTCGTATCGCACTGAGCCGAGCTCAAATCAAACACCAATGAATGATTCATCTAATTCAATGTTCTGGGATCTATCTGTATCGACTCGAGTCGATTCTCAAATTAGTTCTGGTGCGTTCAAAATCTAGCCACATCTATCCATATCTCATCACATAGGTGAACATCTATCGGCATCGACAACATATCTACTTGAATCTAACCCTATCGATCTATCACATACCTGCCATCCAATGTCCTTGAATGACATCGAAACACCCGCCGCCAAGGATCTCACCACCTCGAATCCCATCTAACAACGTGGCCCCTCCTCGACCCAGGTAGTCCAAGCTCTGCGTCATGACTGCCCAGTCTTCGCTTTCTGGGAGGATTGAACAGTATTAGTATGTAGTTTCAGTAGATATACCATGACACACCTGTTCTTGCTCGAGACGGTCATATACCTGTAGATTTCGATGTATATTAAGTTCAAGATCTAATAAAATCAATGAGAACATACCGCGAGCTCGTCTGAAGAAAGTTCGGACCAGTAGGCATTGAATTCATTGGTTGTCCCTTTCGAAAATTGTTCTTTCCATTGTCGTGCACATATGTTTCTGTGTGCGATGCTATTATGTGTGCGACAGCACTGCATACACAGTAGAGAGTAGATCACATACCTTGTGACGAGTTGCTTCCCTATGCGTAGAACTCCGTTACCGACACCCCTTTTCCGGTAAGCAGGAACTTTTGATGCTTGTGCAGATGAAGAAGCATTTGGCGTGCAGATCTGACTCCTCGGTTCTGATGCTAAGCATGGTAAGAAGTTAGTACATCATCGAAGGAGTCGAAGTCGACAGCGTTACCTGAGGTAACTGCTGCCGGCACTGCTGCTGCTGCTGTTGTTGTTGTTGCTGCTGCTGCTGCTGCCGCTGCCGCTGTTGTGGTTGTTGCCGCTGCTGTTGTGGTTGCTGCTGCTACTGGTGCCGGTGAAAGTAATGTTGCTGCCGCTGCTGCTGTTGCCGGTGTTGTCTGGGTGTGCGCGCAGAGGAAATATGGATCTGTTCATGATCTGATTCCATCGATGACAGGATGAAGCTCGAGCCGTGCACCAATGGCTCTACAAGATTCTGTTAGCACCCAATGTTTCAAAAGATCAAAGTTCTTGATAGCATTGGAATTCTGGAGGTACAACTTGTAGAAACTTGAAAGAGTGCGAATGCAGCCGCGAGTCGTCTCGTCGTAAGGAAAAATTTCAAAGACTATTTGATTATGTAACATCCGACTTTCGCTAAATAATCGCAACTGGTCGATACAGATAGACCAATGTTAGACCACGCTCTACCGTACTATCTCATGAGACACAGGGAGTTCTCACTCGTTCTGGTTCGATCTCGCAATATCGGGTTTTCACTGGGCTTCAGGAGGCACACCGTGTACGACAGCGAGCCTGTCGATCGCGATTCCGACGGCTACGATCCTGCGAAGGGCGTCGACGCGCTCGGTTGGCTGAGGAATGTGGACAAGGACGTGCCGTTTTTCTACATGGACCTCGAGAGTTCGGCTGTCGTGTGGAGCGCGGAGATGGAGGAGGGTGTAGAGTATGTTGGGAATGAATCTCGACCGCACTATGAGGACAGTATCTATCTGTCGTATGCGTTGGTGGTACAAAGCGTTGAGGTGCGGTCAGAGCGAGTCGGCCGGATGTAACCAAAGCCTATCAAGACATGTAAACTATATGCACATCTGGGGCCGCTGTATCGAGGTTCGATGTGCAGAAAGTCAAAAACTGGTTCTCAAACGACTATGATTCGACCCAGGCTCGAACTGGGGACCTTCTGTGTGTTAGACAGATGCGATAACCAACTACGCCACCGAACCATGCGGGAGACGAGACGAGAGAGGGTGTCGGGACAGGCAGACGGGGATGGGCAAGGCTCAGTCTGACGAACGCCTGAACGGGCTGAGCATGGCTGCCTCGCCTCGCTCCTCCACAGACCTCCTCCGCCCGATCCTCTCGTCCCCCGCCCGCTCGTCCCCCTCCTCCTCCCCGCTCTCCAGAAACCCCGTCTCCTTGCGCATATACAAGGTCCTCGGCGCCAGCTTCGATGATCAATCCACCAAGGAGGCCCTCAACACCCTTTCCGAGCTCTACGCCCCGCCGGACGCCCGCGCGACCTTCTTCAAGTCAAAACACGTCTCCACCGACAGCGATGATGACTTAGACGACGACGCGCTCGACACCCCGTCCGACCCTCGCCGCCCCGACTTCGACATCCTCGCGTTCCTCGAGGGCCCGCCGCCCGGTGAGACCGCGGCAAAGGCGCGCAAGAATCTCCGCCGCGACGTCGAGAGCAAGCTCGCAGAGGGCAGCCAGAAGTTCCTCCGCGCGTTCGGAGAGGTCGACCAAGTGCGTGCTCTGCCCGCCTGCCTGCGCGCTCCCCGTGAACCCGCGCGGCACACAGAAACTCGATGCACTGCAAGAGCATATATCGGCTATGCGCGCGCGCTGCGACGACGCGCAGGCACAGCTACAGACTACCAACGAGGCGTGCAAGACGCTGCTCGATCGCGCCGGCAGTCTGCGTGAAGAGAGGTACGTTCGGCGCGGCCCTCGCGCGCCCAGTCCGCACTGATGTTTGCGAAGACAGGACGTGAGCCAGAAGCAGTCCATCGTGTCTCTCTTTCTCGAGCGTTTCACGCTCGCCGACGACGAGATCGAGGCGCTGACCTCGGGCGAGGTCCCTATCGGCATGCGGTTCTTCGCCGCTATGGACAAGGCGCACCGCATCAGAGACGACTGTCGGGTGCTCATGTCAGGCGAGGAACGCCCGTCGCAGGCAGGGTGCGTGGTACTCTCTATTTTCATGGGACATCGCTGACAGTGGTCCTGCAGGGTGGACATCATGGCGGCCACCTCGGGCTACCTCGAGAAGGCTTTTGACAAGATCTTCCGCTGGTGCAACTTCGAGTTCCGCAAGATGGGCCGCGACGCCCAGCTCGACGTCAGCTCCCAGATGCGCGAGGCCGTCCGCCGTCTGCGCGCGCGCGCCGAGCTGCTCACGTACGCGTCGACCCTCCTCTCTTCTTCCTGCACCTACCGACCGTGTGCACAGCGAGGCCTTCGCCACGCTCTCCCAGACGCGCCAGTCCGCGCTCCTCGGCGCCTTCCTCGACGCCCTCACGCGCGGCGGCCCCTCGGGCCTCCCGCGTCCGATCGAGCTGCACGCGCACGACGCGCTGCGCTACGTGGGCGACATGCTCGCGTGGGTGCACCAGGCCATCGCCGCGGAGCGCGAGCTCCTCGAGGGCCTGTTCGGCCTCACGGGCGACGGGCGCATGGTCGGCAGCGTGCGCGCGCCCGCGCGGGG
This sequence comes from Heterobasidion occidentale, assembly GCA_039111635.1. Taxonomy (NCBI): domain Eukaryota; kingdom Fungi; phylum Basidiomycota; class Agaricomycetes; order Russulales; family Bondarzewiaceae; genus Heterobasidion; species Heterobasidion occidentale. The sequence goes on along the minus strand of JBCAQO010000002.1, from coordinate 3,670,622 downwards.
CGAGGAGGAGGAGTGGATCGCGGAGCTGATGGATAGCGCGGTCGCGAAGCTGTGCGTGCCTCTCAAGGTACGTTTATCACGGTGGAATATGTTCCGCGTTTCCGATTGAGGCTGATGGTGGCCACTGTGCAGTCCCGGGTGTTGCAGACCGTGCGCGCGCAGGAGAGTAGTATCACGGCGTACAGGGTCTCGAACCTCCTGCAGTTCTACACCCTCACGATGGTGCGCACCATCGGAGAGGACGCGTTGCTCTCGACGACATTGAAAGAGTCAGCCTTTCGATTTGTTGCGGATTAACAAAAGCTTATGCGTCACACAGGATCACGGACGTGTCGTACAAGGTCTTTTACGACGCCATCGAGGCTCAGGGCCGCGCCCTGGTCCGCATATCGCTCGTCAGTCCAATCCACCCCTCTCATCCGTCCACACGCGCACAATATCCGCTGACCCGCTCGCGATCCCAGGACCTCGACGACCCAGAGGTGGCCCCGCCGACCGCGCTGCTCGACCACGCGCAGGTCCTGCGCGAGGTCATGGCCGTGTACGCGTCCTCGCTGCTCGGCGACGAGAGCGCGGCCGAGAGCGCGGCCGGCTTCGCGCGCATCCTCGACACCGCGGTCGACCCCGCCGTGCAGATGTGCACCAACGCCGCGGCGGAGAAGCAGCGCCTGCGCCCGCTGTGGGACAAGGCCGTGTTCGTGCTCAATTGCTTGACGTATCTGTTGGTGCGTGTGTGTCGCTGGAAGAACAGGGCTGCCACGGCGGCAGGGGCGTTTGTTGACTGGACTTGTCGGACTGTAGAACGTGTTGGAGCCCCACCCGTTTACGGTCGAGAAACGCAAGGCGCTACAAGATATCGTCGAAGACCGCGTCAAGGAACTCACCGACGAACATGTAAGCCCGCCCTTCCACATACCCGCCCCTCCCTCCTACCCTCCCACTGATCCACCACACAGTACGAAACCCTCCTCGCCGACACGGACCTCAAAGACGCAGTCGCCACCTGCGCCTCCTACCACCCCCCCGCCGACATCCTCTCGCACCTCCCCGCGACGCAGCCGCCCGCGCTCGCGCGTGCGCTGCGCCGCTTCGCGCAGTGGCTCTCGGGGCTCGACGTCGTGCACGCGCCGCGCCTCGCGCGTCTCGCCGCGCAGCCGCTGCACGCGCGCGTGCACCACGCGGCGCTCGCGCGGCTCGGGCGCGCATACGCGCACGTGTGCACCGAAGTGCGCAGGCCGGAGAATAGGTACGAGGCGGCGGCGACGCTGTTGGGCGGGGAGCGACCGTTTGGGCAGGTGCATTTGCTGTGGCAGATTTTTGGGCTGCAGGAGGAGGAGGAGGTGGTGGTGGAAGAGGATGTGGAGGTGGAGGTGGCGGAGGGGGGCGACGGGGAGGAGTTGGAGGAAGAGCCTGGTTCGGGGTGATTGGACGGCTGGTGGCTGGTTTGTCGATACCCACGGTGTGCGGTGTAGGTAGGTAGGTGTAGGCGTCTTTTTATTCGAAGGTCGGCTAGGATCGGCGCGCCACCTGCTATAGCGACACTTGTCAGCTAAAAGTCACCGCATACACTCACAAAATCAATTGGAAGGAGCTTTCTCTGACAAAGGATGGCGCTGAAACTGCGTCTCGTCCCGACGTCACATAGTGCTGGAGTTTGCGAGTTTGGCTTCCCCACCGGTCAGTGTTTTCGTTCACATCGCATTTTAGAGCAAGAGATGTCCCCTCTAGCGCGCATGAAGTGAGTTCTGTTTTTTTTTGTTCCCGATCTAAGACGGCTTGTTATTATGATGTCATTCTGTCCAGCTCTCGCTCGGCCCAAGCGCGGAGCTCAGACCTTTCATTAGAGACGGGTGGGCTGGTCTGTATTCCATGCAGCCCGAGAGCCTGATGATGTTGTGGCATCTTGCTGCGAACTCCGTCGGTGCTTGTGCCCGCCACACCCGACCTTTCAGATCCCGTCCGTGGTTTGGCCTTGTGGCATGGCGGCTATAAGTAACGCGCTGCTCTTTTGAGTCCCGACCATCCGCCTTCCCTCCTGCTCCCCTCTCGGGACCTCAGCTACAGCTCGTCTGAATCTCTCTCATCCCACTCAATCTCGACGCTTCTTCGAGTGGCAACCACGATGTCTTCGTCCAACAGGTGTTTGCAGTGTGGCCGAGTCTCTGGCTCCAAAACCCTTGTCGTGTGTATATATACAGAGAGCCTTGTCAACGTAGGTGGCCATCGGCTTCTGTCCAGGCATGACAGACATCTCACGACGATGTAGCAATTCGGCCCTTCTTTCTTTTACAAGCTGTTTGGCGGCCAGGGTTCATGCTGTAACATCACACAATCCGTGTACAGTACCATGGACACGGGAAAAGACGTCGTGCGGCAAGTCTACGGAAAGGTCTGCGAGTTGTACGGAGGAACAGACGACCGCATCTACCTTTTCGGTATGCCTTTATCGCGAAGGAAGTCGTACTTGGCTTATGACTATCCTCACAGGAATCGAACGCGGTGCAGACAAGGTGCTCGAACTGGTTCAGTGGATCGAGATGGTAATGCCACCACCACATATCATCCGTAGCGCTGCGATGTCTGATCCGTTGTTGGCCAGTTTGGGTTGATCTGCCCGGGGCAGGAGCATATATTGGATGCGTGGGTGTTTCTTTGTGCTCATCGCGTTGTAGGGGCCAACTGATGCTGTTTTCGTAGAGCGAAAATCGTTTGGAAAGACAAGAGTTCAGAAAGAGCGAAGCGGGCTGAACGGTTCAAAACTATCCATTCCAAGCAAGGCGTCCGCATCCACTTTGTTGGCACCTGGTGAGTGCATCTCTTTGTCCTAGGCCACTCTCTTCATGCCTACCCCCTGTGCAGGGATTCCAATAGGCAACGTCCCGAGGGTTTCCGCCTCGAAGACGAACTGGCAAAGCATCCTGTGGACTTCTACCGTCGCGTCGTCTCCATTGATGAGCGTGCGGCGGGAAACATACCCCCGCCGTCGGGCATCGAACACCGAAGCGATGAGAAAGGCCGTAGGACCGACGATCCGCCCCAAAGCTTTCCCCTTCGAAGAAGGCTTTCCACCGTATTCCGAAGGCTCATATCGCCGTGCCGCCTCCGTTGACGAGCGTGCGGTAGACGGTGCCTCAGCTCTGCACCGGATCGAACACCGGATCGAGAAGCAAGGCCGTCAGACCGACACCCCCAAGCCCGCCCCGTTCAAGGCGATCCACTTCCAGGAGCCGATCCCAGGCGGTCGCGATCACGACTGCCCCGCGAGCTTCCACTGGCTGGCGCTCCACGCCATAGCCGCAGGCCTCCGCGTCAGCCTCTCCCCGCCCGCCGCTCCGCAGCGCTTCCGCGCTTGTCTGCCGCCGCGCGAGGCAGCGGCCCCGCCGCCCGGACGCAAGCGCTTCGCGGATCTCCTCCCGGGACGGAGCGCGGTCAACGACAGGTGCGTATCCCCGTCGTCGCTTCCGCAGGCGAAGCAAGCTGAGCTGATGCGCCGGCAGGTCAACTGGCTCTGCGGAGCGTCTATCGACACGGGTGTGGTGCAGAGTGGACGATGGTCGCCCAGGCATGCCCAACGGCGTTGAGGTGGGGCCTTCGTACACCGTTGAGGACATCGTGGCCAGCATGTAGATAAATGGCCGAGTCTGCGCATTGCGTGGCCGAAGCCGAAGGTGAGAACCATATGCGACACGTTTGTTTTGCACACTAGTATAGCCCGAAATGCAGTTCACTTTGGCCATGTTATCATCTTAATTTTGTTAATGGAAAACACACAAATTTTGAACCTTCAACTGGTAGGTTGCTCCAGTCTATTCAACAGGCAGCGAGAAACAACACCGAACACCGTTCATAATTCCGCTATGGATGAAAAATCTACGCTCCTTGCTGCGTCCAAACGATCGGCAATTCGTAGAACTCCAGGTTCTACTCTATAAAGTGCCCAACGATAGCGTATGCAATTATATGCCACAGAGCGCGAACATTCTACGGAGTGAGTACTGATGAACTAATCGTCTACAACCGCCCCAACCGACACCACCAACAAAAGGCAAAGACAAAAGCAACGCAACCCCCACACCAAACATCCGACGCTCCCGTCGCCCCGCAGGATGGTGCGCCAGCTGCGTCAGCCCAACAGATCAGTAGTGGTGCACCTCCTCGCGCTCGCGTCCGCGCATGAACGGCGGCTCGGTGCCCTTGTAGTAGATGTCGGTCCAGAGGTCGTCGAGCGCGGGCTCGGGCGACGCCTTGGCCTCCTCTACGGCCTTGTCGACGATCGCCTTGCCCTCCTTGTCGATTTTCTGCGCGCGGGGAAGACGAAGGTCAACAGGGAGAGCGAATGCGGACGGCGAAAACGCACCTTAAGCTCCTCGGCGGTCGCAACGCCCCACTCCTCAAGGTAGCGCTCGAGCCCGCGGATGGGGTCCTGCGTGCTACGCATGCGCTGCACCTCCTCGCGGGTACGGTACGTGGTTCCGGGGTCGGACATGCTAGGTAAACGGATAGGGAATGGTGAACAAGGCCCACGTCGAGAGTGTGATAGACGTACGAGTGACCACCGTAACGGTACGTGACGAATTCGAGGAGCAGAGGGCCCTTGCCGGAGATGGCCCATTCACGAGCGTGCTTGACAGCTTGGGACGAGGCGACGATGTCCATGCCGTTGGCCTGATAAGGCATAATATGAGATAGAAGTCACATTTAGGAATGCTATGGATAGATCGCACCTGGATACCGGGGATCTTATCGCCACGAGTGTAGTATTCCGTGTTGGAAGAGCTACGCTCGGCGGACGTTCCCATTCCATACTTGTTGTTCTCGATGACGAAAATGCATGGAAGATTCCACAGTTTTGCCTGGAAACAATGTGCATGAACACACCTGTATATTCGCAAAGCCATTGAAACGGAGAAAACGAACCATGTTGAACGCCTCAAACACCTGACCTTGGTTACTCGCGCCGTCACCGTACATGGCAAACGTCGCGGTCGGCTTCTCGAGGTACTTCTGTGCAAAGGCGATGCCCGCACCGACTGGGACCTGCGCGCCAACGATGCCGTTACCTCCGAAGAAGCGGGGCGTGAAGATGTGCATTGATCCGCCCTTGCCGTTGGACATGCCCGCTTGGCGCCCGAGCAGCTCCCCAAGCACACCCGTGACAGTGCCGCCGCGGAGGACGGCGAATGGATGGCAGCGGTACGAGGTGATGACGAGATCGTCGGGGGTGATTGCATTCTCCATACCTACAGCAACGGCTTCCTGCAGACGCGCCGAACGGGAAGCGAGCACGAAACAACGTCAGCGGACCTGCCACGTCTGTGCGCGTCCGGCACACAACGACGCACAAAGAACGCACCTGGCCAATTGCAAGATGGCAGAAGCCACGGATGAGCTTGGAGCGGTAGAGAGCGTCTGCGCTCTGCTCCATGCGACGCATGAGGGTCATCTCGCGGTACATCTTGATGAGACCATCTTTGGTGACCTGAACCTCAAGCTCGGGCGTCTCCGTGCGATACGCACGGAAGGAGTCCTCGTGAAGCTTGACGGTGAATGGTTTTGAGCCCTCTTCCGGAAGAGGGTGGACGAGCTGTGTGCTGTCCGCCGCGGTCTGCAACGAGCGCGCGAAGGCCTGAACGGAAGAAAGAAAAGATAGACTCCGTCAGTTCAACGGGATTGATTTCTGCAAAAACATGAGACATACAGATAATCTAGGTGCGATGCGAGGCCGGAGACGGGCGAGGGAGGCCATGGAAGGAGAGGGGGAGGGGGGGAGAGGAGGAGGAGAGGATGGGAGGAAGGAAGGAGGATGAAGTAACGTTGGGGGCCCGAAAGAGGAAACCCCGATGGGCAGAGCACGCGGGTTATCCCGGACTCCGCCTCCCGCCTCCTCTCCTCCACCTCGTCCCACGGCGTCCGGCGGATCGAACAACGACAGCCTAAGTCTTCGGAAAATATCAGACATTAATCCTCTTCACTTTTAGGTGTCACGGGCCACACCTCCACCGTCTCTGAGCTCGTTTGTTCTGATTGGATGCTCACGCAGCACACAACAGCGCCATTGGGCGAATCATAGCTCCGGGATGCTCGCAAATCTTCCGTTGTTGCTGGTATCTCGAGCGGCCTATACCGGAGAACTGCTTTTGAGTGTATTGGACGCCATGATATATAAGGAATCGAGCTTGCGACATTCGCCGGCGCTGCTAACGCTGGCAGCCATCTGGAGATGTATCCATTTTTACTGCTTAATCGACCTTTTCTAGACGAGACACGATATTCACAGTCCAGGCATAATGGAAGAGCACTGGAGCCCAGCCCATTGAACGACGCTAAACCCCACAGACACTTAGAACCCGTTTGTTGCCAACGCCAGCAGAATCGGGGTCAAGTGCTCACTGTCGTACCAGATTCGTATCTGCTAGGGCAGTCCGCTGACGAAACTGTTCCATGCTTCTACTATCCCAAGGAACATAACGGTTGTCCTCTGTTACGCTTATTGATAAGCTGTCATCCGAAATATTGTAGGGCCGGTCTTCCCAATGGTGAAGGTCTCACGTCTGAGACGTGGCCACTTGACTATTGAGGTCGGAGAGAATCTGACGGCTACCCTTTACAAGTGTCAGCTCGCTGGCTATCCAATGAGCACTTAATTGTTTAAGATTAAAGATAGATTTTGAAGTCCTCGACAAAATCGTCTCGAGCATCGAGGTACGAGGCTGATACGATTGATGCTCATTGCTCATGACTTGTTTTGCACACCTCTGTAACTCTGCTTATAGCGAGTCAGTGCCGCGAGTTGAATGAGAAAGGGTAAATTTTCACATGCGCCCCCTTTCGAAAAAAAGAAAAAGCAAAGAGATAGATAACCTGACACAGCTATGGAACCAGTAATTCTCCACCGTGTTCGATGCAATCGAGCGCCTGCCGCGCCTTGTCCTTCACCTCGCGCTCGAGGCTCATAGGGTTCCCAGAGAGCGATATCGGACTCACCGCGCCCGCGTACTCGCAGATGTGCCGCAGCGTCCCGTCGATCCCGGCCTCGCGCAGCTCCTGACGTCTCCATGGGTCCCCACTGGCCAGCTGCAGCACGCACGACACAGCCGCGCGCCGAACCTCCATCGGCGCGTCTACGAGACACGACCGTAGCGCGCGCAGAATTTGGGCGTTCCCCAGGATGTGCGCCTGGTGATCGGCCGTGCCGTTCGCCAGGTTGCAGAGGACCCACGCTCCCTGCCGCGCACGCACTGGTTAGTATCGTGATAGCAATAGAAATGTGGAGGGACACCGGGACATACCTGCAGCACGACATCGCCATTCTTAGAAGTCAACGCATTTTTCAGCAGCTGGAGCAGCGCGTCGTCTCCTCCGAGCTCCTGAAACACCTGCTCCACGTCTTCCTCAGAGGACGCAAAATTGCGCAAGACGTGCAGGGCTTGCTCCTGAACGCCCGGATCCGGGTCTGAGAGTAATCTGCATCCCATGATTAGCACTCTAGCTCGAGGGAACCGATGTCACGACGTGCCTCTCAATTTCGTCCCAGCCGAACTCGTTCATGATGGCCTGCTTCCTGCCCGAGGTGTACTTGAAGATCAGGTTCTTGAGCGCCCAGAGGGCATTGAGTTTGAGCTTTGCATGTCCGGAGTGTATCAACTGTAAAAGCCTCTTGATCAAGCCGTCGTTCAAAAAAGGCTACGATTCAATCAAATGAGAACAGGGTTAGCAAGCGTCCTTGGTAGTAAGTAATGCTCACAGACCTCCCGCATCGGCGAATGTTCGTTGACCAGGTTACATACCGCCAAAAGGGCAGCGTAGGTGACGCGCGGGTCCTCAGTATCATTTGCAAATGTCTGATACAGGCTCCTGCCGAGGTCACTATCAAACAGGCTCGTCCGCACTACTGCGACAGAGCGGCTGAGCGCGCGGACACACTGGCAAGCGCCATAGCGGACGCCAGCATAGCGATGCGAAAGGGCGACACTGATGAAGGGTATCAGGCGGAGGTTGTCAGTGATGTCGCAGCGTATGCCATTGTCTGCCATGGCGAGAACGGATATAGCTATGAGTGCTGCCTGATATGTGAGGATTCAGCTGTGAGTAACGCTACATCACGGATACGGATGAATGATTTCCGACCTCGCGGAGACAGGACACGCTCTCGGCTTCGTCTTCGTCCCATTCAGGTGCCTTTTCCGTTGGGGTGATGGACTTGACCAAGGCCGCGAGCTTGCTAAGAGACCCGCGATCGAACGCCAGTTGACACAGCTGGTTATCGTTGGCTACTAGGTAGTCTGTACCACACCAGAACAAACCTTCACGCCATTCGCTCGGCAAAAAGACCACACAATGTCACGCACTGAGAATGAAACACGCCTTGGTCCGTGTTTGTGGCGGTTCGGTTGGAGACGCGATGAGGCGATTCATGACGTGCATGACAGTCAGCGCAGACGACATATCGGGAGGGATAGGGTGGTGATGGCTGGCAGTACTAGCTCGGATGATGTGGGTCGCGCTGGTATGGGATCTAAATCTGCGCGCATTCACAACGAGAATAACCAGTGTTAAAACGCACCACAAGCCCGCGGCGAGCTGCACACTCGTGATGCGCGTCTTGCACAGCGCGAGGGCCAAAGAAAGTGCAGATGTTTCTGTCAGATCAGTCAGCCTTTACAGTCTCGGCGATAATGCGCTTTCGAGAGGGCGATGCCCCATTACCATTGGCATCGGACCCTGGCTTCGTGAGAACCGTCGCAACTTCATAGTTATCTTGAGCGAGCGCGGCTAATCCGCACAGTGCGGCTTCCTGAACCTACTCGTTCGGTCGAATCTCGTTCATTATCCGTCGAGATGACTGAAGGAGACAGAACGCACCTTGACATCCCTGCGACGTAGTAGTTTTATCAAGTTCCTCGCCACCCACCCGCCCTGTCGTCCTGGCGCATGTGCATTGGTGACCTCCAGCTTTTCCCATCCTCGCTTGCTTCGCACGTCCTTGTTTCTGTCCGTAGGCGGAAGCCATTCCGCTACTGCGTGTCGGTGCTCCTGGGTGCGCAGCGCAGAGCCGAGGAGCTGAGCAATAGAAGTACTTACTTGAGGAGAGGAATCATTGAGGAGGGGGAGATATACGTCGAGAACCTCGAGCTGTTGATTGCGCAGTGGGTGAGCGGTTGTACCTTACAAGGATACAAGTGGGCGGACTTGGAAGAAGTACTCAAGGGTAACCTTTGCTTCATCGCGCATGCTGGAGTCGTCATCGTGTAGGCCCCACTGCGAAGGTCCGACTATTTCTGCAGTCGCTGCCGCAAGTGCGCGAAGCGCGCGTGCAAATGCGGCCTTGAGACCGACGGACTCTGATGCATTGAACTGTGAGATTGCAAATAGAATGGCTTGGTGTGCGTTTGCACAGAGCACGCTGCGTAAAGCCTCGGGGGATCCTATCAATTGAATTACACTGTAGACAGATACTCGTATGGGATCCAGTGCGACGCACCGTAAGAGAGAGAAGAAAGGACTTGAGCAGCCTCTATACGAATATCATCCTGAGACCCTCTCGGGCCTTCGAACTGCTCCGGTGCGTTCAGACAGTCTACAAGCCTACGGTGGCCCCGAATCATAAGAGAGCCTCATCGGCAGCATTGATGTGTCACTGACGTTGAGACAAAAACCTCGTCCCGGGCTATTGACAGTTTGGCAGATGGATTTCCGATGACATTGTTCTTGACTTTCTTGAGTATCGCGACATTGAGCGTTGTGATGGTCATGGATTCCAAGTGTGGGGAAGATGAGCGCCACATCTGGTCGCGGAGGTCGCAGAGCGTGGAGAAATACTTCCTTTTACGACACCGCTCGGCGCTCGTACTCATCGTCTGGGCGGAAATTCATGGGACGACTCAGGAAAACTAACATCTCCCAAAGTCAGTGGTACTCGTAATAGGAGGCAATCGTGGAGTCCAAGCAGAGACATTTTGAGAGCTTCAAAGCCAGGCAAAAGCGAGTGTGTGTGTTCACCAGCGGTCATTCGTTTAAGAAGCTTCATCGGCGATTCGGCAGGTATGATGTGTGCTACAGGGTGCCACAGACGTAGTGTCATACTTCTCGTCCATTCCCATGAATGGCTCCGCAGATGAGTTTCTGATGACATTGTTCTTTGTGTTGAACGTTGAACGTTGAGATGACGGTGAATAACGGCGCTGCGCTCGGCGAGGCCCGGCGCCGCTGGAGGTGACAAAGCGTGGAAAAGCATTTCCATCTGCAACTCCTGTAGCTTGGATGCACACAACACGCATTGGCCATGGCGTTGCTATCACAGAAATATACAAGCAATCATGTCGCATGTCTCAAACGTGGTCTGTGCCCTGCTTTTGTTCTTTGCCTCTCCGCTTTTGTCGCGCCAGCTTCTGAGGCGGTGGCCCAAATACCCGGAAGCCTTTAAGTAAACGCGCCAAAGCCTTGTGAGTCCATATATCCAGTCACTTGATCCTCGCAGCAGAACACCCTCACGCACGATGGAACTCGAACTGAAAGGCATTGATTTCAATGCCACTCACTACCAAGTCGCCAAGGCGTTCGAAACCATCCTGCACGGTCGCGATTTCTACGATCTCAATGACCCTCATACCAATGGCCGTCCCCCGAACTTCCGCGTAAAGCTCAATCCCAGCATCGCTGGCGGCGTCGGAAATAACGGAACGGGCTCTCTGACTCTCCCTACTTCTCGTTTAGGGGACCGTTTCTTGACATGGCTCAAGGAAGTGCCTCAAAACGAACATGAAATTCGCGTCTTGGGCAAAAAGATATCTGCATTTCGGCGAAAGCGCGGCATCCCGAAGGAAATAAAAGAGACATTAGAGAAGACGCTTTATGTGGACCCTGAGCTGGAGCATCAGCGCGAGGAGAAGCTGAGGAAACTAGATCACCGTCTGAGGGTTGAAAAGGTGCAATTTGGGACATGGTTCCGAACGAGTGAGTCTCCAACTGCGTCAAGGTCCTTCTCGGTCGAGTATGAGCGAGACTATACACAAAGAAGTGCTGGATACTTGGGACTCGAGTACGATCACAAATTGATACGTGTCGAAGTGAGCTCTATTTTTTATCTGGCAGAGATACTTGCTCATGATTCGCATAGCTTGGAGAACAGATGACGGAAGAGGAATGCTTTCATATCGTGATCAAGTTCTCAAGTCTCCGCAAGATAGGGATGGGCTTCGATTTTGGCAAAGCCTGTGTGTACGACATCCTTAAATTTTGTATGTGTATTAAACAGTTTGACCACAGTTATCGTCTTCGACATGATGACCCCCCCGATCCTGGAGGAAAATAATTTCAACAATCGTCCTAGAGACGGAGTCCGACGGAAAAGCCGCAAGGAGCGCGATCGCGTAACAGCGATAGACGCAGCTCACGCCAGGATTGCCCCGTACGCGCATCATGTCCGCATTGTCCTTCTCGAAAAGGACGATTTCCTTCGTTTCGATCGTCTCTGTCGCGATGCGCAATGCGAGCCACGGCCAATGCGCCTCCCCGAACGCATGGTCGAAGCCGAAAAGTGCGGTTTCTTTTCCGAAAGCCAGTTGAGCAAGATCGAGAAATGGATCGTCAAAATGGACTGGAAGCACGCGTTCCAGATTGAGGCCCTTCTGCGCAATGGACTGCTGAACACGGAGGACCTCCTGAGCAGCCTCCGACCGTTGATCGACAAGCTGATCAAGAGCGAGGGCGAACGAGCTGCGGACGTCTTACGACACTTTCACGACACGCTCAAAGAGCGCAAGCCTGGCGAGTCTCCGCGTAAGTGCTTTGAGCGTGTATGTGCCGAGCTCTCGCACATCCAAAACGTCGAGCTGTCCAGTGGCTCGTTCTCCTGCCACCGCATTACCTTCACCCCCACGCGCATGCTCCTCGAAGGCCCCTACGTGACCCAGTCTAACCGAGTCATCCGTCGATTCCAGGAGCGCAATCCCAGGCTGATCGAGAACTTCATTCGCGTCGATTTCAGGGACGAGGATCGCCTGTCTTACCGCTGGGACCGCGATGTCGACGGTACCTGGTTCCTCCAGCACCGGGTGGGCAGAATCCTGAAAGACGGGTTCATCCTCGCCGGCAGGCCATTCGAGTTCCTTGCCTACTCGTCCTCCGCGCTCCGCGAGCACGCCGTGTGGTTCATGGCACGCTTTGAAGACCCGGTAGAGGGCTGGATGACGGCGGAGAAGATCCGGCAATCCCTAGGTGACTTCTCCAGCGTTATCAAGCAGCCATCGAAGTACGCTGCTCGGATCGCGCAGGCGTTCACAGCGACGGACCCGTCTGTGAAAATCAGATGGGACCAGTGGGAAGAGATGCCCGACCTCATTCCTGTGAACACCCAATATGAAGACTACCTGTACACCGATGGTGTCGGCACGATCTCCCCACAGCTCTCGAACATGATTTGGGAGAAGTTGTGTGAAAAGCGTCGGGATTCGGGCGTCAACAGCGTGAAGCCATCAGCGGTAAGCACTGAAGTTCTCCAGATGTCGTTCGGCTGATCTACAAGGTTCGTCCTGTCGCAGTACCAGATACGGTTCCTTGGATATAAAGGTGTAGTTGCCGTGGACGAACGGCTCGAAGGCGTGATCATGCGCCTGCGCCCGTCTATGAGAAAATTCACAGTTCCGGGCGTTGAAGAGGCAGACATTGAAATCGCGCGGGCGTTCCCGCGGCCGAACGCAACCTACATGAACAGGTCGGCACCTTCAATTTCTATACAGCTTCCGTGACTGATCTCTCTTTAGGCCGATGGTATCCGTACTAGAAGGCAATGGAGTCCGGGCAGAGACCTTTTTGGAGCTTCAAAACCTGGCAAAAGCGAGCGTTTTCACTGCCGGCGATTCACTTGAAAACTTCCTGCTATTGCTGAAGGGCAACGGTCTGGGTTACGGCTATCACCTGCCATTCATTCTCGATAAGCTGAGCAAGCTGAATCTGGACATGACGGACAGAGATGGAAAGGTAGCCATCGCCAATGTGTTCATCGGCCGCTTGTTGCGGTACTCCATGAACGATGTCCTGCGTGACATCAAGCACAAAGCTCGCATCCGAGTTCCAGCCAGTTATCAGCTCGTTGGAATTGCCGATGAGGGAGAGGCATATATTCAAGAGGGCGCGGATCGTAAAGATGTCTATACATTGCCTGAGATGCACATCTTCGGTGAGTTATCTCACGTTCCAAAATACCATCCTTGCTCACGTACGCCATGTTGCAGCGTGCATACAGGAGTCTCCAGAAGATGAGCCCAAGTTTCTCAAGGGTCAGTGTGTTATATCCAGGAGTCCTGTTGTCCACCCTGGCGATGGTCAGTGGCTCGCCTAAAATTCGGAGCTCGATCCTGAACCTCATCTTTCTCTGGTCAGTCCAAAGAGTGTATGCCATAGGCGAGCCTCCCAAAGACAAAATCTGCTTCTTCCGACACCTGAAGAACGTCGTCGTCCTTCCTGGTGCCGGTGCGTTCCATTGTATCCTCCGCATCCTATGTTGGAATGACCCGTGTTTGCAGGTGGGCGGCCGTTGGCGTCCTGCCTTGGTGGCGGCGACTTGGATGGGTTCGTGACACTACATCACTTGTTAACGCACGCATGTCCTCATGTCCGATCGATAGAGATCCGTATGATATCTACGCGGAGAACCCGAAGCTGCTCCCGACAGGGCACGAAAATGCAGCCGAGTACATCAGCGCAGGTACTCGCACGATAGAGCAAGACAGCACGATCAACGACATATGCGATTTTGTCGTCGAGTACATCAACTCTGACGTTTTGGTGCGTGCCATACCGAGACTGCGATCGGCCCAGAGTCTAACTCTCCACTCTCTAGGGTCTGCTGTCTGACAAGCATCTTGTCATCGCCGGTCCGTTTCTCTTTTTTCCTCGCTGCCCAAGCCCGCTGACCATGACTGTACAACTTGACCAGACCAATCAAGCGTAAGCACCCGAACTTCACATTCGCCCAGTCCCATCATCCTGACTTCCCCTCCAGGAAGGCCCCCGCGACGCGCGCTGCCTGAAGCTCGCCCAGCTCTGCTCCCAAGCCGTCGACTACCCAAAGAACGGCATCCCCGTCGACCTCGATGCGAACCCGCTCCCGCGCTCGCTCATCCCGTTCAAGCCCGACTGGAAGAAGGCCGAGGTCTCCGACGCGCGCGACGCCGACTACTACGAGTCGGACCGCGCGCTCGGCGTGCTCTTCCGCAACATCGAGCTCGTCGACCCGCACGCGCCGCTCGCCCTCCCCGACGCGCCGACCGACCCGTACGCGGACCCGATCTTCTGCGCCCTCGCCCCGCTCATCAAACGCACGCTCGCCGCCCCACCGCCCCTCACCGCGCCGCCCGCCACCACCGCCGCGCCCGCTCCCGCGCCCGCCCCACCGCTCCCGCCCGCCGAGCTCGACGCGCTCTTCGCGCACTACACCCGCGAGCTGCGCTACATCCGCGCGACGCACACGCTCACGGACGCGCCGGACGTGCGCCTCGCAGAAGAGGAAGTCGTCGTCGGCACGATCCTCGCCAAGTGCACGCAGGCGCGCTGGCGCGCGAACCGCACGTTCGCGATGAAGCTCCACGCCGGCGCGCTCGTGCACGACGTGCAGAACCGCGTCGTGCCCGACATCGGGCGCGCGGACGACGCTGCGCTGCGCGCGGGCCTCGTGCGCGCGTGGGAGGCGCTCGAGTGGACGTATGCGCATCGCAGGAAGACCGTCCGTGTGCCTGGGCCCCGTGGGACGCAGGAAGAGAAGAGCGAGGAGGTCGAGGGGATGAATAGCTTCAACCTGCTCATGCTGGGTCTGGTGCTGGACTGTTTGCACAGGCTGAACGCATTGTGACAGCCTACTTGTGCAAGTCTCGTTTGTTCTGCGAGCATCGTCTCAAACACTGTATCGTTTACTCCACCTTATCTTCTCTCGCTTCTCGTCGTTGACCTCTATACTGCGCATATTCACTCATTCTCTGATATCTCATTGTATATCCATTTTGACTTGTATTCCAAGCTCCAGTACATAGCTATAGAGTCAAGCAACGCACTCTGGCGCATCCAGATCTCCTACTACAAGATCTCAGCACGCAGAAAAATAACACAGCGCAGGAAAAACTCACCAACTCGCTATCCGAGCGCCGCACATCCGGCCGCGCGCCCGTCACCCGCTCGCTCTCCGGCGGCGTCGACGACGTCGGCGGCTCCTCGCCCCGGTGCGGATGCGGGGCCTCGCGGAGCTGCGCATGCGCGTCGCGTTTTGCGCCGGCTGCGGTGTCCGGCTGCAGGCCAAGGTACTCGCAAAAGAAGACGCGCAGCAGGAGGTTCCACCGGCGGAGGGTTGGCAGGTCGAGCGCACTCGCGTCGTCCTGCGAATACCCGACGCGGCACAGCGCCAACGGCAGGATGTCAGCGAAACGGACGGGACAAAGAGAGAGGGACGAAGAGAAGGGGGTACGCACGGCGAGCGTGTGCCAGACGCGCGGGAACGGCTCGGCGATGACGTGCAGCACGCTGACGCCGCGCCGCAGAAACGGGACGTGGTCGTCGCCGACGTAGCCCATGCTCGCCTCCCTCCCCGTCCGCGGCACGAAAAAGCTCCGCCACGCTTGCGCCGCGCCCGCGCTCGCAGGATCTAGCAGCCCCTCGGCGCGGAGCCTGTCCTCGGCGCGCACGAGCATGTCGAAGAGCCATCCGGTGTCGGGAAAGAAGGAGCGGATGCGCGGGGCGGGGGCGCCGAGGAGGTCGAGCAGGACGAGGTGCTCGAGGGTGCTGAGTGCGGTCGGGGGGGATGAGTAGGGCAGCAGGCGGCGTTTCGGGTGCGGGGGAAGGAAGGTAGACGACCATTTGTTCGCGAGGTGGCTGGCAGAAACGGTGATTATTAGCCAGGGCGCGGAGGATGGCAGAGACGGACGTACCGCGCGCCGTATATGGAGTCCGTGTCTGTCCAGTCCTTGAACGCCTCTTCGCCGTCGAAGAATATGAGCTGAAGGGTCGTGTGCAGCGCCTCGTCCTCGTCCTCGTCCGCGTCGGGGTCGAATGTGCCCTCGGCGTCGGCGAGGCGTTTCGTGCGCGCATCAAGGAAGGGGTTGAGGGCCTCGGCAAGGTCTAGCATGAGTGCGCATGGCGCTGCAGAGTCGGTCGCGCCGAGGAACTACTGTGCAGACGGGAAGGCAAGGATCGGTACGCCGTACACGTGCCTATATGCGCATACAGGCACACATCGCGGAGGCGAGGAATCACGCACCTGATTCTCGGGCGACTTCTCGAAGAACTTGCTGTCAAAGTGGGCGGCGAGGGCGACGCGGCGGGGCGCGGAGGGGTCCTTGGTAGCGATGACGTTGGTGAAGTTCTTGGGGCCATAGGGCGTAGTGTCGACGAAGGAGTCCTCCTCGATGTGCCAATTGAGGGCGCGAAGGGTGGAGATGATGTACGTGCGGACGAGGGTGTTGTTCGCGGTGTCGGCTGTGACAGGGATACGTGTCAGCGCCTCGTGAGGAGAGGAGAGTGGAGGTAGCGAGGGAAGAGGCATACGTGGGCGGGGGATGAGGATGTGGGACAGGTGGGAGCGAGGGTTGGACGGGTCGATGTTCTTGACGGGGTCAGGGGAGCCGGCGAGGGCGGCGAGGGCGGAGGACGAGAGCGGGCGCAGCTGGCGTTCCCCGAGGGAGGCGGCTTGCTGGGTGGACTGGACAAGGGCAAGCACAAGGAGAACACATCCCGAAAGCGACCAGATTTTCGACAATGTCCAGCGGGGAGTGGCCGACATCGTCGCGGGTGTCGTCGTCGCGGGTGTCGTCGTCGTGGTTGTCGCCGTCGTCTACTGGCAGGGAGTGCCCGACGCAAATGGGTATGAAGACCAAATGGGAACTCCCTGGCACGGTTCGGTGGCGTAGTTGGTTATCGCATCTGTCTAACACACAGAAGGTCCCCAGTTCGAGCCTGGGTCGAATCATTCGTTGCTAAAGAGTAGCTGTTTTTGAAGTCACAAGCCACAGTACTGTACCATAAATCTTGCTTTTGCGTGTTTCTATCGCCGAGCGACACACACATCAAAATGGCCATCTTCGGGCTCTGGGTCTGTTTTTGCCCTCTCCTGTTCCCACTGCCCTCGCTGATGTCGTCCAGGTCATCAACAAAGCCGGTGGCCTCGTCTACCAACGCAACTTTGCCGGTCCGCGTTCTCCTCCCCTCCGCTGCTACCCGCGCACGCTTAGTCTGACGCTGCAGCGCAGAGGGCCTTGCCCAGCTCACGTCTAATGAGTACCTCGTCCTTGCCGGCACCCTCCATGGTATCCACGCCATCACCAGCCGTCTCTCCCCCAGCGGGCCCAGCTCGGGCGCTCACGTCATTGAGGGCGAGTCGTTCAAGATGACCATCTCCCTTACACCCACCGGTGAGCACGGCGCCCTTTCCATGTATTCCATCCCGACCCCGTCTCACGCCATCCGGTACACGCTAGGAACAAAATTCGTCCTCCTCACGTCTCTCGCCGAGCACTCCGCCGATGCCGTCCTCCAGAAAGTGTATGAGGCTTACGCCGACGCCGTCATGAAGAACCCGTTCCATACCCCCGAGATGCCCATCCGCACCGAGGGGTTTGACGCGCGGATCACCACGATCATAGGCACCGGGCATACCTGAAGAAGAGTCTGCGAGACACTGGGTTGGATTTCAGGAATCAGGGGTTGGATTTCAGGAATCAGCGGCGAGACAAGGGCGAGTGGACAGGAGTGATCGTGTTCGGTGCGCTGCCTGGATTGTGCTGCGAACTCACGCTATGACACCGTCAATAATAGCAGGTCTTTTGCATGCGCGCATGCCTCGATCTTTCGAAGAAGTCTCAGCCGTGAAATACCCTTTACGCTGCGATTTGAATGTAGACTATCCGGCTATCTTTGCTACGCGAGCCTGTCCTTGGCCAGATCGTTTTCGGCCATTCTGCGTCCCAAAACTCCTCAAGTGATCCATTTGAACCTCGAGATACGGAATGTGTCAGTACTGTCTGGTATCATGCAGTTCGAACACCTGAGTGGCAACACAAATGTATAGAATATGCTCAAACATAACTTGAATTCACTGGTAGATAAAAAAACGTGCCGTGGATCAGCTATCAAAGATGGGTATACTGAAGGAGGCGAATGGGCCAAAAGAAACGGTGGAGTGTCAAGGACGAAACGTTACAGGCGTTAGCGCTCGCGTTCTGGGAGTTTTGCCTTGGTGCTCAACGCGGAAGGCTGCTCCTTTCCAAAGAACTCGAGACAAAGTTTGAGGAGAGAGCCGGATTTATACATCGCGGCCGTTGAGGTATACAATCTATCGATACATGAGCCTGCATTGTGTATGAGGATATGAGCGTCTGCCAAACCTAGAACGAGGGTACACGCACGTTCTCAAGAAATGGCGAGAAGGTGAGGTTATTACGACTGCCCCTCCTCAGCGACTGCCCCTTCATCAGGCATCTGGCCGTCAAACAGACGTCTAAAAGCGATGGCCCTCCGGCTCGAGCCTTCACAGTCTATCGTCCACAGTTTATTTGATGCCCGGATTATCAATTTTCCTTCTTCAAGAGGAGGCATCGGTCCTTTCCTATTGATCTGCTCAGGCGGTTTCAACCGGATGGGCTCTACAATCCTCACGAGGCGCACGGCTAGAACCCGCTTGCCAGCGTGAGCCGGCAAGGGAGAGCGTTCAAAGCAAACGTGAATGAGGCCTGTGAGCCAATTCGTCAACGTGTGCGTGAGAACTCGTCTAGAGAGCAGGAACTAAGATACCTGCATCGAAAGCAGAGTGTGCGCCTCGTGGCTGCGTCCTGGGCATAAACGTCCACGGATGAAGATTCCTGGTCGAGGTGGCGACGTCTTCACGATCCGTCCACATGTGGAATGTGGCGCTCGAAAGATGTATAGGGAATACCTGGCCAAGTTTCATGACTGGGCGCATTCGTCTTATACTTAAGCGCTGGATGGTCATCTGGCCGAGACGCGTGCGCAGAGACCTCGCTTGTTCCGCGATTTCTTTGGTGACCAGATTTTCCTTGACAAGCAGTTCGCCTAAAGGACTATACCCCAATACGGTAAACGCCTGGAAAAGTGTTATACACCACGGGAGGCCGTCCAAAGCAAGAAGATCGGAGCCGCTGGCAAAGCTAGAAGGTTTGCTGTCTCGGGTAACACGGAAACGGATTTGGCCCTCAGTGGGTATATCTGGGTTCGCCCAGTAGTATAAAAATCCATGAGTTTCCGGGGGAAACAGCTGGTGAGCATTCTGTCGTGACCCGTAGTGGAATTGTATTTGTTCGCTGTACGCAGAGACGCTTTGTTCGTTGGTTTCCACCTGGCAGATGGAAAACTTGCCGACGAGTTTCACGAAATCAGAATTTTGAAGATGATGCTGGTTCAAAGTCTCGAATCTACGGAATGCTGCAACAGCGTACCGCCCCACTGTGACCTGGAAAGCCGGTCGGCGTCTTGAAAAGTCATTGAAATGAATCTTGAACATACATTCAGCGATTTAGGGGCTCCCATATTACGCTCAAGTGATGAATTCTCGGATGGAGGCACTGTCGAAAGACATGCAGCCGATATTTTCAATCGAGGAAGACGAAGAGCGATAGGAATGTGTGTGGAACGAATCCATGGGGAGAGAAACCTCATGATACCTCAGCTATGCGAGTGCGCGGTGTGTTAAAACGTAGATGGCGAGTCACGCTCACTGCGAAACAGAGAGGATATTGAAGGTGTGATCATAGTTTGAACTTCGTGGCAAGGCTGAAGTTGAAGAAGTCCTAACCCTAGCACAGGGGCAACCGGACGCGTCGATCATCGGAACTTGAGATGCGAGCGGTAACGTGATGCGGGGAAACAGTAGACTTAAGAGTCGTCTACCGCAGACTTAACGCTGGATATCTTTCGACCATGCGGCTCGCTCTTGCTCGGTATACGAACCGGCGGTTGCTTACTGAAGGAGCATGCAGGCTGTATCATGCTTCTGTCCTTCCTTCAATCCTCTCACCGTCGTCCCCCGAATTCGTAGCCAAATCTAAGGACATGGATGCGCTCGTGGCTGATTTTGAGGGGAAGCTATCCCAAGTGAGACTAGGAGGCGGAGTGAAGGCAGCAGAGAGGGTGAAGAGCAAAGGGAAGAAGCTTCCTCGGGAGCGGTCAGTCCCGTCATGCACATTCATGGCCAGATGTATGAGTACCTGAACAGGGCACCCTCGTCTAACACAGATTGTCTCTTCTATTAGATCCGCATACAGCGTTCCTGGAGCTTTCACCTCTCGCTGCTCATGATGTATATTCTGAGGCTGTTCCAGGCGCTGGCATCATCACAGGAATAGGCAGAATCTCTGGCAGAGAGTGCATGGTAGTTGTCAACGACGCGACCGTCAAGGGTGGATCTTATTACCCTTTGACTGTGGGTTCAGTAATAATGTGGTGATACTCATATCTAATGTGCGTTGTATTGCTGCAGGTTAAGAAGCATCTACGTGCGCAGGAAATCGCCAGAGAGAACTGCCTCCCATGCGTCTACGTTGGTAAGTCAGTCGAAGATATAATCCTTTATCGTAATCGCTTATACTTCTCCACTCTTCAGTTGAATCAGGTGGCGCTGCGCTTCCACATCAAGCCAATGCAAGTGTTTATGGTTTTTGAATCTTATGGGGCTATAGTCTGAGTTCGCCTCCAGGTATTTCCAGACAAGGAACATTTCGGTCGAATATTCTATAACATGGTTAGTATTAAAAAAAAATCATCAAAGCCTGCACTCAATTTTTCTATCAGGCACAAATGTCTGCACTAGGCATACCACAAATTGCCATTGTCCATGGAATCTCAGTAGCCGGTAAGAACAGAACGCTTTCACATTGATCTCATATCGCGGTACACCTTGACAAGGTTCGCATCAGGCGGAGCGTACGTCCCAGCTTTGGCAGACGAAAACATCATTGTTCGCGAGCAAGGCCGTATATTCCTCGCTGGTCCACCTTTAGTGAAAGCCGCTACAGGCGAAGAGGTTGACGAAGAAACCCTTGGAGGCGGTCAAATGCACTCCAGCGAGAGCGGTGTAACAGACCACTTGGCGCGCGATGACGAACATGCTATTGCCATCGCTCGGGGTATTGTGGGCGACCTCGGGAAGTCTGGCGGAAGAGAAGTAGCTGTGAGTAGCTGAGTTATGTTGCCTCTACGAACGCGTGTAACTTTGATATCTCTGATCGCAGCCTCCGGCACCCATAGAAGACCCACTTTATCCTTCCTCTGAGCTTCATGGGATTGTGGGTACCGACCTCCGTCAGGCCTTCGACATGCGAGATGTCATAGCCCGTATTGTTGACGGAAGTCGATTTCGCGAGTTCAAGAAGGAGTACGGAACTACAATGTTAACTGTGGGCTACTCTTTAACCATGTCCTCACTTACCTGTCTCATTTTCTCTAGGGCTTTGCTCACATCCACGGCTACCCTGTTGGCATCGTGGCGAACAACGGCATCCTGTTCTCCCCTTCAGCCCTCAAAGCAACACACTTTATCCAGCTATGCTCACAGCGCCAGATTCCCCTCCTGTTCCTTGTGAACGTTACGGGCTATATGGTCGGGTCCAAGGCCGAAAAGGGCGGCATCGCGAAGGACGGCGCGAAGATGGTCCGCGCAGTGGCATGCGCAGATGTGCCAAAACTAACTGTGATTGTTGGAGGTAGCTTTGGTGCCGGGAACTACGGTCAGTCTATGTACAGCTTGTGAAATTCACTGGCCGCTGATCTCCTATTCTCCTCACTGCAACAGGCATGGCCGGCCGTGCCGTGAGTGTTCTGCATCGTCTAAGCAAGGTCTACTCAAACTAACGGTCAACTATGAATTTTCAGTATTCTCCACGCTTCCTGTGGATGTGGCCTGTACGCTGTGCCCGCCATCACATCTCTCCCTCTTTCCTGACCCATGTAATGTTTTCCAGAATGCGAAGGTATCTGTCATGGGGTCGGGTCAGCTATCCCAAGTGATGCAGACGGTCTCCCGGTAGTCACAATCCCTTATCTTCCGCAGATAGACAGAACTGACTGAATTTTTAAACACAGCGATCCTTCGCAGCACGCATCGCTCAAGGCAGAAATCGAAGCACAGTCGTCGGCATTGTACGCTACTGCACGGTTATGGGACGATGGGATCATCAAGCCCACGGAAACCCGGGATGTTGTAGGGCTTGGGCTCGCGCTGGCGGCGCGTGAGCACACCGGCGGTCCGAGCACGACGTGGGACGGTGCCCGGAAGGGCTTTGGGGTGTATAGAATGTAGCTTGCACCCATCGCTTGACTAACCTATAATTTGGCTCTGGATACTCCCGCTGTAAGAGCACACGCAGTCAGAAATACAACATTTGACTCTTGATATTATCAAGCGGCAGGGCAGGCCAGCTGCTACGGCAGAAAAATATAGAACGTGAGCGTCCATGACTGTAGGAAAATGAGGCCAAGATTACAGTGGTATACACGAGTGTGCGACGATGTATCATTACAAGAGAAGGATGTGCTCGCTGTGGTTAATAAGTCAAGTCAAACGGCTCCAGAAAGCGAAAAAAGTTAACAGCAATGCGACAAGGGTAGAGACAGAGACGAACGACGAGATTAGAAACAGCGGTGGGATGAGAGATAATAGGCTGGAGGACGAGCGGAATGTACTGCTGAATTAGGCTGAGTTAGACATTGATATCGTATGGATGTCGGACGAGTTCGTCGTATAGTTCCGGGGGCAGGTCACGGACTAGAGTGACCGCTATCCCGATCACAGGCAGAGCCTCGATAGGAGGAAATGTGCGAAGAATCCGCATGGGCCTGAGTAAACATCCGTTAGAGAAGCATACGATTATATGTGGGGGGATGAATTCACGAGGAAGAGTTCATGACTTCATCTCGGATTAGCAAGAGCTGCGCGATGACGCAAAGCACGTTCAAGTGAACGCCAAATGCCAGGAGAAAGTCCCAAAGCTTTAGAACTTGGTCGAGAGGCGGTGTACAAGCGCAGAGGGTCAGCACCGCTGCATTGGAAACAGTTAGCAAAAAAGAGAGTTGCTTCAGAGTACAGTTGATCAGCATACAGGGGAATGCATAAAGCTCAGCAGACAAGTTTTTTGATCGGAGGTAAGCGAATAGTTCAGGATCCACTATCCGCAAGCAGCGATCAAGGAGCTGATGGGGGAGACAAGGTGAGAGGGTATATAATGCTCGTGCTGCGAAAACATACCTTCAGACCACGATGTACGCCTTCCAATGTTGGCTGAACATAGAGCGGGCAGCACTCCTCGATAAAGTTGGCAAAACAAAAGAAGGCTTCTAGCTCTGAAGGCATTGTATACAAGAAGGGCGCAGCGAGCACATTCATGCCTTGTACATAGGTGAAATCTAGATGATGGGTCTCTTGTCGATCTATTCAGATACAGAGTGAATAGACGGTTCGACATGATCAGGTACCAACAGACCGTGGTTCCGCCAGACAAAGGCATCCAATAACCGAACCAGCATGTCCTCTCGAACACGCTCTTTGAATCCACGGTCGGTGGCGAGTGTCCTGGGAGCAACGCTTCAATTGTCATTCTATGAGAGAGTCAAGATTTCTCGGAGAACCTGAACGTATCGTTCCGGATCTTTTCTCTGACCGCGCATGGCCCTCGAGCGACATACTCAAGGAAAGTACTAGCCGGTAGCTCATTTACGCGCAGAAGGATCTTCCATATCCGCGGTCGAAGGGTTGAGTCCTGAATGAGTGGTACGATACGATGAATCTAATAGGAGGATAGGGAGATCGCATAACATACCACCTGCGACGGGATACCGTCGATGAGAATAAGGCGCCGCAGCTTCCTGACCCCTTCTTCGACATCTTGCTGACTTCGTGACTTTGATGACGTCTTGGATGGAGCGAGAATTTTGCTGAAAGAGTGGGCTATAGATTCTGGCGATGAGCGTTCTTGTTCCGCCATCGTATGTGGGGGACGACAGTAGGTGAAGGAAGTTGTATGGGGTTGTCAGTGCCGAAATCGGCGGATGAGCTTCAAGAGGATGTGCACGTGCTACGTGATGATTCCTTCAGCACTTCAGCAGCCCACCACGACGTAGTATCAACGAAGGACTCGGCTTATGATACATGGATATTGGGCCCTTCATATCCTCTGGCGCACTGAGCAGGTCGCATTATACCCTAGTGCGTAACGTAGAAGGCGCGTCGACCTCGCAAGAGGCCGACGGATACCTACTGGCCGAGGTGGGGAAGCTTCGCGATCGTTTGTCCCTCCCTGGATTATCTTCCGTGAGTTTCAACCTCTCTTTGAGTAGTTGGATGTAGACCTTACACGTGGCGGTAGAGACAATGCAAAGAATGTCTGGTTCTGATCCTCTACTGCTCAATGTCTGTGACTTCGAATATATTAGCCAACCAAGTCGAGTTTGCACTACACCATGCTGTCAACTTGGCTGAGGCAGGGTCCACAATACATGAGCGCAGAATAGGTATTCAATTCCGTGCAGCTTCATGCGTGTATCTGACCGTATATGATACGGTAGGATACTCATTCTGTGCCGAAATAATGCCCCCAAACCACGAGCTCCATCTCATGCTAGTGAACACGCTTCGCAAAGTACGATGATGCCACTCTGTCTGAGACCAGCTCTGACGACGATACAATAGGACCTAGAAAGCTCTGAAGCTCCCCGAATTTGTCTCGCGCTGGACTATATCATCCAATGTCCCCGAGAAGACGTTATTCCTGCCATTCAGTCCCGCCTCCATGACCTTCTGTCGCACAACTCGTCAGTATGTGTTAGATTCCTGCATCTCAGAGACCACCCTTAATTTTGCGCGATCGCCCTCAGTCCGCATGTTCGCCGGCGAGTGCTCTTTTGTGTAAGGGCATTGTCGACCCGTGATCCTTCTGTCTTGCAGTGGATGTCACAAGAGATGTTGAAGAGGCTGAGGGATTCTGATAATATGGTTGCAGGAGCGGGTATCATGACGTGTATCGTGCTTCATGAGGTACCTTATAGCTCTCAGCATCATTCGTGCTTAGCCCTAACCATCTATCAGAACAATCTTCTGAGCGAAGAAGCCGTGTTGGGGATACTGAAGACTCTCGGACGTGCTAGCCAGTCCGTCAACTTTTCAGCTTCTGCGAGACAGATGACAAGACGGGCGCTGCGTCTCGTTTCTCTTCTATCGTAAGTCCAACTTTCTCGTTCTACACGATGGCCACTAGAATTTCCCGCACAGACCATCGCGAGAAGCTGTTCAAATTGTGATTGAACTTATTCAGGAAATATCAGTCAAACCTACGCGCATGCAAGGTATATGATCTTGTTATACTGCTCATCACATTCTTGATCATATATTCTTAGTCCTTCTTTGCGAGTGCTTCCGTGTCCTTCGACATGTGCCTCTTGACCTCCTTTCAACATTTCTACGCACACCCGAAACCTCTCCAATTGCTCACATCCGCCAGCTAGTTTCCTCAGAAGAACCCAACGAGCAATACGTCTTCCTCACGTGCCTGGAATGTATTGACCCTGTTCTATGGGCCGGTACGCTACCTGAACGTCTGGCCGTTCTCGATGCATGGGAAGTCGAGCGCATTATGCAATTCCTTGATTCCGCCGACAGCGCGATACGGCGAAAGGTCAGCGCCCCTCCCCTTCAACGTTCCGTCAACTTACAGACTTTGTCTTCTCTATGGTTCAGACACTGAGCATCCTATCCAACGTCGATCCAAACCTTCTTGGCGCTTATTTCTCGCAAATATCTGAGACACTTTCTGAGACAGCTCAGGATGAGGGCATGGTCACCATCAGACTGCTCGAAATTGTCGAGGTAGTCTCCGGTTCAGATGGAGAGCTCTATGCCCGATCTATCAGGGATGTATTCTTGAAAGCGAGCGGTAGACCGGATTCGCAAAGTGGTCGTCGTGTTCTCGAGCAAGCGGTGGAGCGGGTTCTCTCGCGAATTCGAGACGGTGAGCAAGCGCAGCATATATCCAGTTCACCACAATGTAGATTGACATGCCTGTGCGTCCAGGGGATGCATCATTCGGGCTTAGCGCAGCGACTACTCTCTTGACTTTGGCAATCGATTCGGGCGATGAGCCGGGTTCAGCATCGCTCATGGTCATTGTCGCTGCGTTGACATGCGAATACGCGCCGCATCTTTCGATAGCCCCTGTTGAATTGTTGAAGGCCCTACAGAAGAAGTTGAGACTCTATCCTGGTAAGCTTCCCAGATATCGCGTCGGTATCAAGGCTGATATGTCTTGATTAGCATCGATCCAGGAGGCTTTTCTATTGGCGATGCTGCGCCTCATCGCGGAGTGTAACGAGGTTCCGCAGAGTATTGTTGAGGATGTCAATTTGCTGAGTGAAGTGTCTGGGCGATATATTCAACGTGCAAGTGGTCTGGTATTCTTTGTACTTGTCGAAACTGAGACTCGCATTGTTTCAGCGTTGCGCTCAATTCTTGGCATTCTCCAAGCAGCCTGCTTTGTTGAAGCGGATTGCATCTGGCGCAAAATCACGTTCTGTCAGTTCCCTGTTCTCGAGTGACTGAAAGTGTCTTTACAGTTGAATCAGCTTCCAGATTTCCTTCTCGCGTTAAAGTCCAACCAGTACCCGTCCGCGGTTCCCCACAGGACTCCCTCACCCCCTCCACCACGAATTCAATCTCCGAGCTCTCCTCGTTCTTCATCTACCCAAGCATTGCGTTACGCCGCTTACGACCCACCGCCCCCACCGCCCTCGCGCACCCGCTCACATACTCGGCACAAGTCGAGTGCACGCACGGTCAGCAGTTCGCGGTCTGTGACGTCCGACGACACGCGGCCGGGAAGTGCGTTGAGCGCAGGTGTAGGTGCGAGTGTCATAGGCGAGACGGTATCACCGGGAGAACTCGCGCTGGTTGCGGGGCGTGGAGAGCTAGATCAGTTAACCAGCCCGAACGTGCGTGATCAATCGGGCCCAATGTTTTATATATTGATCTTGATCATGGTGTAGGCAAGTATACCTACCCGTACCATGCCGCTGACCCCCGTTGATCTTCTGGTACGTACCACATCGTAACTCCCGAGTGAGGCAAGGCAACCTCAGCAGTTTACGTCTCGTTAGGGCTCTCGAATGGATCTGATTTCTCTCGATTCGCCTTTCCTCCCCGAGCCTGTTGTTTCGCTCAGTCAAGCCATGCTTTCCTCGCCAGCACCCATCCCCAATCCAGTATACGAGGTGCAACAGGCAATCTATAGCCCCGAGCAAGACTTCACGCGCATATGGAATGCGCTTGAGAAGCATAATGCACGGGGCTGGTGCGAAGCACCATTAGACGTCATTGTACGGCGGCTGCAGACCATCCAGTTGCATCTGGTCGTGCTTTCTGCAGACCAACCGCCGTTTGAAGGTGATTGTTGTTCAATTCGTCTCTTTCGATGTTTCGGTTGTGACCAATTCTGCTTTTTTCGTTGGAGTTTCAGGCGAATTGAAGATCATTCTTTGGAAAGACGCACCATCGGCTTTGGGCACTGCGGCCATGAGACTGAAGGACAGCGACGAAGATGGTTGCTTGTGGCGGTTAAGGTGCGATGATGAGAGGTTCGTGGCGCATCTGAACAGCGTGTTGTGCGAGAGTGCACGGTAGCCGGACGGGCAGAAGCGGTTGTTCAATTGTAAACTTGCTCAAAATTAACATGGACAATGCTTTCCCAGAACAGACGAAGGCAACCGATGCAGTTACAAAACGACACCAATAGACACTGTAACTACCAGCCCATTCTCACGAGAGTGAACCATACATACTGTCATACGTCTGAGAAGTCCCAAAAGTCTAAGATGACTAGTCCTACTTCTACGCGTTCTATAGCAGCGTCCTCCGCCCGCCGCATTCACACGACTGCACTTTTGCGTTTGTTGGAAGTTTCATACATGGTGAACCTCTGGTTGAGGTTGTTGGCCCTCAAAATCCATCTTCCGGTGACTCATTGACCATCGGACACTCTGATCCTGCTTTTCAAAGCGATCCAGGAAACTGGCACTGTGCTTCTCGAGTGCTTGAAGTAGTGTGTGGGCGTGCTCGTGCGCCAACATGCACAAGAAACTGGCGTAGCGAAACATCCCAGTAGCAGTCGAAATATCGAAGGAGCGGGCAGCTCGCTCGAATATACACACCTAGCCAAAGTCGGAAGCGCTTAGTACATCGATGAGGAAGTTGAAAAGCCAATCATGCCTCGGTCTGTGGAAACCCATCATGCCCCTCCTCTTGATCCTCAAGTTTTCTAAGTCCAGTACATGTCACAACGCCTACAGATCCTTCTGTTAAGAGACTGAAGATGGGAAAGTCATAGATGCCGATGCTGCCCAGAAACTTCACAGCTGCCGTCGAATCCATTCGGTGTTGATTGGTCCCCGTTTCATTGAAGGATTCATGAGCGCGCTTATACTCCAGAAGAAAGAGAGGTAAGAATAGAGGTAAGAATAGGGGCCCTTGCGACCGTTGGGCGCCTGGGAGGTCACTAGTAGACTGGGAACGATGAATACGCCGTCTCGGCTTCGTTGCATTTGATTTTTCTTAAGAACAGGGATTAGATCAGTATTTTGGGCTCGACTCGAGTTGACATTGAGGTCTAGCACCTGTAGGGGTAGCAATGCCAGTCGTTTTGAGCTTTGTAAATGTGCTTTGCACTTGATCAACTTCGAATGGCTTAGCGCGATTTAAGCCTTCCGTCTGGGACCGTGATCGCGGGAAGTTCTGCAGCGAAGTACAAATTAGTCTGTAAGTTAGGGGTGTGATGCACAGATAGTGGACCTACTGCAAAATTAGTTGATAAGATAGTGGAAGAGGGAAGAACACCGCCGACTGGTTGACCATGAGCTGGGTGCAAAGCAGCAGTTGGGTCTGACAATGGAGCCTCCCGGAGCGAAGACTGGACGAATGAATCACCTTCAAGTTCTATCTCGTCATCAAAATTTTCAACCCTTGCAGTTGTGAAGAGATCATGAGGATTTTCGCCTGTGACATCTCGTTGAACGATACGCTGTCGAAGCGCAAGGGCGATGTTTGTTGACTCCGTCTTCGTATTAAATTGTTTACGCTGCCTGCTAATAGAGACCATATTGAAGTTTTTGACTTCGGCCATCTGAAGAGAAAAGGAAAAGTAACATGGAAACTGGATCATACCGATCCCATCACATCTAGCAATCAATGGCTCCATGGACACACGCTCCTTCGCTGCACCGAGCTGTTGTTGCCAAGATTGTGTGACCGCCAAGTCTTCCTTGAGTACTGCCGTTGTGTGTGCAATCAATAACGTGGCTCCGGATCGAAGTCTCTCTCTGCGCTTGACAGATAGGTCTGGGGGTAAATGGTCGACAAGGCTGTTGAGAACTGTGTTGTTTCGTTGCTTGAAAGCAACTGCCTTGTCTGCAGCTAGAGTTATGAGATGTTGGTGGAGGGACGGTGTACTTAAATGATCAATGTCTTGGAAGCTATTCCTCTGATTGTCGGCAAGATCGTTACGTGGTAGTTTGATGTCTCGTTCAAGCCTGTAACAAAGAATTAAGTGTTTTGTTGTGGTATCATAGTTCTAACTCACATTGCTGTCAGCTGGACACCATGCTGCCGCTTACTCGTACTCTGGAGTGCGGCACGAAAAAACATGAAAAATATTGCATCCCATTCATGACGGCATTCACACCCTAATACTGATAGATTATGAGCGTCATTCTTCTTCTTTTCAGCGGACATGGACAAGTGCATGAGTTGGGAGAAATGTTCTGTGATGGCCTTGATAGCGTAGCTAGGCATCTCCACTGGAGGTCCATGCATGTGGGAATCATATGATTGAAAACCTTGAAATAGCGCTGTGCGTTTCTTCTCTAAATCCACAGGCACGAGTGGCAGCTATGATACATATTTTTAAGCGTCAGCACATCAACAATTCAACTCACAATACCATAATAATCAAATCTATCTTACCTTGTCTATCGAAATCCACTCCTTTGGCCAGTGAAAGCATGTAAGACTGTCGTACGTCTTTATGAAAGGAAACAGAGGTCGATAGGTAGGATATTTGATAGTAAGGTCTTCATAGTCTTTCAATGAGAGATGCCGAAGAGTAGGCACAAAACTATAGGTGACAGCGTTACGGTCCAATAGCCAGTTGGCTGGGTTCAAAGTACTGTTCTTGTCATTACTGGCCAATCTATGGCACATTCAAGGTTGGTTGATATAGCATATAGTCATGATTTACGACTTACATGGATGCCGCAATACGTCTTGAGTCCTTAGAGTGACTTGGAATTTCTGAAAAGTTTCTAAATGAAGATAACTGTGAGCGTGTTATAGAGATATGAACAAGCTACGAACCCAGCACTAGGGATAGCACTTGGCTTCTCTTCTGTTGTGCTGTCTATGTCGCTACTTTGTGCACTACGGTGGCCTCCTAACCTACATATTCCAGACAAAGTTAGTGGTCATGGAATATATAACAAATAATACTAATAACCGTCTCACATTGAAGGTTCCGACCTCGAAATATTAGGTGGTATTTCGTCTTCAGGAACTGCCCTGAGAATGAAGTACCGCATTAGCATGATATTAGGAGATAGGTATACTGAACAAACGTCAGCGACAGCTTTTTTCTCTGCTTGGATGCCAATGCTGGCATTCTAATCACAATAGAGATGGGGGGAAAGAGAGAGTCAGACACAAACCTGTTCGCATCACAGCCAATGTCACCTAGCCATGCGTGCACGAGTGAGTTGTCCAGATTGGGACATTCTATGCTTTTGCCTAAGATTTGGTCTGCACGCCATACCCTAACCCGATCTTCTTCATAGCGGATTGGCAGACGCCACGCTTCTAAAGCAGCGCGCTGTTCAATGCTAGAAAAGTGATCTCCTAACGCCACAAGGAACACTGCTAATGATAATGCCGAACCCACATCCACCAATTCAAACCATCCTTGCCGGACACAACCTATATGACCATCTGGAATAGCTTTTGCATGCGCAATATGAATGGCTGGCTGTGATTTGTAAATATATATCAAATGACAGCCATGGATGTGGATGAAGCACTCACAAGATCATGGTCAGGCAGAGTGTCCTCCGCTAGCCATGCAAGCACGATCTGCACAGCGGTCTTGTGCTTTTCGAAAGTTATGCCGACCACTAAATCCGGAATCTCCCAGGTCCGCCTATGATAAAGTGTACTTGCCAGAACATCGTAAATATGATCGTGATCTGCCATGCATATTAGCGGTAATGCAATTGGCCCATCAGGATTGTCACATAGCATCAAAGCCTCTAAGACAGAGTTCAGAGCACCTTGTCCGTCGTCAAGAGAGGGAGTATGGTATTCAAGAGTGTTAGATGGACAACATGAAGTGGGTATCTGAGCACCGCATCCTGGCAATCGATCTGAGTTGATTTCGAGAGAGTGTGGTTGTCCCAACTGGACAGAGCCTTGCCATCTCTCTAGCATTTCCTGTTTGTCGCCATTGACGTAAGGGGAGGGCAAAGATTGACCATATTGAGAGTAGTTCAACTGTTCCGGTAGCGCTTGTT
Source organism: Heterobasidion occidentale (assembly GCA_039111635.1). Lineage (NCBI taxonomy): Eukaryota > Fungi > Basidiomycota > Agaricomycetes > Russulales > Bondarzewiaceae > Heterobasidion > Heterobasidion occidentale. Next base: position 3,639,041 of record JBCAQO010000002.1, on the reverse strand, counting down.
GTTGCCAGACTGCCTGACATGATGGAATATCAGAAATATCCAGCGTATCTGACTTGGGCCGCACTGAAACGTGAGGGCAGGGATCTATCATCAGTGTCGGAGTTGCTAGCGTGTGAGAGGTCCCATTGTCACTACTCTCGTCACATTGAGGTTCAACCTCATGCGAGATAATGAGAGTGGCCATTGAATATGTCGGGAGAAATTTTGCCCAATCATAACAAGAAGCATAGGGGTGGCGAGAGAGCGAAAACACTGCATGTTCTCTGTAAGATCTATGAGTCTTAAAAATACAAAAAGGGGCTACTGTCGCTCACCGAATTTTAGCATTGGGAGAGCGAGCGAGCATTGCTGTCTGCACAAAATCCGCAATATAACATGTCTTTGCATTAGGGTGCATATCAAGTTGGTTCTCCCGGTTGCACAGATCACGTAGGTCATGGACTGTCATGAGTAGCCAATCAAGTATATTCCAGAGATATTTGCGAGAGTTTGACGGGTCTGAGCGCGACGTTTGTATACACGAAAGTTCATGGAGCAAGTGTCGGTTTTTCGGTGAAATGGGCAGATATGGTTCCTTGAGTAACATGAGTTTTTCAATATTCAAAAAGCACTCATAATAAATAACATGTACCTGTGATGATAACCAGCAAGGAAGGGACTCTGGCAGCCATTTTGCGACCGCCATCACAGGCAAGGGCCATAAGGAAGTTGGGCCGGTATCATCCAAAAGATGAAGCACGATGTCCAGGTGGGGACTTCGATGAAAGGCCATTTGTATTTGTACGTTTTGAGACCAACGTCTCTGCGTGGGCGCGGTGCTTCACTGTTTCTTCGAACGACGGAATGTCGCCACTGCGCACGTTGGGCGAGGTATCGGAAAATGCCGGCATCGTCCTTTCGCTGTCCTCTCAAAATTCCTCTGGCCAGCCGCTGGCGTCAATTGGCAAGCTATATCCTCCATGTGTTCTCTCAAGTGAATTTGACTGGACACAAAGTCTACGGCATTCGAGATGCGAGCTTCATTCTTTCTACAGCATCTTTTCCCCCTCATAATTTTGAAAGACACCATCTCTCCGTGCAACTCGATCGCTCAGCACCTTTGAGGGAGTGATGCCAGGAGAATTCTTGGTCAGGATTTCGTGGTTTGTATGTCAACAGTCGTTCGATTGGCTGCAATTGAGGAGCAAGTAGAACAACATAAATTTGGTGTATGAAAGTCGAGCGAACCTTCCGCACTAGGTTATTTACGGATATCTACTTGTTTACTCCACTCCATGTCCGTGAATATATGTACGAAGCGAAAGAATCGAACATTAGACCATAGATCACAGGTCGTAGATGTTCCAAGACTAGGATACACAGCAGTTGAGCATGTTGAGTCTACAGCAAATAGGCAAAGAGCACATACATCGCGCCAATGCAATCCCCAATGATCGTTGACAGGGCCGTCAATCCCGAACGCCACGCCCTTGAACCACCAGAAGTTGAGCACAATCGCGGATGCGCTCACTCCGAACACGATCCACTTGGTGCGCTCTGTGAGACGACGAGAAGCCAGGAAAAAGTGGTCGATAATATGTGCAGCCATGAGGACAGCAAAGTAGAGCGTCGGGAGCTGTGAAAAGACGGTTATGCATATCCTCAGTAGCAGAGACGGAAGACGTACGTAGTGATGTACATATGTTACACGGCCCATGACCATGAACGGGACTGATTGGCAATGATTCAGTACTGTGTTCGAGTCGTCAGAGTTGGGCCTTACCGTAGTGCAAAATCCAACCGAACACAGCGATTTTTCCGACGTATAGGAAATGATCCCACTCTCCTATGGCACAATTGCGAAATGAGAGATACAGACATTGAGTAGAAGACGTCATATACGTACTCGGCTCCATATCGACATATCGGCGCTGCTGGCGCAAAACATAGACCCCCAATGCAGCTAAGCCAAGCACCAGACTCAACGTACTTCCCCACCATATGATCGGGGTTCCTAAGAGGTAGTACTTGGGCTGATTATCGCCCCAACCGCACATGCGCAGACCGAGACGCATGAGAGGCCAGTCTGAAGGGTTAGAGGCCAGAATATCTTCCTTATCGGGATCGGGGATCAACGCGTTATTGGACGTCATCATTGCAACGTTCAGGTGCCAGAAATCACGAAGAAACGGAGAGCTGTAGAACTTGGTGTTTCCGACGGGTACTATGCCATCCGAAGAAGATCAGGGTACAGAGCACCGGGATGTCGAACAAAAACTCACGTCTGTCATTCCAATGACTCTCAACGTTCCAATAGGTATGCACGTCATTCACGTTGTTCTCCTTGTCGCAACTGACCTCTACCTGCTTGAACCCCCACTCCGGGAGGTTGGCGTTCGCCGCGCGCAAATAGCAGTCTTGAGCCTGATGGCGGAATCGGAGTCTCGTCGTCAGCGAATGGATTCTGTGCACCTTGTCCTTGGACCCCTGCTTGATATCATCGACGACCTCCACGACCCAATAGTCCTGGAAATCGCCGATTGTCGCGTTTCCGTAACAAGAGACCTCGTTGTTGAGCTTTGTGATCGGGGCGGGGACAGGATGAGAGTGCAAGTTTCGGCCTGTGGCGCTGTGTACAAGACGGATGACGTCTCCGTCGTGGAGGAACTGGATAGGGCCGTTAGGGTCAATATCAGGTTCATCCCAGCGTGGAGTAATTATCCAGTCATTGTTTGTATCCTTGTAGTGGTAGCATGTAACTTGCTGCTGGTTAGAGCCGATGGGGTATGTCTGCACGTGCGAATGCAGAAGACCGCCTCCCCAGCCAGAATTTTTGAGTGTTAACCTTGAACCGTATGCAATTTCTACAACTCTTTAATATATGCATGTTTGCACAGAATTGAGATCGCTCACCCAAGGGATTTGTTGCGAAATCGTTGCCTACGAGGTTGGCTTGGAATAAGGAGCTCATCTGGGCATCGCCTGGGCCAGAGTGATTTAGAATTAAGAAGTGCACTTTGAAGCATGCCATATAGACGAGGATAGGAAGGAAGATTAGGCATGCGACACGGGCCCCCCAATGCCAGAGTTGTGTTCGCTAGAGACACATTTAATATATGAAAGCATGAAGCAAACATGTATGCGTACCACAGACATACGGAGGTCACCAAATTTCTCCCAGAGATCCTCGACAGTGTACAGCCCCACCAAGGCAGTGACAAACAAGCCAACCCATTTGACGCTGAGAGAAAATGATGGTCAGTCTCGACGACCTGACGATTAGCGTCCATACGAACCTTGATACACAACCGATAGAAATCCCTGTTAGTGAAAGCCATAACCACCAGTCAATCGAGAAGGGCCTATATGCGATCAGCCATTGTCTACGACGAGAATGAACGCTTGTGCTCCGAGACGTACTGATATTGTTGATTATGGAATTTAGTTAAACAAAAGACCGTGGTGAAGGTGAAGTACAGGAGCATAGAATCCAAAAGAATGAACCGAGATATGCATAACCATGCAACATCTGTAGATCTAGTTCAATACACTCTCCACAAGAAAATGAACAAAATCAACGAACCGCAAAGGACCATAAGCGCGACCAAATGGCAAGCACGTCGACTCAACCCCAGCTCCACTGCAGTATACCATCCGAGTGGGACCATGGCTACACCAAACATGGCGGTCATGACGCGCATAGCGACATACGGCACCTCCTCCGGATATGTGGACCCGCTCTTGAACTCGAAGTGTCCATCGTAGCCCGCCAGCAGCCCAGTCAGGCCAACAAGCATCTTACCTAGCGGGGGATGTACATCGAAGTAGAACTCGCGCTTGAGGTAATGCGAGCCGAACTTCCCGAAATGAGCCTCGTCCCAGACGACGAAGTTGGCTTTCCCAATTTTGTGGAAGCGGGTCCAGCAGGAAAGGAGTGTGTAGATAGCAGGGGGGAGGTGTTCAAGGTTCTGCTCGAGGAACTCTCGCTACAAGAGGGGGAAACGGGAGCTTAACGTATACTGTGACGCAACGATGTTGGGAAACGCACGAATGTTGTTGGGGGTGGAGGGGGGGCACGCCTCGCGACCCGCCCGCTGGAGAACTTTGCAGGGCCGGCCTTTGCGTAGACGTCCTTGCCCTCGTCATCGTACTCCCAGTTATTTTGCTGAGCGTACCCGGCGTCCACAGCAGCGCCCGGCCCGCGGGGAACTCTGCGTCGGGCAGCGGTGTCCTCAGTCATGTAATGGAGGGGAAGTTCCTCGTCTCTACGAGGTGCAGACCAGGATGCAGAAGAGTGTGACGGATAGTTGATTTCCTCAAAATCGGAGGATGTACGTGGCGGAGTGGTAGGAGGGGAATCGACTGTGATGGCTATTTGGTGTGGCTTCATGAGCTAAACAAGCTCGTTTGTCTGCCGGCGCAGCTGCAACGCAAGGCTTTTGAAAGCCTGAGCCAAGGCTTGAGCTTGTGTGGGTGCGAGATCAAGGAATGAGGCTGAGCAGCGCAAACGCTGTACACTCCCTTGTTGACACGTCGACTAACGCTCTCAAGTCCGCAGCAACATCATCTGTGGCCGCAAATAGCAAGTTCCTCTCCAGACATGACCGCCGCTCAGCCCTCGCTCAACGACACATATCTGAGGACCGTGAAAAAAAGATTCGATAGCAAAGACATCAAAGATACACCAGACAAAAAGACGCAGCCCCCTTCCCCAGAAACCGAAGCACTACAGTACCACTGTACTATGCCTCATGCCGCAGGTAGACAGCTATTGCACAGAGCCTCAGTATACGAAAGGGTTAAGGATACAAAAGACGACATACCAGTGACCATGGCATGATCACGCTCGTAGGGTTCCAATGTAATTTGTTCAAGCGGCTTGAACTTTTCATTCCGCAGAGCCGCAACCTCGTTTTGGAAAACGACCTCGGCGGGTGCTGTCGAATCGATACAGTTTGCCTTGATGGAAATGACGACATGTCCACCCTGTTTCAAGAAACTGTGCGCATTGTGCGCAACGATACGAGCTTGATCTGGCTGCGCAACATCCGCGAAGATGACATCGACGGAGGATATGAGCATGCGGTATTTGTTCGGGAAACGAGCGTCTTCCACAATTGCTATAAACCAGAAATAAGGATTGAATGCGACCAAACATGGCAAGACGACTTGAACGCACGGATGACATTCGTCCGTTTTTTGGCCATGTTGATAAGGTCACGACCTGACCGAGGGGAGAACTCGACGGCATACACAACACCTTCCTGGAAAGAACGCGTCGTTGAGAGAAAAATTGAATAGATGCATGAAATTGACTCACGGGTCCAACTATATCCGCAACGTGACTGACACTCGTTCCACTGGCTGCCCCGAGGTACAGCACTTTTTTACCAGGTGCGATGTAAATATGATCCATCCCACCCAAAACACCGGCAGCAAGCTTGGAGCGGAAGGGGTTCCAAACACGGTACTCGACCTTTGTCCCATCCACACCCCCGTCAATGGTAATCCGCTTCTCACCGTAGACGGACTCGCCGGGAGCGATGTTCTTGGTGACAAGCATCGCTTCCTTGCCCTTGGCGATGAAGATGCCAGCATGCTTGTGGGGCTCGAGGATCACATTGACGCCGCCTCTACCTCCTCCTGGACCTCCCCGCCCTCCCCCACGGCCTCCACGGCCTCCACGATCGCCGCCGCGCCCCCTTCCTCCTCCGCGTCCTCGAGATTGAACACCACCACCGCGAACACCACCACCTGAGAGTTCACGTGAATCTTCACGTTTTCACTTCCAAATAAAATGACTGCACACCTCGTCCGCCTCCTCTGAAGCCTCCTCGTCCGCCTCTATCACCACCTCGTCCACCGCCTCTATCCCCACCTCTAAATCCTCCTCGGTTTCCAGGGGCTCCTACATAACGAGAAAAAAAATCAGCGTTCCAGGTTCGGCAGTCCGTGTACATGGTTCTGTGGAATGCGAACATACCAAATGCCATTCGATGTGTAGCCTACACTGTAAACAAAGTGTGGTAGTGGTCTGCGAGCCTCTTCGAAATTTTGGTACTACTAAGAAAGCTGCAGCCAAACAGAGCCAAACGATCGAACGCTCACACATTTGGTAAGATTGTTGAGTTAGCTACATAACTTCAATCGTTTGTAGTCTCTGTACTGTAGCTCTTCGTAGTCTGGTAAGTCTGAGGACAGGTCTGGCACCGAAACACCAGTAAAGAAATTATTTCTATTTCCTCGCTTTATTTGAGAGTTAGATGTTAGACGCTGAACGCTGAAGGTACCATTTTAGGAATTATGACCTCATCCACTTCTGGACGAGCTCGTTGACGGATCGACAACGGTCTTACGCAGTGAATCTGGTCAGGACCGGTGTTGTAACCTACGCATACGCCAGGGTCCGTCCTTGCAAGTACGTTCCTTCGCAGCTTTGCCATTTAGTCGTATACTGACCTCCACGCTTATCCAGCTCTCCCCTCCGTCGACTCTGCGTCTGCCTTGTTTCTCGTTTTTCTTAAGTGCGTCCTTTTGCGGTTTCTTGTCTATCTCGTAGTATACTGATCTTGCCTCTTTTTCTTCTTCCTCTCCAGGTCTCTCGTCGTCTACCAAAGACATCGTCTCTGCCTCCCAACTCTTTACTACAAAAAAGGGGCCGTCTCTTTACAAGTAAGCCCCTGTCGCTTTTTTTGATTCCTCCTCGTTACTGACCATTGGTTTCTTTCTTTCTTTTTCCTGCTCTCTCGTTGACAATGTCGTCCATCCCCGCTCACACTCTCAACCTCATCAAGGGGTTTGTCGACGCCTGCTTAGCCATCTGCTGCCCTCTATTTCGACAAGCTCTTGCTCTCAAACAATGACCGGAGGATAGCTACCTATGGCTACGAACGACATCATTCCCAAGGCGACCCGCCTCACTGACAATTACGCCAACGCCTACAGTGACTTCTATGGCAGCAGCACTCCCTGTATTTTTAAATCTGGCCCTAGCTGGCGCATCCGCGAGGGCCCTCAGGCCCAGGGCATCGAACGTGAGGCTCGCCCGGTCTACCGTCACGCCATTGAGCCCATGTAGCGTTTTATTGGCAAGCGCATCTACGACAAACTCGACTCCATTGGCGTAAAGTGGACGTCGATCGACCCCCTCGCCTACGCCGACGCCGGGGAGGCCAAGCCTTTCTGCTCTCTCGTCCTCTCCATCGGTGTGACACCCCACTCCCTCCTCTATGACGCCGCCGTTGCCGCTGCTGCCGCCGTCACGGGCATCCTCGTCGAGGCTGGCTTCCCCGCCATTGAGGTGGCCTTTGTTGAGTCAGTAGTAACTCGCTCCGTCGCTGCCGGCCCCAAGCTCCTCTCGTTCGAACCCCTCTTCGACAGCGTCCCCGACCTGCGAAAGCCATTCACCCCCACCCCCACTCTCTGTCTCTCTATCGCACCCCTCAAGTACCCCCACTTTGAGGGCACAGCCGCTCTCTACTCCCGCCTCAGCAAAGACAACAAGCGCACCGCCATCCTAACCTGCGCCCACGTCGCCCGTCCCCCTCCTATCTTCCCCAATACAAGCATGACCCGTCAGAACACAAGCCAAGCTCGTGAGGACTTTGTTGCGCTTGGTAACATGAGCTACAGCAACGCCGTCAAGGCCATGATGGACACTATCGGCGACCGCCTCCGCTCCATCAAAGTCTGGAACGACATGCTTAGCAGGCTGGGGGAGCCCGTCGAGGGAGAGAAGAGCGTGGTCACCAAGAGGCGCAAGGAGCTCGTGGAGTTGGTGGCGAAGGCGAAGGAGGAGATCGAGGAGGTGAACGCGATCCACGACGAGGCCACCAAGCACCGTACCACCCCCGAACAGCGCGTCATTGGCTTTGTGCTTCACTCCGAGAAGATCGAGGTCTCGGTCGAGCCCCACCACTTTACCAGAGACTGGGCCCTAATCGAGCTATACGACGAGAAGATTGACTGGGCAACGTTCAAGGGAAACAAGGTATACGTCGGTACGTCTTTTTCCATATCTTTGTCTCTATCTCGTCTCCATCTCTCGTCTCCTTCATCTCTCGTCACGTTCAACATCTCCCGCCTTCTTGTCTTCATTGTTAGCTGACTGTTACTTTTCTTTCCTCCGCAGGCGGCAACCTCTCGATCGCGGACTTTGGCAATACAATGTTCCCTCAGCCCGTCGATCAAGCGACCTACCAGTACCCCCGAGATGGTCTCCTCCAGGCCTACGGTGTCGTTCAGGACGACGAGATCCACAACCCACAGCACCTCGACGTCCACGGTGAGAGGTGCCTGCTCGTCTTGAAGAATGGATCGACCACGGGGACCACCGTTAGTCGCGCCAATGGTCTCGAGTCGTTCACCCGCATCTACGATGGATACGGCATCAACCACACCTCCATCGAGATCGCTGTCTTGCCCTACGACAAGACACGCAAGTTTTCCGATGCTGGGGACTCCGGGTCCATCGTCCTCACCAGGGATGGTCGCATCGTCGGAATTCTCACCGGCGGCGTAGGCCCTACCGACAGGACCGATATCACGTACATCACCCCCTACTGGTGGATCGAGAAGCAGATCAAGGCCAAGTACCCCGGTTGCTTCCTCTACGATGTCGTCGAGTAGGTATGTCGCGAGCTCGACGCGCAGCGGACTTTTTCCCAGTGGACCTGTTCTCTCCCCTTCCCACTTCCGCCACTACTATGCCACTTCTTTTCCTTTCTCGTCTCGTCTCGTCTCTTCTCCTCTCATCACACTCGCTCCTTCCCCCCTTTTCCGTCACGCTCGTCCTGCAGCAATAACCGGCAAAAGTTGTCAGATACTCGCAGTATCTCCACTTCCGACAAAGCTCTGTGTTTGCTTCACACGTGATGCGCTCCTGATACAAGAAGGGATACAGGAAATCATAGTGTTTGATGTTACAATGTGTCACCAACAGTCGCGACACGGCTGCAGTCTGGACGATACTCGGATACACATAACATGTTTGATCCAGCCATAGACCCTGGAAAGTGAAAGATCATGGTGCGGAACACCGGGAAGCTGAGGCAAGTATGATCATGCCGTTGCATGTAGCCTGCTCGGATTGCGGCTCAGCTCAATTTATCAAATGAGTGCAATTAACGACGTCATTGTAACAGTTGATTGTCAATCTCCAACTTGAGCATGGTCTCATTTTGAAGTGCTCATCCCCTCACGAGGGAAGTCGGACGAACATAGGCATAGCCTGCTGGTATGGATGTCCAGCTTCATATGTCTTAACTCGACAGCAAGCACTTGGATATTCGGATTCAGCCCACAAGGAAGTGAGTATCTTGTTCTGCGAGAAGCGCCGTTAATGTCCAGGCAGAGACAAATTGGTCTCTGGCAGACCGCAGCCCGTTTCCTGGTAGGTGGGATACTTGGGCCATTAGTCGTCAAGATGGCTCGGTCTGAAGGGTGCTATTCAGATATCATTTCTCGGCAGCATCAAACACTTGTTTGCGGGCTGTGCAGGCCGTTCAATCTGGTTGAGAATCGAGGTACACGGCATATTGGGCCTGTGCACTGTGCTGTCACTCATCCATGCACACCGTGCGTGTTTCTCCCTTTTGAAGCCGGAAAGCGTGTGACGTCCGCAGCGAAAGTTGAAGATGATCATGTTCCGCCGGTGTTTGGGGTCTATATGCGTAGGACATCTACTTAAGGAGTCTTTCTCACATCTGCTATAGACAGTTCAGATATATCCACGCTGTCTGATCGCGACCATTGCATAGGCGCACTAGAGCATGTGTCTCAGGACAAGGCGTTGTGCAGGGTAATCATGGCTCGTTCTGTAAAAATTAATGCGACCACCCGTTTGAGCTGTGATAGATTGCATCGATGGGAGTTGGCTCAGCGTGCCTCTGCGCAATATGGACAGGTCGCGGCACATTTCTCTCTCCATCAGCCATTTGATGCACAATCATTGCCGACTTTTAGTCGTTCAGGATGCACAGCGACTGTCGGGTACCGTCCGCGGAGAGAGAGACGGCGCTGACGGCTGACGGCATCATCACTGTGAATATGAGATATTTTGTGATCAATCGTGTACCTAAAAGATGGAGAAAGAAAGATTGAAGTTGAGCGTGGCTGACATAAGGGGAGACGCTGAGTGTGAAAGATGTTCGGGAGGATCCGAGCGAGGACGGGACGAAAAATTGCTATCAGGCTGTCCGACGCACCCACCAACGGCCAATCGATCAGCACCTTCCACCGCCCATCCTCCAGCGCACCTTCCTTCGTGCCTACACCCGCATTGCTTGTTTGCATCTACACATCAAAAAAACAAAGCCCATCATGTCTGCGTCAGTACCCTCGTCTCACTCTTTTGCCCACCTCTCCGAGCGATGATGGCACCCTGACTGCATGCTGACCCGGCGCTCCGTTTTTTCTTTGTCTCCTATAGGGAAGAAACTCTCCAGGATGTCCCTGAAAGCGAGATCGAGTCCAACTGGGATCAAGTCGTTGACAAGTGAGACTCTTCTGCCTGTGTTCCTAAGCGAGCAGTGATTGACACCGCAGTGCCTTTGTCTGCGTATCTTAGCTTTGACAACATGGAACTCAAGCCTGAGCTCCTTCGTGGCGTGTACGCCTACGGGTAAGTCTTTCGCTGCTACTCTGCCTCGCCTCCGCGACCCGGCAATGCGCGTGTATGTGTGCCGACCGATTGCGCCTCTCATAGTTTCGAGCGCCCGTCGGCGATTCAGCAGCGGGCCATCGTGCCTGTTGTGAAGGGCCACGACGTCATTGCACAAGCCCAGTCCGGTACGGGCAAGACCGCGACGTTCTCGATCTCCATTCTGCAGAAGCTGGACCCGAACATCAAGGGCACTCAGGCGCTCATCCTTGCGCCGACCCGCGAGCTCGCGCAGCAGATCCAGAAGGTCGTCGTTGCACTGGGTGACTACATGAACGTCGAGTGTCATGCCTGCGTCGGCGGCACGAACGTCCGTGAGGACATGGCTAAGCTCCAGGAGGGTGTCCAGGTCGTCGTCGGCACGCCCGGACGTGTCTTTGACATGATCAACCGTCGCGCCCTGCGCACGGACACCATCAAGATCTTCTGTCTCGACGAGGCCGATGAGATGCTCTCGCGTGGTTTCAAGGACCAGATCTACGAGGTCTTCCAGTTGCTCCCCCAGGACACTCAGGTCGTCCTGCTCTCCGCCACCATGCCCGCCGACGTGCTCGAGGTGACGAAGAAGTTCATGCGTGACCCCGTCCGCATCCTCGTCAAGCGTGATGAGCTCACGCTCGAAGGTATCAAGCAGTTTTACATCGCCGTCGAGAAGGAGGAATGGAAGCTCGACACCCTCTGTGATTTGTACGAGACCGTCACCATCACCCAGGCTGTCATTTTCTGCAACACCCGGCGAAAGGTCGACTGGCTCACCGAGAAGATGCACTCCCGCGAGTTCACGGTTTCCGCCATGGTATGTTCCGATCTTTCTTTGACCTTTTTTTTGGTCTCTTGTTTTTTTCGATTGGCTGACTCATGCTGTGTCAGCACGGTGATATGGAGCAGAAACAGCGTGAGGTCCTGATGAAGGAGTTCCGCTCGGGCTCGTCCCGTGTGCTCATCACGACCGATCTCCTCGCCCGCGGCATCGACGTGCAGCAGGTGTCGCTCGTCATCAACTACGACCTCCCCACGAACCGGGAGAACTACATCCACCGCATCGGTCGTGGCGGTCGTTTCGGTCGCAAGGGCGTTGCGATCAACTTTGTCACGACGGACGACGTGCGGATGCTCCGCGATATCGAACGTACGTTTTTTGTTTTGTTTCGTGTTACATCATCGGGTAGGGCGCTGACGTGGGGCCGTCTTCGCAGAGTTCTACAACACCCAAATTGACGAAATGCCGCTCAACGTCGCGTACGTGTTTTCTCTGCAGTGTTGATTGCCGACGCGAGCCGTTCACTGATCCTGTTTATGCTGCACACAGCGACCTCATCTAGACACGCACTCACCCGTACACGCACTCGCACGCCCGCACCGAATCGCACGCTCACGAACCGCCCCCTGACACGCTTGAACCTTTGCACGCACCCGATCGACACCACTCACAACCCCTCCAACTGTCTCCGCACTCTCCACCAGAGCATCTCGACCCTCCTCCTCCGCCACCCCACCCCACCCCACCCCTGTCGTGCCGTCTCGCGTCTCGTGATTTGTGATTCGATCGCGGGTTCGCGCGTGCTCCGATTTCCATTTTCTTTTTTGTTCGCCTCCTTTCGTTCCGTCCCTCTCGCGCTTTTTCTTTTCTTCTTTTCTGTCTTATGTCTCTTGTCGCGTTGACATCCCCGCCTGGCAAAAGCCCTTGCTCCGCTGCACGTATTACTGCCACTACCACTACTTGTCGTCGTCGTACGCTGTCGTTTGTTGCCTGGGCGAGCATGTATGTATCCTCATGTGCAGCAGCTCCCGAATCGTCTCGTCTCGTTCTCGTCCGTTGCCCTCCGTGCCAATGCGAGTCTCTGTTTTATATCTCTCTCCCTTGGTCCGACCGAGGTCGATTCTGAGTGCCGAGTGCCGAGCGCCGAGCGCGACGCGCGCGTTCTGCGCTTGCCCGTCCCGGGATCTTATGTACGATCCGTCGAGGCTCCGCGCGTCTGGATCCCGAGCGGGCAATATAAGTGCAAAGCGGTGCGGCGCGCGACGTCCGTCGGGATTCGTTTGTCCACGCGCGTGCACGCGCATGGGTATGTCACGAGGCGAGCGAGGAAGAAACGAAAAAAGGGCAGAGGAAAAAGGTCGCGTGTCGTGGGAATGGCGTCGCGTCGCGTCGCGGCGCGGCGCGGCGCGTGATGAGTGATGTGTGATAATATGATGGGAGGCGGATGGAGTGTGGAAGTCGACGTGACGTGTCGCGGTGGAAGGGTCGGGGTCGGGCATATTAACGTTGGCGGTGGCGGTGGCGTAGCGGTACGGGGGACAGACGGTGTTTATTCAAGATATGAGACGACGGCGGCGCAGGAGGCGCTCCAACAGGCTCGGCGGCCACTTTCTATCCGCAGGAGCGCGCGCAGCGTCATATGCGGTGTGTGTTATATTGCATGCGGTGCGTGCTGCTCGTACGTGGATACTAATGAGCGGCTGGGATACATGCACGTATCATGCGCAGGGCGCGCGCACGGGCGCACGGGCGCCGGTTGGCGATTGGCGAGGCGCGCCGGGAGACGTGCCGAGCGAGGACTGTCGAAGACGAGACGGGGGCTGACGGGGCTGCAGGGCAGGGCGCTTGGTTGACGGAGATGGGATCTCGGGTTGATGTTTTAGATGGCGGTAGATGCTTGAGATGCCTGCTGGACGCCAGATGCTGTTAGATGCTAGATGCTAGATGCTGTTGGATGCTGTTGGATGCTGGTAGACGCTGGTAGACGCTGGTAGATGATGTTATATGGATGTTATGGATGTTGTTGCATGGTGTTAGATGCTGCTAGATGCTGTTAGATGCTGTTAGATGCTGCTAGATGATGTTATATGGATGTTATGGATGTCGTTGCATGGTGTTAGATGCTGCTAGATGCTGCTAGATGCTGCTAGATGCTAGACGCTGTTATATGCTGTAAAGTTAGATGCCGTCGTGGCTAGTCGGGGCTGCGTGGCCGATGGCCGATAGCGGGGGCGATTTAGTTTCGATTCGAGATCTGGGATCTGAGATGTGATGGGAAGATGAGGAGGTTGGATGGACAGGCCGACGCTGACGGGGCTCGCCCAGGGAGGTCCAGGGCAGAGCAGTCGCATCGGAATCGGAAGCCGATGGATGACAGAGGGTCACCGTGCGCGGCGGGCGCGCGCGACGGGCGAGTGGTAATAGATGAAAACGCATGATGCATAGTGCCTGATGTCGAGCGGGGGGGCTGCGGGGGGCTGAGCAGCCTGAGCGCAGCAGCAGCAGCGAGCGAGCGGGCGGTGCGATGCGCCAGACGACGGCGACAAAATCAAACGCGTGAAATGACAATAGGATGGAATGAAAAAAAATCACAACGCGATGGAGGGGTCGCCGACGCGCGCATGTGCATGTGCGGTTGGTTGATGCGGCGCGGGGCCATCGGGCAGACGTCACGTCACGTCACGTCATCGCATGGCATGGCATGGGTCGCGTCGGGTTCGCGCGCGCCGACGCACTCGCACTCGCACTCGGGAGGGGCCGTTGATGGGAGCTACCAGCTGTGCTGTGTCCGCGTCAACGTGCAGTAGAGAAGAGAAGCGGAGCGGGGGAGCTGGGAGGTTGGAATTGGATTGGAGCTGGGATCGAGATGGAGGAGGGGCGGTGGTGGCGGTGATGCGTCGCGCGTCGCGCGTCGCGTCTTGGATCTTGATGGTCCCTCCTAATACTGATGGCGGTCTCCTAGAGAGGCGGCTCGAGCCTCGCGTGGCGTGGGGCGTGGGGCGTCGTCGTCTTCGTTGGCGCATCGCCGCGCGCTTACGGACCCTGCCATCGGACTGCCATCGAGGATCGGGAGATGAGAACGCAATATCGGCAAGCGCGAGGGGGTGTTGTGGCGGGGCGGGGGTGCTGGAACGAGTTTAGGTTGGCGGGGGGAGATTGGAGAGTGGGAGGTGGGATTGATGCAAGTGATCGGGGCTGATTGGATTGATGCGGGATATTTGGCGGGAGATGGATATGGTAGTGTACGGTGTACATACGGTGTACGTGTCGGGTGTCGGGGATGTGTCGTGGGCCGGGGGCGTCGCAGATGTCGGGTGTCGGGGGCTGCAGGGCGGTGGACCGGATCGGGAGTGAGTTGTAGGATGGGACGAGATGATTGATGGGGCTTGGAGGGGCTTGGAGGACGATGGGCAGGCACGGTCGGGGAGTGGGACGTTTCCGGAGCAGTGCCCGTCGAGGAAGGGATCTGAGGAGGCGCAGGCCGGGCACAGCCGCGCGGTGCCGGTGTGCCGAGTGTGTGCCGGGGCGGAGGCGGGCGAGGAGGGCAGCTACAGCAGCTAGTACTCGAGCAGTACTGCAGCTCGATCTCCCATCTTTCATTTATGTTCTCTCCACGCCTCTAGCCAGTGTCTCACCCGCGGTATATATAACCGCCGCGCCGTCCCGTGCAGGCTCTACACGTTCCCGTTCACATCCCACAACCCCTCGCTTCCCGCCCGACCGTCACCGGCATTCCTGTCTGTACCGCCCCCGGTCCCTCTCCACTTGGCCCTGCCAGCCTCCTTTGCGCCCGCTCCGTGTCCCCACCCCTCGACGACGACTCTTCCTCCCGGCCTATATAACGCCCCCTCTGCCCCATTCCTCATCGCCACCATCATCCCCATCAGCTTCTCAGCCCTCTTATACTGCCTCCACCCACTCACACCTCGAGCCACCGAACGCTTGCGCGCCATCGACCTTGTTGTCCGCGCTTCTTCTCCCTTTGTTCTTCGATTCCTCCGCTTGGCCATCCGCGTCCCCCCTCCCGCGTTCAGCCGTGTCATGGCCCTAGTCGAGCTCAATCTCAATCTCAATCTCAACCCCAATCTCTCCCGGCCACACTACATGCCCTCCCCCATCAACGCCCCCTATATATACCCCAACGTGAGCCCTTTTCCTCGTCGCTCTCTTCTTCTCCCTGTCCGCCCCAAAAGAGCATGCACGCTGAACGTCTCTGCCACTGCCCACAGCCGTCGCTGCACCTCTGCGCGCCCACCATCTCCCTCACGATACCCCCGAGCGCCTCCCGCTCGCGCGCCGCGACCCCTGCACACTCCGCATACCCCTCCGCCCCCTCCGCCCCGTCCTCGCCCTCCCAGGCGCCGCACTCCCACCACCACCATCATCATCACCCCCAACACAACAACAACAACAACAACAACAACAACACGCCCGCCGCGCCTCCCTCGCCCCACTCACCCTCTCCCCCACCACGCCCTCCCCCTACACGCACACCCCACACCCGCACATCCACAGCCCCACGCCCTCCGCCTCCCAAATCACCCCGCGCCTCTTCCTCGCCGACCTCTCCGCCGCCGAAGACCCCGCGCTCCTCGCCGCCCTCGGCATCACCCACGTCCTCTCCGCCCTCCCGGGCCCCGTACACCTCCCGCCCGCCCTGCGCCTCGCCGCGCTGCAGCTCCCGCTCGCAGACACCCCCTTCGCGGAGCTCGCCGCGCACCTCCCGCGCACGACGCGCTGGATCGCGGACGCGCTCAACGAGCGCCCCGACGCGCGCGTGCTCGTGCACTGTGCGATGGGCGTGTCGCGCTCGCCGAGTGTCGTTGTGGCGTGGCTGATGGCCGCGCGCGGGTGGGCGCCGGAGGAGGCTATCGAGTACGTGCGTGGGCGGAGGGAGGGCGTGTGTCCGAACGAGGGGTTCGTGCGCCAGCTGCATGAGTACTGGGAGGTGCTCCAGCGCGAGCGCCGCGCCGGGCAGTAGTCGCGGTCGGGTTTTCTCTGGGGTAATTTATTGGGTTGGATGGGCGTGGCGCGAACGCGTCCTTGACGATGGCCCTGCTTTTCTTTTTCTCATTCTTCTCCACGTCCACGTCCACGTCCACGTCCACGTCCACGTTTCTACTCTTTCCTGCATTTTTTTTTCTTGTTCTTCTCATGCTCCCGCCGATGCGGACCCAAAAGTACATTAACGCGCCTCGGGGCTGGGGCTGGGGCTGGGGCTCGCAATCGCATGTCCCGTCCCGCCCGGTATATATATCCCACTCACCCATCTATTTATCTGTGTACGGTACGCACGGTACCCACACAGCACACACCCACATACACACACGCCTTGCCTTCCTCCCGCTCCCTCCGTATCCGTGCGGGGGTCCCCACGCTATGCCCGCGCCGCGCCACGCTCGCGTCCTTATATATGCTCCCTATGCCCCCTGCTCTGCTCCACTCCCGTCTAGTCTGCACACATCATCATCGCTATACCCCACCCACATACCTCCTCCTACCTACCTACCTACCTACCTACCTACCTACTCACTCGCCTATCTACCTTATTTATTAATCGACGGAGAGAGCCCGCTTTGAACTCTCACTCGGATGGATCCTACGCTGCTCCCACCCGCTAGCACCTACCAACCAACCAGCGCATCGCATCGCATCGCATCGCGCCGCGCCGCGTCGCGGGGGTCTGTTTACCTTCGACTAGTTCATGCGCCGCGGGGAGCGTCGCGCGTCGCTCGTCGCTCGTCGCGCGTGTCTGCCAAGCAAAGCGCACGCAGCACGCCGAAGCGCGGGTCCGCCCGCGGCTGGCCGGTGTCTCTCGGTGTCTCTCGGTGTCTCTCCGCACTCGTATATCGCGCCGTACCGTGTCGTACCGCGAGTCACGTCCGCCCACACCACACCGCATCGAACCACGCCCCAGGTCACCCATGTCGTCGCTCGAACACATACTGCTACACCCCCCCACCCCCCCCGTTCACACACACGAGGGCGCACACACCCGCGCCCGCGCCCGCGCGGCGCCACGGGAGTAGGCCCCACGAAACAGAGCGGGTGGGACCAGGACCAGGGCCGAGGCCGAGGCGAGGCTGCGACGAGACCCGATCGAAACGGGAGTAAGATCGCACAAGGCCGTGGCGAGAGAGAGAGAGAGGGGGGGGGGAACACGGGGCCCTGTGCGTCCGCGGCGCTGTGCGGTGCGGTGCGGTGCGGTGCGGTGCGGTGCGGTGCGTAGCGTGCGCAGCGGGCGACGGCGGTGGCGATCGGGGCTGCGACTGCGTGTGTGTGGCGTCGGCGTGTGTGCGTGCGTGCGTGCGTGCGTGCGTGGGAGTGTGGGTGGAGAGAGGAAGGGTGAGGGTGGAGGGAGGGAAGGGAAGGGAAGGGAAGGTAGACGCCGCTGCGGCTGCGTAGAGCGGCCTGCGGGGAGCCGAGGAGGATGCAGAGATAGAGGCAGAGGCAGAAGCGAGGGCGGGGGAGGGCGGGGGCGAGGGCGGGGGCGGCGGGAAGACGGGAATTGGGATAGGCTCGGCGGGTGCAGACGGCGGTGGTGAGGAGAGGGGGGTGGGGTTAGGGCAAGGCAAGCGGTTACGAGCTGCAGCACTGCGTGCGCGCGGGCGGCTGCGTGAGCGCGATGTCGGCGCTGGACGGCTTGGAGAGCTTGACGCCGGGGGACTGTGCGTTGCATTGCATTGCATTGCATTGCGCGTTTCGATCGTGCAGGGGGGGTGAGGAGGACAGGGCAGGACAGGACAGGATGGAATAGGACAGGAAAGGACAGGACAGGACAGGACAGGACAAACGTGCAGATCGGGGCGGCGAGAGTGGACGTGCGGTACGTGTGGGAAGATCAGGACAGAAGGGGGCAGGAGAGGGAGGGAAGGGAAAGCGGACGGAGAGAGAAGAAAGAATTTTTCAAAGGGGATAGGGGGAGGCGAGGACGCGTGCGCGCGTGGGATGAGCGGGGCGGTGCAGGCGCAGCGCGGCGACGGAGGCGGACGGAAACGACGCACGGCGATATGGCGATGACGACGGCGACGGGTGATCCGGAAGGAGGATGGAATGCAGAGACACGCACGCACGCACGCAAGAAGTCACGAATGAAGAAGGCAAGAGGCAAGAAGAAGCAGTGGGCAGCAGGCAGGCGGAAGGCGGCAGGTGATGGCGAATCCGCGATCGAGGATCATCAGGCCCACAGATCGCAGCACGATGAGATGCCATGAGATGGCCGTGTCGCACAGCCCCGCAAAGTGCGCGATGCCCCGACGGAGGACGACGGCGCGCGCCAGACGGCGGACGATGGGTCGACGATGGATCGCAGATCACAGATGGCAGATCCGATGCGGGAGATCACAGATGGCAGATAGGGGGAGATGCACGGGGAAGTGGTGTGGAGGTGCCGCCGGCGCCGGCGTTGGCGTCAACGAAGCCGAGGCAGGCAGGCGAGCAGGCGCGCGTGCGGCGGCGGAGGGGCGATAGAGAGAGATCAGGCGCGCGGGACGAGAACGCGTCATGCCATTGAGCCATCATGCCGAAGAACGTGCGCAGTGCGAAAGGAGGGCGAGTCCGGTATTCAGAGGGCGGCGAGGTGCGGTGCGAAGGGTCGTGTGCAGCGGTGCACGGTTTGAGAAGCACGGTGGGGGAGAGCGGCACAGCGTGCATCGAACGCAGACACGGTCACGGACGAGTCAACAGAAGGATCAACATCGGGGGGAAAAAAGCAAAACAATTCGTCAGTACATCCGCGCTGTGAAAGCCCCATCAATCACCCCCATCTCTCTGATACCCGTGTTCTCTCTGCTCTTCGTTTTCTTTCTCTTTCTGCATCGAAAACAACGAAAAGCAGCACACTCACCCGTTCATCGTCGAATACCCCTCTCCGGATCTTGTCCAGAATATCCCTGCACGCGTCCTCAAACGCCCTGTCCACGCCCGACCCGGACTTGGCTGACGCCTCGACGAAAAGAAGGCCTTCTTCGCGCGCCCACGCGGCGGCTTCGGCCGCGGGAACTTGTCGCCGCCGTGCAGGGCACAGGTCCGAACGCGTCGTGTGTGCTGTGTGGGGGTGCGGAGGTTGAGGTTTCAAACGGCCGTGGAGCGGAGGTGTCGGAGGATTCGGACTCGGTCAAGGTTTCGGGTGCGGGTTCGGGTGCGGGTTCGGATGCGGGTTCGGGTTCAGGCTCGGGTGGGCAGAGGTCGATCTTGTTGCCGACTAGGATGCAAGTCAGGTGAGGGTCGGCGTGGGCACGGACATCAGCAAGCCATGTTCGCGCGTTGAGGAAGCCTGACAAGTCCAGTCGGATCGGATCGGCAACGGGGAACAGCAGAAAGGAATGTGAGCATGGAGTACAAGTCATCAGAGATGGGCGGACAGACTTTGTCGGGACGTGACATCGTACACCAGTAAGCACCCTGCGGCACCACGGTAGTACGAGCGCGTGATGGAACGGAAAGACTCGGTGCCGGCCGTATCCCAGCCTGTTGCGCAGCGGACATGATAGCGGGGGCCAAAAGAATATAGCGGTAAGAAATTGTTAGCGCATGTTGTTTCGAGAGATGAGTTGGAGAGAGAGTCGCTAGGACGACTGAGGGATGAAGGAAAGTGTCGATGTGGAGGAGGGGAGGGATAGAAAGAGGCGTACATTGCAGTTTGATGACTTTGTCTTCTTCGGGTATCGTGATGAGCTTTGAGCCAAATTCTACGCCTAGCTGCACGTATGTCCACGATCAGTCGCCGAGAGAGTGAAGCATGCATTTATGTTGGATTCGGTCAGGATTGACGGGAAGGAGGGCAAGCCTGGAGGACTACGCACTGTCGGATCTGGATTTGTGAGGAAACGCTGGTCGGTGAGGCGTATGAGCAGTGAGGACTTGCCGACGGCCGCGTCACCTGTTGTATTCGACAGGTAGGTGAGCAGCACGGACCTCAGTGTGGGCACATCGAACAAAGGCGGAGATGCGAGGGTTTGGACCATGGCAGTTGGGGCGGGCACGCACCTGTGATGATGAATTTGAGGACGTAGTGCCATGATATGCCGGCCATTGTGTGTATCGTTGATTCGGGGGAGCGATGAGCGAACGCGAATCCTGAGTTTAGAACGTCTGCGTGTGGTCTGAGATCGGCACTCCGAATTCAGGCGGTATCTGGTTCTATATATATATATATTGTGCAGATGCGTGTTTGCGCCTGCGTGTCTATGCGACGTGCTGGGTGCGTGCGAGCGCGTGTAGGATGTGTGCTGCTGTGTGCGGTGCGGATGCGAGTGCGAGGTCGAGGTGATCGTCGAGTCGTCGTCGTGATGCCACCCGCGGTCAGAGCCATCACCTGCCATGACGCTGTGGACTCCGTGGACCAGTCCAGATACCGGCGGACCAGCAGCCCGGTCCCTCCCGACCTTCCGCTCTCTTCATCCACGAAAGCGACTCCAGCACAACCAACCTCTTCACCGACGATGTCTTCCGCAACCTGGCGTCAATTCTTCACGTACGTGTGCTCCATCTTCTCGTATCCTCACAGTGCTCCCCTTTGCCATTGCCGTTCCTTGGTTTCTTTCCAGCACGCTGCGGTGCTTGGTTGATTCGTTTCGCTGACACGAGATGTGCAGGTACAACAAGTACACCCAGATCTCTGCGCGCGCCGTGCGCCAGTCGCTCAAGGAGTCTGAGCGTCTCAATGCTGAAAAGCGTGGCCTCACAGTTTTGCGCTACCAGAAATGGGAGAACGGCCAGGGAGGCGAGCAGGTACGCGTTTGACCTCTCTCCGTCTCTCGTCTTTCTGCTGTTCTACCTTTGCCTCTCCCCGGGTACATGTGCGGTACCGGCTCTGTTTCCAACCACCCTCCTGTGTCTGTTCCGTGCAGGAGGTTCTGACGTGCCGACTTTACCCAGGTCTTTTTGAACC
The DNA here is from genome assembly GCA_039111635.1 of Heterobasidion occidentale. NCBI lineage: Eukaryota > Fungi > Basidiomycota > Agaricomycetes > Russulales > Bondarzewiaceae > Heterobasidion > Heterobasidion occidentale. Next base: position 3,617,750 of record JBCAQO010000002.1, on the reverse strand, counting down.
CTCCAGAGGACACGAAGCCCGTAAAGTCAGCGGCAGTCTGAGTTGACCGCACCAGGAGGCCTGACTCGAGTAGGGAGGGCACAGCCCGCCGCAGCGCAGGCGACGAGGAGTTCAGGTGAACTAGGCATTGGCTCATGCCAGCGCCGCGGCGATATGCCTGCTCAGAGATACTTGCAGCAAAATCCAATCCTGTTCTGCTCTTTCGCGTTTGATCGCACGCTCAGAGTCGAGTCCGAGTGTCCGGCTTCAGGCCTTCAGGTAGAAGTTCGAGACTCCAATTTCGGTTTCGCTACAAACGTACGTCCCGGCGCCGCTCCATTGGTGGCGGTCGTCTTCTGGCGTCGAACTTTGCCGCGTGCAGGGGTGATTGTACTGTTGTCTGAGATTTTCATATGCGACATGGACGACGGCCAACACAGGTTGTGTGGAGTGTGTCGGGGCTGTGGTCTGTGCGACGACACATGTCGGGAACGTTCGTGCCGATCCCGTGCGCCCTCAGAGTTGCCTGGTCACCGCGCTACGTCCGCTGAAATGCAGAAGTCCCTCTGATGCAACGTTGTGTGCTATTTTTTTCCATGCATGTCAAGATGCATATGATGTGACTGGGAAGGTGTGGACACGACGACCGCAACAGTCGACCCAACGGCATATAAAAGGGTCTATTCGCTTCCCCCTTCTCGCCACGATCCGCCTGCATGCCCGCTGCGCAGAGGAAACGAGGCAGACACGCCCCGTCGAGAGAGATGGATAGGATCGCCGTCGCCGCTCGCGGCGGTCCGCCGTCCGGATCGGGCACAAGGTTTGCGCCGCCACGTGCCGAGCGGTTTATGAGAGCAGGCGCCCAACGCCGGCGTGTTTTTTCTTCCTCTCCACAACCACCATCTTCTACCCTCCCGTCGATCCCTCTCGACTCTTGTTCTCCTCGAAGCCCACAAGCTCTCGAAGACCTAAAACTTCTCCACAAGTAACGTACTATCCGTGCGTCTCGCCTCGCCCTTATGCGTCTGTTCGTCGCGCTGCAGCCCCGGGACGCGCGTACCTGGTGCATGCGCCTGGGTGGCCCAGCGTGGCGGGCTACGTTGGGTGGTGACCGAATGCCTAGCGTTCTGACATTCCCTTTGTCCGCCCGCTTCAATCACTATCGGGCCCCGCAGGTCTACTCAAGATCTCCCCCCTCTTCTGAAAGAAAAATGGCTGGCGCTCGTGGATGCTTCAACTGTGGTGGCTGTGCGTGGTGTTTTCGTGTTGTCGTTGTCGTTGCTATCACCGTCGTCTCTGCGGCGGCGGTGGTCTGTTCCCTATATTCGCCACTCATACTGTCGGCGTTCAATTTTCCGAGATGGCCTGCCGTTTCGTGGATCTGCATGACCGACAGTTTTTTTTCTTACTTACACCCTCCCATATCTCATTCACAAGATTTCATTTTTCATTTTTTCTTGCTCATTTTTTCTTCTCACGTGTGTGGTGCGGTGCTGACGGAGACCGCGTTTTTCTTTGCTTTGCATACTCGTCGATACCCATTGGTCACTCGATTCGCATCGATTCGGCACGCACATCGTTGCGCATGCACAAATAAATTGATTCAACTTGCAATTTATCGCGTGGTGGGGTGTCGCTTGTCGTCGTTCCTCTGCCTTCGATGTGCTCGTATGCGACTATCACTATCATGTGTTGTCGTCGTCGTATTCCCTCGCTCTGCGAAACTTCAACCGTTTAGTCGGTCACCAGGCTGCCAATTGCCCCAAGGCAGGCACCCCTACCTGGTAAAAGAACAGTTTTATATCTCGAAAACCCAGCGACTGACCGTCGCGGATTGTGGGATGTGTTCCACAGCTACAATTGTGAGTGCTTCTGCTTCCCTGCCTTGCTTCTTCGAGCTCGATCTGATAGATCTGATGTGACTTTAGGTGGCCTCGAGGGTCACGTCTCCCGTGATTGCACGATGGAACAAAAGGCAAAGTCGTGCTACAAGTGCGGCCAAGAAGGCCATATCGTGCGTCAGCTCGACACCTTGCATGTGTTGTGCTGACGCCGCTTCCTCCTTGTCATCTTGTTTGATTGTATGTGTAGTCGCGCGACTGCCCCGACACTACCGCTGCGCCAGGCGGTTTCAACACCTTCGGCGGCGGCTCGAGTGCAGGCGCTGGCGGTGCTGAGTGCTACCGTTGCGGCAAAGTCGGCCATATCGCCCGGGCGTGCCCCGAGGCGCCAGGAGGTGTAGCAGGCGGCCGTGGAGGCTACGGCGGCGGAGCAAGCTACGGCAACTTCGGCAGCCAGCAGCGAACCTGGTATGCATTGTTCTACACCGGGTATTAGATCTGCAGCTGACAAATGGGGGTCGACTTTAGCTACACTTGCGGCGGCGTTGGCCACTTGTCGCGTGACTGCGTCCAGGGTTCAAAATGTTACAACTGCTCCGGCGTTGTGAGTTCGCTTTCTCGTCGCTGGGTTGGGACGATGTTGAACTCTTTTTCTTTGTCTCTCAGGGACACATCAGCCGTGACTGCCCTCAACCCCAAAGGCGGGCATGCTACACCTGCGGTTCCGAGGGGTAAGCTATCTTTTCATGAGCTTCATTGTCTTGCAGACGCTGACGATATGCTCGTTCTTATAGCCACATCTCTCGTGACTGCCCAGGTGTAACTACCGCCGAGGGCAGTGCGTAAGGAGTGTCCGGCTGTGCTTGTGCGCATGCCCGGAGGGGGAGGAGACTGTCTGTCGTCGTGGAGTAGTCTTTGCGTCGCTTCGTCTATCTGTTATCCAACCTGTCGCTTTTTTCTTGTTTCGTGCTGTCGCAGCGTCCGCGTCGGTGCGCGCGTGTCCATGTGATATACATAATGTGTAGTGTTCGCCGCTGTTTATGCATGCTCGATGATAGCGAGTGCTCCCTGCTCTGATGCTGCGTGCAGCGCTCATGGCTTGTTCCGTTTGCGCTTCTCCGTATGGCAGGCCACAAGGTGTGTGCATGGGATGTCCATAGTGCGTTAGCGTTGCGAGAGGGGCTCTCGAGCGACGCAGACGGCTCCAGGCTGGAGGCTAGACGTGATTGCAGACGACATTGCGGCCGGTCTGCCCCGACACGTTCCCACGGTAGCGGCCTGGCGCCAGCACTCCCGCGCGCGTATCACATTTATTCCATTTCGACCCTCCTCTTCCTCCTCACACACAACCTCCACTCTTCCCTCTCTCTCTCTCCTCTCTCTCTCTCGTTCCTCAAAGCACAGATGCACCCCGCACTTCGTGTCGCCGTGCGCCCCGCCGCCGCCCGCCGCTGCTTCGCGACCGCCGCGCACCCCATCGCGTCGTCGTCTGTGACGTCGTCCACCGCCCAGACCGCCGCCATTCCGCTGTCGAACGTCGAGGCGCAGTGGGAGAAGCTGAGCGCCGAGGACCAGGTCGTGGTGCACCAGCAGCTCGAGGCGCTGCAGAAGAAGAACTGGAAGGAGCTCAGCATCGACGAGAAGAAGGCCGGTAAGTCTCTCTGGTATCCCTTTCCTGGTCGAGCCCGTTGCCTGGGCGGGCTGGAGTGCTTTTTTTCTTTTGGTTCCGTGAGGGCCTTGTCGAGGTAGGATGAAAGGTGAAGCCCGTCCGGGTGCGCTGTTGCTAGGCGTCCTTTTTGCTACGCCTTTTTTCTCGCGGGGCCTGCGAGCGTCCCTTTTCGCTTTTTGGCTCTGCTCTCGTCTCGCCGTGGCGTGTGTGCACTCTGGCTGACCTCGCCTCGTCTTTGCTCCCGTCTGCAGCGTACTACGTCGCGTTTGGCCCGCACGGCCCCCGCACGCCCGTCAACCCCCCCGGCACGAGCGCGAAGGTCACCGCCGGCGTCTTTGGCCTCATCGCAGCCGCCGGGGCCGTCTTCGCGACCGTCCGTGCGCTCGGTAAGCTGAGCCGTTCGGGGCTGCTGTGTGTCCGTGTGTATGCAGCGCTGACGTGCGCGTGTCCCGCCTTTGCCTCCTATCTGCCCTGCAGCGCCGCCCCCGCCGAGGACGATCACGAAGGAGTGGGAAGATGCCGCGCTGGAGCGCGCGCGCGAGATGAACATCAACCCTATCTCTGGTACGTCCTTCCTCGTCCGACTCCTTTTGCCCCTTGATATTTCGCTTTGTGCTGTGCTGTGCTGTGCTCACTCTCACACGCTTTCTCTCGATCAGGTGTCTCGTCGGAAGGGTACACCGGCAAGGGCTTCAGCACGCACAAGTAGACCGCGGGGGTGCTCTGCGTCGGGACGGACCGGGTGGGGGCAATAGGCGTGGTAGGCTTCGGGGTAGTGGTACTAGAGTAAAAGCGCGCACGAACTTCGAACGATTGTCAACCGTCGTCGTTGTCCTCGGCGCCGCCGACGGGCTGCGAATATATTATGGCTTTCTTTCCATGTCTGCAGGTTGTCTGTCGTCGTGAACTTCTGTTTGCTCGCTGGTTGTTCATGGCATCTGCTTTCTTACTGTATGTCAAGGCATGCGTTGCGACTATGATGATGTTTGCCAATTTGGTCGAGTCTGCTTCTCAGAAGCTGCATCTTGAGAAGGCGCATCGGGGCTCGGATGCTTGGTTTACAACTGTATGCCATGCGAGAGCGAAAGTAGTGTAGCAGATGATGGAAAGAAAACAATAATCCTACAGGCCCTTGTCGGTTTTGCTCGAGTCCTTCTCCTTGCCCTTCTCGCTCTCCGGCGGGGTCTTCTTCCCGTCCTTTTCCTTCTCCGCGTCCGACTTGGCGCTCTTCTTCTGCTCGCCCTTGCCCTCCTCCATCTCCGCGCGCCCGATCGACGCCTTGTTATCCACGAGCGCGTGCAGCGCGATCACGGCGCGCAGGAGGCTGCTGAGGTAGACGACGAGCAGCTCGTCGTTCGTGCTCGCGGCGAAGCTGCTCGTCAGCGCGGGGTCGCTGAGGTCCGGGAGGAGGTTGAGCGCGTCCTGGAGGTGGTACACGATCTGGTGGTTCACGGGCATCGCGCCCGCGGCGACGTCGGCGAGGTACTTCTGGATGTCGGCGATGCGCGACTGGAGGCCGCGGAGGGAGGCGAGCTGCTCGGAGACGCGCGTCGCGAGCGTGGTGGTGGTGGAGTCTTTGATGTCGCGCAGGAGGTGCTCGACGCCGATTTCTTCGGCTTCTTCGGCCTCGATGGCGGACGGTGCGTGGAGGAAGGTCGAGCGGGTTTCTGTGCCGTCCTGCGGGGCACCAGTCAGCGAGTGAGGGAAAAAAAGTTCGGAGATGCAGCGGAGATGTGGGGTGCGGGAGGCTCACGTCTTTGATCTCCTCTACTGCGAAGTATGCGTCTGTGGGGATGCCGACCGTTTGTGGCCGCACGTCGACGATGACCATGACGGGCCGTGCGATGAATTTGCGGAAGAGGTCGTTGATCTCGAGGTCAGACGCGCGGAGCTTGGGGCCGGTGTGGTACCAGCCGATCATCCGCTCGCGGGCTGGAGGAGGGGGTGAGTCCGCGGCGCGGGGCACGGGCAGCGCGACTCACGGACCGTTGACCTTCTTGAACATGTCGAACATGCCGTCGATGTAGTTGTGGTCGAGGAACCACGTCTTGCTGTCCTTCTCGTCCTCCTCGAACGGGATGCCGAACGAGTTGGCGACGTTGATCGTGGAGCCGTTGTCCTGCCCGAGCAGCACGCCGACGACGCGCTTCGAGGAGCCCTTCGAGACGGACCGGGCGTGGTGGTCGGTGACGGAGAGGAGGACGAGCGGGTGGATGACTGTGGTGCGTGCGGGGTGGTAAGTGACGGAGCTCGCGGTGATGTCACGAGAGGCGTACCGACGGTGGTAGCGGCGAGCGCTGTTAGCTTTGAAGAAGCAAATGAGGTCGTCACCGCGGATGATGGCGAGAAATCTCACTTGTTCTGTCGTTGTTGCGACCATGGCGGCGACGGCGGGGGATGTCGAGGGGAGGAGGGTACTGAGGGGGTCTGCTCGACGCGTACGCCGGTGTAGACGCGCGTATTATTTGCGCTTATTGACGAGGCCTGCTCGCGGATTACGTCAGCGACTCCTTTGCCTTCAACGCGCCTCCTTGTGCTGGTGTCTGCGCTCACTCGCTACTATGGCCACCGCCGTCCAGACCATGCCCGCCATCAACGGCACCTCTGACATCAAGCTCAACGGCAAGGTCAAGTCCAAAAACCAGCTGCGCCGTATCAAGCAGAAGCAGAAGAAGGTCGTGCAGGCTACACAGGTGCGCCAAACGACCCCGTCGAATGCATGCCGTCATTGAACGCCCCCTTTGTGCGTCGTATGTCCGTGCTGCTGCTCGCGCCATGCAGGAGAGCAACGGACGTGGCGAGGCGGCGAACGGGGAGGTCGACGTGAGGAGGGCGGAGGTCAAAACTGAGAATGTCGAGTACGTCTCTGAGCAGTTGGATGTTAAAGGCCCTGCCCTCGAAGCTTTCTCCGACGTCTTTGCTCGCTTCCAGTTTTCTCTCGAAGACAGCACCGTGCGTCTCTCTCGTATCCTGTCCTCCTGTCGGCGTCAAGCCCCCGCTGATACCCTGATCCTCCTGCGAGCAGCACGTCAAATCCGAGGAGCCCTCCAAAGGAGAGGTGATTTACTCGGACGACGACATGGCCTCCGAGACCGACTCCGAGGCCGAAGAGACCAAAAAGCCGCTCTCGAAAAAGAAGCAGCGCAAGATGAACAGGCTCACCGTCGCCGAGCTCAAGCAGCTCGTCAAGAAACCAGAAGTCGTCGAGTGGACCGACATATCCGCCGCCGACCCGCGCTTGCTCCTCCACCTCAAGAGCTACCGCAATACCGTCCCTATTCCTGTGCACTGGAGTGCGAAGCGTGACTACCTCCAGGGCAAGCGCGGTATCGAGAAGCCGCCCTTCCAGCTGCCCTCGTACATCGCGGACACGGGCATTGCCACCCAGCGCGACGCAGTCAAGGAGAAGGAGGCAAACATGAGTCTCAAGGCCAAGACGCGCGAGCGCGTGCAGCCCAAGATGGGCAAGATTGACATTGACTATCAGAAGCTCCACGACGCGTTCTTCAAGTTCCAGACGAAACCCCCCGTCACAACCTACGGCGAAATGTGCGTGCGCCCTGGATGAGTGTTGCTCACCCCCTCGTGCTGCTGATGGCGCATCTCTGATCTTAGGTATTATGAAGGCAAGGAGTTCGAGACGTCGCTCAAGGAGAAGCGGCCTGGAGATCTCTCGCCCGAGCTCGTCGAGGCGCTGTCGATCCCGCCGTTGGCGCCCCCACCATGGCTTATCAGCATGCAACGCTTTGGACCGCCACCAAGTTACCCCACGCTTCGTATTCCTGGGCTGAATGCCCCTATTCCTGAGGGGTTTGTGCTTTTTCCCTGTTGCTCATATGGGTGTGAGTATAATTGACAGTTTTCCCTTGCATTTGCAGTGCACAATGGGGTTTCCATCCTGGAGGTTGGGGAAAGCCACCACTGGACGAATACAATCGACCACTGTATGGCGATGTCTTCGGTGTACTCCCAAAGACAAGTGATACTGATGTACGTCCCCTGTTTCGCGACTTGGACTTGTTGGCTTACTGTATGCACAGGTCGGTGAGCCCGTAGACAAGAATTTATGGGGCGAGCTTGAGCCAGAAGAAGGCAAGGACTTTTTCATTCCTGCCATCTGCCCGTTTTGCTAATATGCCTCGCATCTTTAGAAGAAGAGACTGAATCGGAAGAGGAGGACGAAGAGGAAGAGGAAGAAGAGTCGGCAGAGCCCGCTCCAGGAGATGGTCTCCAGACACCATCAGGCTTAGAGACGCCATCGGGCATGACATCGGTGGTCTCAACAGTGGCTGGCGGACTGGAAACGCCGGATTTCCTCGAACTCCGAAAAAATGCATCGCGGCCGACGTCAGATGCGCACGACGCGTCGGGCCCGCGTTCGCTCTACCAGGTCTTACCGGAACGACAGACGAATGTGCGGGGCCTTATGGGCAGCGACCGTGGGTACGATGTAAGTGGAGTCTCGGGGGCGCCGATACCTGTGCTGGGCGACGAGCGGGGGACAAAGGTACGCCGCGTTGGACTGGATGGCGCCGTTCATTTCGCCTTGTTGACGGTACGTTGCAGCGCAAAGCCAATGGAGTGGAGGTGTCGATCGATGCGGCGGAGTTGGAGGGGATGTCGGAGGACGAGCTGCGGCGGAGGTACGACGAGCATGCGAGAGGCGCTGCGGGCGTGCCGGGTGCAAATCGGGAGGACTTTTCGGACATGGTGGCGAAGGAGATGGCGAAAAAGCGGCAGAAGATGGAGGCGGAGAAAGACAGAGGGAAGAAGGGCAAGGAGTTCAAGTTTTGATGTGCGCCATTTGGGCCAGGCTAGTATGTGGTCTGTATGTACTGTGTGTTTCGGTTTCATATATCTTCTTCTTCATTTTCCTCGTGTCGTTGGCGTGATATTTAACCTGTCTTGTCTGTTGCCTGACGTGTGGGATCAGTGCGCGGCTTCATGGGAAACTGCTCTGAGTCGTGCTGATTTTTTCGCAATGGCGTGAAAATTTGTTCGGCGTTCGGCGCATGGGTTGCCCAGCGCGTACAGACTGAGATCAGGGACGGGTTGAGGGAGATGGAGATGGATGAGAAACGAATGTCGAGGAGGCGTTCCTAGCGCCAAAATGATCCGGAGGTCATTTCGGCTCGGCTGTGCGTCTGAATGCGGCATTCATGATATAACTTGTCTTCTCCAACTCCCGCTCAGCGCCCTCCTCCTCCCCCCCTCCTCCCCCCCTCCTCTTTCTTCTCCCTGTGAATGTCTCAAGCCAAATTGTGAGTGCACCGCTCTACACGCGCTTGATGAGGCATCGTTGTGCTCATATTCGTCGGTGCGCGCTCAGAACACTCAGACCACCGCCAAACGTCGAGTTCGTCCAAGGTCCGTCGGCGCGCCCGTCAATTCGAGTATCAAATATTCTAACATCGTTTGATAGGTTATCCTGGCATCCCTCCCGGCGCACCCGACCGCCCCCAAGCTGCCGTCAAGGGCGTGAGTGCTTCCGCAGTCGTGGGCATTGGTGTGCAGTAGCTCAGCGCGTGCGCGTGCTTTTCTGGCAGGCCATCGAGGTGCGGCTGGGACCGCAGGGTGTCAAGGCAAAATACGTCCGCATCGAGCTGCGCAAGGTCGAGACCCTGCCTGGCGGCGGCCAGCAGAACACCTTCGTCGACTACGTCGGACAGAGCCCCATTAACTTGTGGCAGTCGAGCGAGGAGTTCAGCACGTTGCATGCGGTGAGTGTGTGAGAGACCTTTGCGTTGCTGTGGTCCGTGGAGTGCTCAGGGCGGGACTCTGCAGCAAGACATTCCTTTCTACATCCGAATACCAGAATCCATCGCACCCAGCCTCGCGCTCGAGAAGGGAGGTGAGTGGCGCTCCGCCGTTCCATTTGGGCGCCTGCTCATAAATGTACAGCGGGTGTGAAGTATGAGCTAGTGGGGCAGGTCTGTGTCCAGGGCAAAACGTATGTGCCTTGCGCGTGTCTGTCCGTGCAGGTCTCTGACGCGTGCGCGGGTGCAGGAGCTTTCTCCGTCGCAGCAAACCCATCGTCCTCTCGACATCAGCGCCCATCATCATCGACAAGCACGAGCTGCACTCCACCTGGCCGGTCTATCAGCAACCGGAATCACGCCATCTCACACAGGACGCGGTCGTTCTCACCGTCGACCGCTCGCAGAACTGCTACGGCCCGGGCGACCGCGTGTCCGTGACGGCCACGGTCAGGTCGGACAGCCTGCACACCGTCATCCTGCGCGGGTTCGAGTTCACGCTGAAGGAGACGACGATATTCCGCGCGGGGCCGCACTCGACGAGCAAGAAGGGCGCGCCGCAGGTGAAGATCAACATCATTGGGGAGCAGAAGGTCCCTGTGAACCAGACCCTGTATGGCGGAACGGCACACAAGACGGAGCTCGCGTGCACGATCCCTCCATCGCATACGACGACCACGCTCACTTCGGCGAGACACATTGATATCACCTACATCTTGGGAGTAAAGGCCTGATGGGCACAGGCAAACCTCTGATCATGGAGTTGCCCGTCATCGTGTCCAATTGGCCCAGGTAAGCCAACGCGCCGTCTATTCACGTTAGATGACTCAACAGATCGCCGCTTCTCGCAGATATGTTTCTGCCGAGGCGGTCAGGTGAGTTGAGATTAATCTGTTCGGCGCTACCCTTCACTGACCGTTCCTTTGCCCAGACGAATCGGCAACGCACCGAGTCTTTGCCTCCATCCCGTGCTGTCCATCTCGTCCTCCCATCCCCACGGCCGCTCCAACATCAGTCCCTACACCCCTGCCGGCCCTGCAAGCGCCGTGCAATCACACACCATCGCCGAGCGCATCTCCTCGCGTATAGATACCTCGGACTTCAGCGCTGCGAGCCCCTTTGCGCACCGCCATCCTCAGACCATGCCTAACATGAACGGCGCGGTGACGACCTCCATTGGCCGTGTCGATGAATTCGGCTTCGTGCGCCCCAGCTCATCGGGTGGGCCGGCACGCCCGACAACGACTAGCACGACGCAGCGCCCGAGCACAGCAGGGAGCGACGCGCGCCCAGGTGCCGACTCGGACTTTGGCGTGGTCACAGGCGCGGGGGCGGGAGCAATTGCGACTCCGACCGTGGGCCGGAGGTCGCGCGCGGGTACACTGCAGACAAACCGGTTTACGATCGTCAATGCAGCCGAGAACGAGATCCCGGAGGAGGAGGAGAGCACGGGGACGGCGCAGTCGCAGTCGCAGTCGCAGTCGCAGTCGCAGCCGCCATCGGCGGCGGCAAAGCCGTGGCTCTCGGCGGAAGAAGAAAAGGCTTCGCTGTACCAGCGGGCGGTGGCGAACGTCGAGCGGGTGCAAGGCGGGATTGATCGCATGCCTAGTGTGCAGGTGCGTCTCATCTACCTCCGGCGCGCACACGCGCCTGTGGGATGATTTCATGGTTGATCGCTTTCTGCGACATCTAGTCGGTTGGTATGGCGTCGTCGACGCCCGTCACCCCGCCTGCTCAACGTTCGGTCTCAGCAAAGGCGACGTACTGGCCGACAGCCGAGGAGGAGAAAGTACGACTCTTCAACCAGGCGCAGAGCAAGGCATCGATCACGCAGGGCTTCGCCTCGCCAGAAGCCTCGCCTCCCGCCAGCCAGCAATCGCACGCTCGGACGGACTCGAAGGACTCGGGGCGGAATGCACAGCGGAACCAGTATACCGGGGCGCAGCCGTCGCTCTCTGCGGGCGCGGCGCTCTATTCGGCGGCAATGTCGTCGGTCAACAGACACCTGCCCGCACAGCAGGCGGCGAGCTGGTCTACCCCCAAGCAGTCGCCCCCACCAACACGTTCACAAGGCCAAACACATGCGCCTCTAGCACCCGCCGCCGGGCCCGCGCGCTACCTCTCTGCGGAGGAAGAAAAAGATATCCTCCGGCGGTATCACGACGCGCGGAACGCGGTCGCGCGCCATCAGGAAGTGAACTTTGGCCTCGTAGACGGCACAATGGAGTCGTCGTCCAGCCAGATACCCGCCCACGACCCAAACCTTTCACGCTCGTTATCAACCAGCTCCGCTCAGGCCCCCGTCGGCGACGATCAGCCGCCGCCGTGGGTTCCAAGCTCTGACTTCCCACAGAATAGCATGTCCGAAAAGGAGCGCTACCGACAGGCGTTTGAAGCGCGGGAGGCGGCCGCAGTCGCGGCCGCGGCAGCGTATTCTGGTTCATCGCCACCTCCACCACCGAGGCACGCATCTCCCCCTCCTGCTCCGCCTGGCCAACCTCTCTCTGCTGCGGCTGAGAAAGAGCTGCTCCGACAACAATATTCGTCACAAGACGCGGCAGCGGCAGCAGCCCCCGTCCCATCCTCCCCACCACCTGCCTTTTATTCCCCGCCGCAAGCATACGAACTCCCGGCCCACCTGCGTTCCCGCCCAGCTCCGGCACTTCCGGCGCCACCCAACGGCGGGAGCGCGCCCAATCGCCCCTTGACCGCTGCGGAGGAGAAGGCGATGTTGCGCGCTAGGTACGAGGCGGAAGAGCGCGGCAACGGGGCGAGCAGTGCGGATCCCAACCCTAGCTCGCAGCCACCGCCCCCTGTGGTGTTCAGCCTTCCACCGCCGAGCCCCGAGCCTGCGCCGACCCCCCCGCCGCTAATGCCGCGTCCGCCATCCGACTATATCCAGGAGACGCAAGATGAGGACGCGCGGTTGATGGCGCTGGGGGCGGACTTGGGCGGCGGGCTCGACCTAGATATACTAGGAAGCGACGACACGTTCGGACTCAGGTTGCGTCCGGCGTCGCCGTTCACGCTGGGCGTCGGGTTCGACTCGCTCAACGGCGTGTCGAGCATGAACGGGAGGGCGGTGGCCGATCCACCGCCATTGCCGCCAAAGGTGCCTCTGACCGACTACTGATTATGATACCCCGCGAGCTCGCTCCAGACGTTCTTTTGAAATCTGATCTTGATCTATGTAGCATGTCCCCTCTTGTTCTCCTGATGCGATCTATCGCGTAGGCGTTTCTCTCCGCCTACAATCTGCACCCTCGTTTACTCCTGACGGTTTCTCTTTGTTTATTTATTGGGGGTTTGTTCGTTAGCGGTACTTTAGGGCGACGGGGTGCTGTTTTAATCTGACACGTGTGGAGGTTGCCATATATTTATTGACTCGGCGTGCGGTCTTCGTTAATTGACTTTTTTCTATCCCCGGATTTGGATGAACGCAGTCTTGTGCAGTCTTGTGCCTTTCTCTGGCTGGTCGATGTAAATGGACCTATGCACCAACAACGCGTCGACGCGAGTGACCACGGGAGTAGACCGCTGCAGCACGTGCTCCATCCTCTGGAGCAGTAACTCAGCCAGCCAGTCAAGTCGGCGCCATCGCATACGATGCTTTCACCACTCCGGCACGCAGTGCGCAGGTCACTTGTCTCCTTCGCAAGACCTGTATCTTCCTTGCCAAAATTCACTCCCAACGATGTCGCTCAAGAGCTCGACGCCATCGACGAGGATACCGGCCCCATTCCCATAAAAATCACCTCACCAGCATCGCCACTCCCCCTTCCCCTGCCCATCCGCAGCCCAACCCAACCTGTAGTCCTCGACCTACCCCCTGAGGAGGACCCGCTGCTGCGATACCTCACCAACACCATCATGAAGGACGGCAAGCGGAAGCGCGCGTCGCGCATCGTGTCGCGCATGCTCCTCCGGCTGCACACATTCACCCAAGCGCCTCCACTCGAGCTCCTGCGTCGAGCGGTCGAAATGGCATCGCCGTTCGTGCGCTCGATGACGCACCGCTACGGCGTGAAGAACCAGCTCATCCCCGTCGCGCTCAGCGAAAAGCAGCGCACGCGCTACGCCATCAAGTGGATCCTCGAGGCGAGCAAGAAACGGAGCGGGCAGACGCTCGACGAGCGCCTAGCGCGCGAGATCATCCTCGTCCTGCAGGACAACAGCGAAACCAAGAAACTTAAGGAGCAGGCCCATCTGTTCGCGATGGTCAACAGGTTCGTGATCCCGCGCCTTTTTGGGCTGGGAGTGTGCTGACGATGCGCATCAGGGGGAATGCAGAGGCGAAGGTATAGCGAGCGTGTGTTATTGCTCACTGGATGGATCGCGACCCTTTTGCTTTGTTTTTATATCGGTTTTCTCCTGGTAATGTCACGCAACTATCATATATGATGACCTGGTTCAGCCTCTCTTGGGCTTCATGTACAGGCGCGACTGTACTACCTCTGGACGCTTTGCCCTCTGGTCAAGGCACTGTACTTTCGCGCCTGTATGAAAAAACCACGCCATGAATCATGAGCGTAAGCGTGGTACAGCTGCAGGCTGTTCGGCTTTCTCAGACAACCTAGACGAATCTCCTCGCCAGTGATCGGAGCGAGCAGAATTTGACTGCCGTGTGCATTCAAAACGGTCGCATTCATTGGCTATTCTTGTAGCAACACCACTGAGGGCCCACTGATATGTATCTAGCCAGATCTCGAACAAGCTCATGAAACTTCGAATTCAAGAGATCTCGCAGGAGCTGTTAGACGTAGATATATCCGAAGTAGACACGGGCGATGGAAAGCGTGCACTGATCAAAGTGATAGATACTAACTAGCAATGGAACAGAATGATAAAATGCAGTCTCTGGCGTAGGTAATGGAGGCCCGAGGGGAATTTGATAGGTTTAAATCGTGCCTTCGGTATGCACGGCGATTCCTGCGACTAAGAGCGCTCGGCCTTGAACCGAGAAACTCTCTTTTCAGGTCCTCCAGCATGAGCGGATGGTTGCGGAAGAGACTGCCTGGCGGACTCTCGAACGGTGGAAGCCATCACGCCCGGCGCGTTTGACGGCCTATTCGTGCTCGATGACTGGAACGACGGTGAGTCAATGATCATTGAAGGAGATTGATTCGCCACACGCTGAAAAGAAGGCGAGTCGACCACCATAGATGGCAGGTTATGGAAGGATGGTGAATCAATGATCGTGGCCTGTGAGAGCGACGGCGATACTATGCTGGCCGTGTGTGAGGGGGTCTTGGAGAATGAAGGCGACGAGACAACGGTAGGAGGGTTGGCAGTTCGCGGAGGCCGGAAATCAGGCGAGTCTACGATCATCGCGCTCGAGGGGAATGATGTAGCTGGCCCTGTGGACGAGGTTGAAGCTTGGTTGCAGTTTTAAGAACGGAGCTGGTTTGCCCGGGCTTTCGTTCGATGACAGTATCGTTGGTCGGTAGCTTTGGCGAAGATCGCGCGACGGTTGTGAGCGGGGTCGTGGCGTCAGATTCCGAAGCCAAGGAAGGGCTGCGTGGCGGCATCCGAGCTAACCTGAATTTTGATGTTTTCGACTTTGCAGGTGAGGGCGCTGGCATGGATGTAGATGCGGTAACCGTTTCATGGACAGCCTCTGCCTCTACCAGAGTAGTCGTTTTTGTGGTGTCCGAGGATTTAGGCGGTGTAGAGTAGGCCGCGTTCAGAGCCGCAATCAAAGCATCGGAATTTTGCTCGACCCCGACATTCTTTACGTCGCCTCTCCTGAATGCGTCCAAGAAGGCCTTGATGCTTTCGTCGTCATCTTCACTTGCACTCTCACCTTCTTCTCCCCCTACCAGTTGCTCGTCCTCAATCTTACCAAGCCGAATAGCATGTTTGATTGTTGACGAGGATCCGGGGAGGACCGAAGCCCCGATAGATTGTGAAGGCATGGTAGACAAGACGTTTGTATTATAAGCTTGAGCTATACGAGAGGATTTGAATCGCGACTCTGAGGATTTTGGGCCGGTGGTCGAGAGTGTTGCGTCCAACGGAACTTCCTGTTAAGTATAGAAACAAAATCAGATGGTTCTTAAGGATAGCGGAGTTCTACTAACTGGCTGATCCCACTCGTTTTCGACAGGCTCATGAGAGTGAGCAGACAAGGCGCGAGCAGCATCTTTCCCAATGATACCGCGTTGTTCGTAGTAAGCGAGAGCAATTTCGCGTTGATGGCTCGCTGTATCAAAGTCAAACTCGTCCTGGAGAACAGGATCTTCGGAAGATTCTTCGTCTTCGTCGTCACTAACCGTAGGTTCTGAACCTTGGTCAGAATCCTGGACAGGAGTTCCAAAGTCAGATTCATCGTCAGAATCAGGCTCTGGAGGGGGAGGCGAGGCAAGGGGCTGAGATTTAGATGGGGCAGGGAAGCGCTCGATGACCTGGAATTTCATCGGTTGCTTGTTCTCTGTCGCTCGCAGTCTACCTGGGACAATATCTCCCCACCCTGACTTGGGCTGGGGTGGGCTAGAGCCATGCTCGAGAGATTCGACCGCTTTTTCTGGAGGGAGGTCAGCAAAACTAACGCTCTTTCTAGGCTTTAAGCGTTTCTTCTCCGCCTCGAGCTCCATGTCCTGCGCTAGCTGCTCTTCTTTGCCTTGCTCCTCTCTCCGCTTGGCGTCCGTGATATTCTTCAGTAGAGCTTTGCCCATCTTTTTCTGCATCTCCTTGGCTGCTTTCAACCTTTCAAGCTCCTTCTTCGCGTGAGCTTTTCGAGCTTCGAGCTCCTCCCTTCTCCGCTTCTCCTCGAGTGCTTCGTTCTCCTCCTCTTCTCGCATCTCTTCCTCTTCCAAGAGATCTAGGATACGCTCCATCTCCGCACGGTCTCGAGCCATCTGCTTGGGGGACAGAGCTGACAAAGGCGCAACGTCGGGCGGTTCCAGTATTGGGGCCTTCTCTACAGCAGTGGTGGTAAGACCAGAGACAGGCTCACTGATCTCGATGATTGGCAGCCCCTCTTCATTCAGCAGCTACTTTCAGTGATTAGCGCCGAGTACTGAGCTTGTAAAACGCGAACATACCTCACCCCTCTCGTTTCGTGAGTCGCTAGGGCCTGCAGCGCCCTCTGCATCACCTAGCAGTTCTCCAAGTTTATCGGAAAGCCTATGAACCTGCTCATTCGATATTTTGCCTTCATTATGCCCGTCTTTCGCATCAATAGAATGTAGTAGAGCCTGCAGAGCTAAACGCGTTCGGTCAGAGGGCAGAGAAATATAGCATGTGCTTGAAATTACCTTCTGCACGACTCTCGGTCAAATTTCTCACCGTCCCAGTTATATGACTAGCCATGGAAGATATGGCTTGCACGATGCGAAGAGTGGGAGGTTAAGTGACCTGCTTGGTGTGGATGTGGAGTAAAGACGCTGAAGTCGGGCATTGCCGAAGCTGATCAGCACCGTAAAACATGCAGTACTGCCGCTCGATTTTCTACACCCTCCTCGACATCTCCTTTGTCCAAATTGTAAACAGATCTAGCCTTTTCTCTCCCAAAAATCTAGAGCAATGGCAGTCACCAGCGTCGTTACCGTCCCCGATACCCCTGTCCGCAAAAACCGGCGCAAAATGTCGAAAAAGAGGGCTCCTCGGACTGCAGACCAGGTCGAGCATGATTCTGAGATGGACGATGAACAAGGCCCAGCGGCAGGCGGAAGCAGACCATCGTCAACGAAAGCGTCTCAAATAACTGAAGACGATGAACTCATGATCGACGCCGAAGCAGCCCTTCCCGTACCAGATTCCTCTGTACCCGCGTTCCCTCCCGTCTCTGCGTCTGCCGAACGCGCAACCCTCAAATCAGAGACACGGCGGATACCCATACCGCCACATCGCATGTCGCCATTGAAGAAAGACTGGATCAATATATTCGGGCCGTTGACGGAGCTGCTGGGGCTGCAGGTGCGAATGAATGTGCAGAGAAAATCGGTCGAGATTCGGGTAAGTGAGAAATCTCGACGGTCACATCTGGCCGTTGCAATATACTTCATTCTACACATCGCTTACGCCCGATTCTCCGGAAAAAGACGTCAAAACACACGAAAGAAGTAGGCGCGCTGCAAAAGGGCGCAGACTTTGTCAAGGCATTTTCACTTGGCTTCGATGTCAACGTGTGTTACCTTTCAATATTCGCAATTCTCATGTATTTACATACGGAACGATCAGGATGCAATCGCTCTCCTCCGATTGGATGACCTATACCTTGACTCGTTCGAGATCAAGGATGTCAAGACTCTTCACGGAGACCATCTATCCCGCGCCATCGGTATGTTAGCGACCTCTTTTCTTGAGATCATGTCTAATCCACATTGTGTGTAGGCCGTATAGCGGGCCAAGATGGAAAGACGAAGTTTACAATCGAAAATGCTAGCCGGACACGGATTATCCTTGCCGACACGTGTGTTCCCCTTCCTCATTCATCTTATCCCCTCACCAATCCTGTCTATTCCTAGAAAAATACATATCCTTGGATCGTTCCAAAACATCAAAATTGCTCGAGACGCTATTGTCTCTCTTATCCTCGGCTCGCCTCCTGGTAAAGTTTACGCCGGACTTCGCACTGTCAGTAGTCGCATGAGGCAGAGGGCCTTGTGATTCCCGACATATGTTTCTATGTATCCATTGTAGCATGGTCATCCTATTTGAGGTCTACTAGGAGGCTGTATTCTTGATGTGACATTTTCCTTTGCATGGCCGATTATCCTCAAACTGAATATCGAGGCCTTCTTGGAATAGATTCAGATCCATGATTAATTTCAACAACACAATAATCTCACAAGCGACATAGTTATGGTAACAAAACGATAGCCAAAGATCAATGGAAAGGATATCAAAAAACGCACCACTAGGATGTGTCAGATGTGCAAATGTGTAGCGCGAACGAAGAGGAAGTGATGGCAATCGAGATCTTATACACAAAGATCACTCGGACCCTTCGTCCGCCTGTTTGCCCTTCGTCTTCTCGTATTGATATGGGTCTGTGCTTGTGAGTAAGCTGTACCAATAAACAAACACGCTTTAATCAAAAGCTTTCGGCTTAATGCAAAGACTTCGACTCACTTTTGCAGGGCGTCTGCGTCGACAGGAGGACTTTGCCCATCGCCAATCATCACTTTAGCACCTATGCTAGGTACGCCGTCAGCGACGACATACAGCCAGCCAGGTCCAGGGGGGTAGATCTTTCCGCTAGGTGGCCCCTTGACGGTGATTGTTTGCTTGTCATCCGATAGGGATGCAGTTAAATAAACTAGGCGAGAGTTGGAGTGCACGGCATGTGTAACAAAACCAAGGTCCATCAATGCAACTGTAACAAGGTTCGAAATGAAGCTCGTCAGATGGGGTATATAGAAACGTACCTTTGATATCAGAGTTTCCATTGTTAGGCAGCTTGACTTGCAGCTTGACATCCTCCCCAAACCCGATCTTCGTCGGTACACCATCCAGAACAGGTCTTTCCGCCGTCATGTAAGGAGGGCTCAGCCACTCAACCCTGTATTCCGTGCCAAACTGCACCCGCTCCGGTCGAGATTCGGATTGCTGCCCGCGATCAATATCTCCGTTCGGCGTGAGTGTGGCGACCGAATGGTACAATCTCGGGATGCTGCTCGACGGCACACCACCCGAAGAGAAGCGCTGACCAGAAGGCAGCGTAGGATCGTACAAAACGGGGGTCAGGACGGGATTTGCTGCATTCGAGGAGCCGACCTGGTCCTTTACATTGCCGTAGCCTGAGATTCCAGAACCAGCACCGTTGACGATGAGGATCTTTCCTGTTGGGAGGAGGACGGCATCTGGCATCGTGCGCGCTTCTGGCATTTGTTCGACCTGCCATCCTGCTTGAATTCCGGCGTCATTGAGGACCATGCGTGAGCACTGAGACGACGCAGGATCCTGAGAGGAGATGTCCCAGCTAGCTTTGGCGTCGTCGATCGAAGAGCCACCACAGAGAAGTATTTCGGCAGTGTGATCGTTGTCAGGCGAAAGGGGGAGTAGGAGTGCGGTTCCTGTCATAGGATACGTGACACGCACACCGTTGGGAATTTGGGGAAGCCTTTGTTCGGAATTAGACTCCCAGTCGTAGATCATGGTGTCCCGGTTTGCAGCGACAAAAATCCTTCCGTCAGGAAGTGAAAATGCGATAGGAAAAAGATTGGAGCTGAGTGTGTCGACAAGGAAAGGCAGATGAACAGGAAGACCGTTGGATCCGTGTATATTCTTCGGTGGGAAGAACTCGATGGTTGGGTTGTTCGTCGTAGCATTGTTCATCCAGCCTCCTTTGGTCGAGCCTCCCATGATCATAGCACTGCCATCTGAGATCCTCAGCACCGTATTATACCACCGTGCACTAGCCATCCGCAATCTTGCGTGATCCTCGAACAAGGCACAGTCGTCCGCATCGTCAGAGTCGCAAGGCTCGAGCAAACGGATCGCTTGAAGTCCATCGGCGTCGCCAAAGTCGGCAGCCGCAGTGTGACTCTCCACGACAGGATTCCCGCCAACATTGATCATCGTTCCATTGCCAAGGAAAGTCCCGCCAGCACAGAAAGAGTTCGATTGAACGCGAAGGGGCTTCACGGCGTGCGTGTTGAGATTATACAGCGCAGCCCAAGCCGGGTGGCCATCCACGGTGAGGGGGTTATGCTCCACTTTGTCGACCACAAGAGCGTGAGAGGGTGAAATGATAGCCAGTTGCATAGCATGCACACCCGTGTTGCCCTTTTGCTGTAATGTCCATTGAGCTGAGTCCTTCTGGGAGTCTTGAGCGAGATTCTGAGGCTGAGACTGGGCCACGGCGTTCGAAACCTGAGGTTGTACTCGAGGGCTGGCCTGGAGGGGAACACTCTGTCTATTGCGAATGTGTCCTTGAGTGACGACGAAAGCATCAATGTCTATCAGAGTTCCAGTTGCACGCGAGCTCTTCCGTCCAGAATTGACGATCTTGATAGTGTGCCTTCCAAGAGGCAGATTGAAGTCCCAAAAGATCCGCTGCTGTTTCCGCGCGACGCTAGAGTAGGCATCGACATGCTGAACGAGCTTGCCATCCAGATACACATCAGCAATGCCGTGCCTCTTGTCCGTATTTCCGAACCACTCGATGCCAGTCCCGGTGAACGTGAATCTGACCACAGACTTGGCCTGAGAAGTAGACCGCAGCGTCTTGCCGACATAGCTCCTGGAGTACGAGTCCGTCCATGTACCAGAGTAATGAACGAGTGGAGAGTGAGAATCATAGCTTTTCGTGCCTGGCGGGACGTAGTATGGCGTGAATGTAGATGGCACAGTCGACCCAGGCGTTGTGTGACCGTTCCACGCCAAATCTCGGGTGGATGCTGAGGAGAAGAGAACGACCAGCGTGAGAAATTCGAGGACCCAGCCGCGCGTCATCTTCAAACCAACAGGCACTGCCAACGATGCGTGGTCAACAGCGTGAGCAAGTGAACAAGAGATGAAGGAAGTGGAAGAGACCAAACCAAACAACGCAACACGCGACGCGTCCGTTACACGTGACCGTCCGACCAAATGCCCAGACATCCGCAAGATGGACAGACAACAGTCCCTTTATGTAGACAATCTAATGAAACACTTGATTCTAGGTAATGCGTCTTCCAAGTATTATGCAGCCCTATCGTATCATCGACGCCGTTCATGGGCCCTCCTGAAGCCATCGTGGTAGCGTCTCCTACCTCTCCGTTTCCTCCGCCGCACGCCGCCACCCTTGCCCTCCAAGGCACCAACGTCTCCAACGACTGCCGTACCCTTCACATTATCTGCCCGAATTTTTTCGAGCTGTTGGAGGTACGCTGCGTCGACGCCCCCAGTCACATATTCACCGGTAAAGACAGAACAGTCGAACTGGCTGATGGATGGGTTGAATTGGCGGACGGAGGAAATCAGATCATCCAGTGTCTGGAAGATGACCAGATCGGCCCCGATAGCTTCGGCGATCTCTTCTGTTGTGCGGTCGTGGGCAACCAGCTCGAATCGTGATGGCATGTCAATGCCATACACGTTGGAGTATCTGGTAATCACGCAGAAGATGAGCAGAAGGTAAATATCATGAAATGGGGCATTACCGGATGGGCGGTGCACAGCTAGCTACTATGACCTTCTTGGCCCCAACATCTTTCGCCATCTGGATGATCTCCTTTGATGTCGTACCTCTGACGATGGAATCTAAACGGAACGGATCAATACATTCTATGGAATAGATCTTGGTTGGATAACAAACCATCAACAAGCAGCACGTTTTTGTCAGCGAACTCTAGCGCCATAGCGTTCAGCTTGCGTCTGACATTCTTTTTCCTGATGACCACAATTAGCACGTCGCCAAAAGATTGTGGACAGAACATACCGCATCTGCTGACCAGGCATGATGAATGTTCTTCCTACATAACGATTCTTCACAAATCCTTCCCGGTAAGGTAATTTCAGCTCTTGCGCAAGATTCAACGCCGCCACTCGCGAGGTGTCAGGAACAGGGATGACGACGTCCACCGAAAGATTCTTCTCGGCCAGAACGCGTTTCACCTCTTTCGCAAGCGCGTCACCCATAGCCATCCGACTGCGGTACACGCTGATCCCATCCAAGACGGAATCGGGACGCGCGAAGTAGACGAATTCGAAGATATCGGGGGCAAAGGTGGCTGGGGCAGACACTTGGCGGCGGGACACCGAGGATCTGGTGATGATTACAGCTTCACCTGTAGAAGGGATGTTATTCAGTACATCAGATTCACAATAGAAGATGAGATACTGACCAGGCTTCACATCTTCCCAGTCCCCGAATCCGCTTGCGTCCGCGACCACGCTCTCACTCGAGAAAAGCCAGTCCCTTCCGGTACCCCCCGCGGCCTTCCTAGATGCCATCCCCAGCGGCCTGATCCCGTTCGGATCTCTGAAAGCGATGATCCCGAACCCGGCGAGCATCGCGACACACGCATACGCGCCTTTGCACTGTTCCATGAGGCCACCGATCGCCGTAAAGATATCCTCTTCGTTGATGCGGAACTTTCCCGTCTTTTGGAGGTTGTTGGCAAAGATGTTCAGGAGTAATTCCGAGTCAGAAGAAGTGTTGATATGCCTGTGGGCATCGGCGTCCATGAAATGCAGGAGCGACGCCGTGTTGATGAGGTTGCCATTCTACCAACATAAAAAGAACATCGAATTGGGAAAAATCGAAATCGATGAGGAAGAACATACATGAGCGAATACGATACCGTAAGGGGAGTTGACATAGAACGGCTGCGCCTCTGCATGATGCGAACTGCCTGCAGTAGGGTACCTCACTATCGAACGCGATGGAAAAAGGCGCCTGAGCATTCTTCAAACGAGCCGATTGATACAATCACCTCTCTTACCGTGTCCGATGCCCATGCTGCCCCCCAACCTCGCCACTGCGTTCGTATCGAAAACATCTCTGACCATCCCGTTGGCTTTGCATTGGTAGAATCGGCCCTTGGGCCCGCAGGTGACGATCCCGCACGCATCCTGCCCGCGGTGCTGCAGTAACGACAGGCCCTCGCAGATTTCGGTAGCAGCATTCACGTTCGGATCGTGCAACAGGAGGCCTAAAATTCCGCACACTTGGAGTTTAGGGTGAGCGGAAGAGCGCGATCCGCTGCAAACGTGGGGTCACTCACTGGCAGAAGTGTTACAAACGAATAAAGAATAAACAGGTGGCGACGACCGGGGGGGCCGTCTTCTAAAGTAGAGCACAGAGTACAAGCACAAACGTGCGTTGGAAGAGACCCGATTAGACTTTTCTTATGTAGGTCATCGAGATCGGACGGAGAGCTACGGAGGCGCGTCCCGTGCAATTCATCCAGAAAATTTCCCGTGCGCTGGACCCCGGATTCGATCTGGTCCAATGGACGGGATCGCTTGCCTCGCCCAGTCATATCTGGTCTCTGGCTCACAAAGCACACAAAGATGTGAATGGGAACATGACGCGGTTGAGCGCGCTTGCATTCCTCATCAGCAGTAAGGCTATACAGGGTGATGCGACGACTAGATCCAGAGCAGTATAGTAGTAACAAGGGTAATCATAAGATGGCAGGCGTGCGAGTGCAGTTGAACAGGGCGGGGAATAGAGATGCAAGGGTAGAGGGCGGGTCAGAGGAGTGCACGGTGCCAGCTCTAGGGCGGGTAGTAGGGGCGTGATGCGTCAATAATAATTATAATGTGGAAGGATGAACTTCCAATGCGTGCGTGCAGACGGGCATGAGGGATTGTGTTGAACACCAGTCAATACTAGAGAGACGTGATCAAAGAATGAGCTGCTTAGGCTTCTCCCAGTTGTAAGCAGGGTTTCCTAGAACAAAGAAGGTGAGAAGAGGACATCTTCGCAGATACAAATTGACCTACCGAAGTGCCCGTAGGAGGCAGTCTTACGGTAGATGGGCTTTTGCAGATCGAGCTGCTTGACTGATGGTCCGGATATTGCTCAGCTCCATAGTCTCAAAGAAAATAGGATCAACACCCACCAATGACACCGGGCCGGAGATCCCAGTTCTTGCGGATAATAGCAACAATCTCCTCGTCAGTCTTCTTGCCAGTGCCGTAAGTGTCGACGTAGATCGACAAGGGCTCGGCAACGCCGATAGCGTAGGAAAGCTGAACAAGGGCTCGGCGCGCGAGGCCAGCCGCCACAAGAGACTTAGCTGCAAAAAACAATTTCAGGAAAGGGCCGAAGGACCCAGAAACGAATACTAACCGATCCAACGAGCGGTGTAGGCGGCAGAGCGATCGACCTTGGAGAAATCCTTGCCAGAGAAGGCACCTCCACCGTGCGCACCCCAACCACCGTAAGTGTCGACGATGATCTTGCGGCCAGTCAGACCAGCATCACCCTGAGGGCCACCAATAACGAAGCGGCCAGAGGGTTGAATCTGGCAAGAAATATGACGTCAACAATCAAGAACTGTAATCAAGTCTAGAACGGAGACCGACGTGATAGACGGTGCGGTCATCAAGCAGTTTGGCCGGGATGACCTGCTTCACGATTTTCTCAAGGATTTCCCTGCGAAGTTCCTCGGTCGAGACCGACTCAGCGTGCTGAGTAGAGATGACGATGGTATCGACGCGAAGAGGGATGGTAGCGCCGCCATCCTTTTTGTACTCAATGGTGACCTGGGTCTTCGAATCGGGGCGCAACCAAGGGAGAGCGCCCGATCGCCTCGCAACAGCCATCGCAGCGTTGAGTTTGTGCGCGAGCATGATGGTCAAGGGCATGAGTTCTTCGGTCTCGTCCGTGGCATAGCCAAACATGATGCCCTGGTCACCAGCACCGTGATCCTCGAGCGATCCGTGGTCAAGACCTTGGGCGATGTCAGGCGACTGCTGCTCGATGGCGACGAGGATGTTGCAGGTCTTGTAGTCGAAGCCCTTCTCAGAAGAGTCGTAACCAATCTCCTTGATCGCGTTACGGATGACCTTCTGGTAATCGACGTTGGCCTTGGTGGTGATCTCGCCGAAGACCATGATCATGCCGGTCTTCGAGGCGGTCTCGCAAGCAACCTTGGAGAAGGGGTCCTGCTCGAGGCAAGCATCGAGCTGTATTGATGATTTGGTAAATTGTTTGATTCCTCGTGAGCAAAAGTATGCAACACTCACGATGGCGTCGGACACCTGGTCACAAATCTTATCTGTTCCAGATCGTCTCAATGTATGCTGTCGTTCTTATACTGAATACAACTAACCGGGATGACCCTCGCCAACGGACTCGGACGTGAAGAGGAAGTGGCCTGGCTCGAGAGCGGCGCGTACAGATCCGTTGGCAGGCATCGTGAAAGAAGAGCGGAGGAGAGGGAAGGTGGGAGGGGGGAAGACAGTGGAAGAAGGGCGACTTGCCCGGTTCTTATTTTCAAGTCAACATAAATTGCTTCGCTTACGTCAGCTTTCATCACGCCATTTTCTCAATCATGAGCCTCTTCTGAAGCTCTGAGGCTGGGAACAAGAGCGCTCGACGGTCTTCCGGCCTTACGCAAAAATACACCTTGCTTGCTGCGTGTTGCATATATACGTACGTTTGACAGCGTCAAAGTATACAACAATCACTCTCGATGCTCGGTGTCCGATGCTCGAAGCGTTCCCTAGAACGAGTCACGACGTTACGTCCATGCGCAGAGGCGAGGCAGGCAATACATGATACGCCAGACGCTGCGACACACAAAATAATTGTTGTAAGTACCACTCAAACGAACGCACGACGCACGAATGAATCCAAATACAAGACGCGAGATCTACAGGTCACATCAATCCAACTCCCAGTGGATCCGTCATCATTGGCTGGTCTTCAGTCTTTGAAAGAGGCTCTGGAGGCGGAGCAGGTGTCCGTCTTGCCTCTTCTACCTGCCGTTCCAGCACAGTTTGCTATTGAGCGTCGACGCTCTTCTGGGAGCAGGTTGCGCAAAGGCCGAATCAAGGGAAAGGCCCTCCAGCCCACTAGTAACAGGAAGGCTCTCAACCCGTCCTAATGACCCCGCAGATTCTCCTAATAGGGCATGACTATTAGTCGCACGGGCCTGGGTCTGGGCAGTCCAGGACGAAGGAAGCGGATCTGGCAATCGGACCGTGCTCCATGGGTTGTCGATCAATACCGACGGTACGTTCGGCTTCGCCTTGACACTGGCCCAAGGGTTCGCCGAGGCAGCAGCAAACGTACTCGGCCTGACCGCAACACGCACCTCTCCTCCTCCTTCGTTAGGACTCCAAGCAGATAGCTCGTCACGCGCACGGAGTTCGCCTGACGTTTCTCCAGTACTTGTGCCCGTCCCACTCGTATTCACTCCACGGAAATCCTTCGACATGCCGTCATATGCGCCTTGGACTACAGATAGCGCTGCACTCGCATTCGAAGAGAGTTTGCCCCACATAGAACGGACACCAACACTTGTACCAGCTAAGACATCCGGTGGTCTTATCTGTTGGCGAGAACGGGACGGAGAGGGTGGAGAAAGAAGGGAAGTTGATGCCTCTCGTTGGGATGATGGCAAAGGGCTTGACGCTCGGCGCATGATATCAGGTCCCAAAACATTCAGCGCTGATGAGGCTGATGAGGGCGTCGCCGACTCCGGAGTTGGAGTGACCGTACGTGATGGAGGGAGTGGCCTCGCACTAGGCGTCAAAGGCCTGCTACCCATAAGCACTGGGTCGTCCTCCACCGATTCCACTGGTGCAACCACTTCAATCGCTTGAGGCTGCACGAGCGTAAATCGCCCATTCATCTCCTCATCTCCCTTCCCGTACAGTTCACTCCAGAACCGCACGTCTTTCGAATTTGGAATCAAAACGCCCTGGTCCGCTTTCGGAGCCCTGCTGGCTGGGTCGTCTAGGTCCGAGTTGTAGGAAGGGTTCACATACTCCGAACACTGTGGCGCTGTGTTCATAAAGTCCCAAATAGAGACCGTCGTATCGCAAGGGGGCGGCGCGCCCGTCCGACGTTCACGCTCCGTGTTAAACAGGAATGTGCCAAATTGACATGAGTAGAGATGGTAGTGAAGTTTGCGAAGGAACTGCTCGTTGAACTCGAAGCGATCGGGATATTGGCGCTGGATGTTACGCACGGCTTCCAGAAATTGGTGGAAGACCGGGCTTGTCTCTTTGATGTGGTTATTCGAGGTGAACCGATTCTGGACAGATGCAAAAAAAGCCTGGGCAGCCTCTGCACCGCCCCCGCCACCAGCAGTCTCTGTAGGTGCGACGAAGAACTTCTCGGATGAGAGATGGCCGCATCGATCGAGGAATTTGTGCCCAAAGCTGACCCAATCCTTCTCTATAAGGATTTGGAAACCGCGAATAGTCCGGTAGAAAGGATCTAGGCAGAGTTGGGCAATAGAGGACAACTGAGACGTGCGATCCCATCCATCTGAACAATGGATTAATACGTGGGAGTTGTTCACATGAACATTCCGGACGATAATGTGGGTGCCTTCCAGGATACCTGAAATATGTCGCAGCCACCCAGTCTTGCGTAGCGCTTGTCGATCAAGCGGGATCAGAGGTGCACTTCCTGGGACATCGCCACTCACGCTCGCAGAGAGCGCCTCAGTCTCTCGGAGGACCTCCACTACTCGGGCAAGCGATTCCCGCATCGCATGTATATGATCGATACCGAGATACACCTTCTTGCAATCTTTGTAGTGGTCCATATTCTCCGTACCAGCGCCCTTGGCGGTATTGGCCATGGCATTTGTCGTCGGGCGTGCGTCGACAATGAGATTTGTGGTAGTAGCGCCGTAGACAGGGGCAGTGGCAGCTCGAGATTCAGGAGAAAAATGAGATTGAAATGCAGCTTCGACAAGCTTTTCGTCTTGAACGGAACGTGCGTTCGTCAGCCCGACCATTGGCTGACTTGACCGCGTGATGCTGCCCTACATGTCCGCACAATGTTCAGTGATGTTCGGGGAGGAACAATGGAAGAGGCATACATAATTAGCCCAGTGCAAATATGTTAGCGCAGGAATTCTCCCCTTGCTTCGATACTTGGCAGCATACTGTAGTGTCGCGTCGCTGATCCTTGTCGGGACGACCAATCGCGCAGGATACGTGGGGGAGAACTAGACGTCGACCGAATACTGAATGTTACACGTGAATGATATTGATCATACACAAAGTGAATGGCGTACGGTGTAGTCTTTGTTTATGTCGGTGAAACGCCAGGCTTTTGTACGTGCGCCGACTCCCATACGACCAAACTCTTCTCTAACAGAGTACAAAGACCAGCCATCGTTGGCGGTAAGTGGTGGATTTGGTGTGTAAAAGAACGCGTAGAGCTGTGTTATAGACGCTGCAAGCAGATAGTGTGAGAGCATCCAGCACAAAGAAATCGAGGAGAACGCACGAGAGACGGTTAATTCTTTCACGCTTTCAAAAACGTCTAATGCCTCGTCCTCTCTATCAAAAAATAACGAGAATGACTCAAACGTCCGACATCGAAAATTAATGGGACATTGGCCACTCAGAGTTTGCGGGAGGCGCGTTACCAGAGCGATCAAAGGGTACGGTACCTGCGCGTAATAAATCCAACCTGGTAACATAACAGTCGAGAGAAGGACTCGCCCACATCTCTGATTCAGCGTCATCGCTCGAGGAGAGGATAAGATGGTGGGCGGTCAGATGAAGGGTGCCCGAATATATCTTCCCGGGCTTGCTACATAGCACTGTCTCAACCTGACAGTGAAAGTCAAATCTATGAGATATAAAGTCTTGCCACAAAGACACGCACCTTCGAAATCCGGATGGCATCCATGGTGGGCAGCGAGTGAGCCCGCTATGAAGGCCCGTGAATGATTCCAGGCACTAGAGGACTTTGTTTACGTGTATGTATGCCGGGGGGCAGACGTATACCACAGTTGCCTAATCCGGAATCATACGTCACAACCCTCCCTTCACTTGCCTTGAGCCGAAGCCTGCTTCAGCTTGAAAGTGGTCAATAATCCAAGCTGTTCTGTTTCTTGTTGTGCATGTAATGGGAAGCATCAAATATTCCTATAGTCGATTTTTGTGCGGCAACGCAGCGAATTTCTGGTCCCACCATTCGTCTTCTTTCTCCCCATTACGAAAACCGACTGGCCTGCGTGTCTGGCTTGTCCTGTCAACGTGTCGACCCACCATTTGAGTATATGCAGATGTCAAGTGCCTCGAACTGTGCTCCAAACTTAAAGAAAATCTATCGCTGGCCTTATGCTCTCTGGAAAGTTCTATGCGCGAAATCGCTCACGAGGTCTTTAAGCTGGCATCCAGTCCTACGTTATAATCTAGCCTGGTCTACCCGATATTCTTCGACCCCAAAAATCAAAAAATTGCACTCCAGTCCGTGTTCCACCGACTCTCGCTGTGCATCTCCATCGATGTCTCCAACGGGTCGAGCAAGACCGTACCGCTCTGCAGCCATATATCCCCTCGCCATGAAAACGAAGTCTGTCCAGCCTGCATTCAAGGGAATAACCTCTCCTCAACCGTCTCGCCAAGTCCGCTCTCAGATCTCTCCAGCTCCTCCATCAGCTCGGTCCTCAACAAGTTTTCGTCCACCCTGCTGAACACCATATGCTCCTCTTTCAGCGCCCTCAGCGCTTCCATCACCCAGTCCTGGCCATCCCACGCAGGGTCGTTGCGTCGTACACGGACCTTCTTCAGGCGATCGACGAGAGCCTGCACGCGCTCGGCGTCGACCCACCCCACGAGGCACCCGCCACGAAGGTCTTGTGCGCGCTCGAACGCGGTGAGGCGCTCGGTGAGGTACGTGAACGTGTCGGTGTTGCCCTTGAGCTCAAGCTTGAGCCCGTGCAGGCGCGAGTAGAGCAGCACGAGCGCCCAGTGCTCCGTGCGCCGGCGGTGCCCCTTGATGGCGTACTGTGCGACGATGAGAGGGTAGACGTTTTTCGCGGGTGCCGTGGGCGAGGGCATGGTCATGAGTCGTGCGTCGTTCGTCATGCCGTCGGCGTGGATCACGCACTAGACAGCAGGGTGCACATGTAAAGGCAGTGCCAGAGGCAGAGGCAGGGCGGGAGCGGGGGCGGGGTGGGAGCGGAACACAATAACGCAGGTGAGCATGTGCATCTGATAACGCCCGGCGAAATGCGCACTCACCAACAAGGTCGTCGGGATACTTATACACGCTTTCGCACCGCTTCCAGCTCCAAAGCGACGGCCAATCCTCTCGGGCGTACCTACGCCCAGTGTACAACCTCGACGTTTGGGTTTAAGTACACCTATCGCGGCGCTCGCTGGGACAAGCACCTGCACGCACGCCCGCTGGCTGGCTGGCCCGGGTGACGTATCACTATCACCTTCCGTTGCATGAGGCCTGTGAGGAGCCGGCGCACGATCCGAGCCCCGGGCAGTATCTAATTCGTGTTTTTGTACGTCGCGCCTCTGTCGCGTTATGTCTTTAACGTTCAACCCTCCGCGCCGCGCGTGTAGTAGCCGGGCGCGTGCGCGTTTGACCCCGCCTCCGCCGCGTCATGTGTCGATGGATCACGCTTCTGAAAGTCACATCATTCACGCGTCGCCCCTGCTCGTCCCTGCAAACTGCTCGCAAAAGCTCGACAAATGCGCGTAAGTGACTAGTGAGTACCGAGTCCTTGAAATATACCCAACCGCCGTGTACCTCGGTATCTTGATCTTTGCCTTCGGTGAAACAGGGTAAGATCCAAGATCTTTGAACGAATCTCCTTTGACCGATTACAGAGTCTGCTGATTCGATGGCCTCCTGGACAGACGTAGATACAATCCGGTCTGTGAGCCAAAAGGTTCCCACAACTCTTTCCCCAAACCGGTCACGATCACACTCAACCGATTTCCACCATAACGGTCCTATCCCGCGACTTCTCTCCCCGATCCTCTTCCCGAGCATCAACCTTGCCCCCACGCGCGTACCTTCCACACTCCCCTGTGTGTCTTCTCCCAGCTTCTCCCCGACCCGCAGCGTCCCTTTCCAGTCCTTTCCATCCCTCCTTCGGTTTGACAAAGGGCGCCCACCGACGTCACCGACGCTGACCTCTCGATCGTCCGATCAAACAGCTCAAACACTGCGCTTTCTTCTGACAAGGCCTGCAGCAGGCTCCTCGCATCGTCATTTGTGCGCCTCCTGCGAGCTCCTGCCCAGGACAGTATGCCAATGGGGCATTTGAACGCGCGACCCCTGATCTCGGAGCAGCCGCCCTTACCCCCCAGTTCCATCCGAGTCTCGTCAAGGTTTCACCGGGCGACCTGGCTCAGCCTCAGCCCAGCTGCGTGTCGAATTTCGTCATTCTGTGACTTCATGGGGTCGTTGGCACCTGTGACCCTGACTGGCTACACGCCGTTGCGCGGCCTCGAGCGACTGCCATCAGTTTCTTTGTGACGTCGGTCAACCACGCTGACGATACTGCAAGGGACTTGGACCAGGCCTTGCAACGCATCAGGCTTCGACATGACAAGGGAAATTTCTGCGCGTACTTTGACTGCGTCACTACCAATTAATCTCGTAGCATCATTGGGATCAGATGCCTACCACACGCGCTGTCCGCACATCAGACGACAATCATGTTCCCCTGCGTCACCGACACGCCCGACCTCATTTTCCTGCGAACATGATCGAAGACAACGTAAGTTCGCCCTCACACGTTCACACACGCCCACAGGGCATTTTCGCTCCCGTCGTTTCTATTGCGTTGTCGCTACGTAGCCCAGCTATCCGTACAGTACCAGTACCAATACCAAAAGAAAGAAAGCAAAGCAGGGGGAGCAAGTACGTGGACAGAAATCCGCGCCGAAACCAAATCCTCCAACAGCGAAAGAAAAAACCGAGGTATCAAAACGCGCGTCCGATGCAATGAAAAAGTACGGTCACAGTCCACGTCTACCGAACGCCGCGGGAGAGCATAGGAACTGGCTTAAAGGACTAAGCCGGCAGCGAAACCAAGCGCGGCGAGGACGGCACCAGCACGGGCGCCGTGAGCCATGGCTCCGTTGGCGGTCGCTGATCCAGATGGCGAGGCCACAGAGCCGGACGCAGAGCTGGAGCCAGTAGCTGCTGCCGAGCCGGATGCAGCGGAACCAGAAGCGGAAGTGGTGGTCGAACCCGACGCGTTGGCGGCAGCCTGGAAGGCCGTGAACGTCTTGGCGGCGGTGGGGTTGACAGCGAAGACCATTCCCTTAACGCAGTGACTGTAGAGACGTTGCTCGTGTGAGAAAGTTCATTTATCACAATGAAAGGCAAGAAACGCACCCGACTTGACGGCAGTAGAACCAGAGAGGGGCGCTGGTGTCGTTGACGGTGAAGGACCACGATGGGACGGTCGCGGCACCAGCGGCGACAGCCTGGAAGCCAGAGTCGATGCCGCCCGTAGAGAGGTTGGCGCATGGGGAGGCGAAGGAGGACTGGGTCACAGTCTGTACGAGGATCAGATACCGTTGTCAGAGAAACAATTACAATCCAGCCAAGGCAGACATACGTGGTTCTTGGACATGAACAGGAACTGGATCGTGTCACCGACAGTTGCATTCACGCTAGGAACGACAAAGAGGTAAGAAGGCGATCTCAGGCGACGATGATGTGAAGGATGATCACACACCTCTCCGGGGAGTAAGTAAGACCATTGTTAGCACCGACTTGGACCTGGATGGTAGTCTGCGCCGAAACCGAGGCGGCGAGAACGGGGAGAACAGCAGCAGCAGGGGAGAAGCGCATTTTGATTGTTGTTGAAGGTTGATTAGACGAGCAGGGATTTGAAAGCAATGAACGTGTCTTCGAATGGTATGAATAGGAAGGGGCTTGCGAGACTGCGAGAACGAGGTTAGCATCGAGGACGAAGAAAGAGAAAGGGGAACTGACCCTGCTCGTGGACAACAACAAAGAAAGGCTCGAGGGAGGGGGACAACTGGGGTGAAGAAGGGCGAAACAAGGGCGGCGACTGCATTTATAACGCAAGGCAGGCCAGCGGGTGGGAGCGCATCAGGTGAGCGGGTCCCTTGACAACCGGAATGGGACTGGTCCACGGCAGCGGAGGCTCCCTCCTTGAGGCACTTTGGCTGCCTCTTCTAGCTGCATCTCTGCCCATCTCGCGATGGACGTGTGTCGACGCGCATACCTTGATCTTTGTCGTCTGGAGGCCTGTGCACGCATCGTAGCGTGCATTCCACCCATCTGCTGTCCAGCGCCCGGGCGGCGATACGACGGCTGGCCGCTGCGGATACGAGTTAGACAAGACGACGAGGGACTGCGCTGATTGGCTCCCCGCACGTTGTCTACTCGTAACGCAATTGGGCCGTGGACGTCCCCAGCGGTCCCCCGGTCTCCGAGACGACCTCGTTCTCTCCGCCAGTCGGCAATCCATCTCGGCCTCGAATACCACCTCCGAGCGCTCAGTGCCATTCCCCTCCCCAACCGTCGCGACACTCTTGCAGACAGCAAATAGTCAGACATGTTCTCATCCAGGCTTTACCGCTGCACTCGCCAATCCGCGCGCGTATTTTCATCCTCCGCGCGCCGCGCAGAGCACTTTCTCAATGCAGATAAACCGGTACGTCGCCCTTCTATCCCCTTACCGACCATTCATATTCGCGAACAACAACAGCCCAGCCTCTTCCCGCGTTCCGCGCTAAATACGTACTCGCAACTGATCCTATCTCGGTTGCTCTTATAGACCTTCGACAAGGTGACCTCGCCATCCCACACGGCCGACCGCGTCGTCCTCGTAGACTTTTACGCCGAGTACGCCCTGCGCATCGTCTTTACCTTTTAACTTTCCCCATCCACTCACACGAGACCCTTGCTCGCCGGTGATATCTCGCTCTAACGTGTCCCTTGCTCCCGCGCACGCAACTCAGCTGGTGTGGGCCGTGCAAGACGCTCTCGCCCATCCTCGAGCGCGTCACCGCGGACGAGTCCGTCAAGTCGGGCAGCGGACTGCCTCTTGACCTCATCACCGTCGACACAGACGCGGAGGTAGCCCTCGCACAGCAACACAAGGTGCGTCCGTCCCATTCTGCGCACATCAGCGGCTCACCGTGCTCTGCGTCCACGTACACCGGACACCTATGCACTCGCTCCACGCATCTCCCATCCATCTCCCTCGCTCTCACGCGTCCTCGCATCGCCGGTATCTCCTGCCCATAGATCCGCTCGCTCCCGACCGTCGTCGCGTTCAAAGACGGCCAGCCCATCAGCCAGTTCATCGGCGCACTGCCCGAGGCGCAAGTGCGCAAGTTCATCGAGTCGCTCTGAGCCTCTGGCCCGACCGCCTCCTCTGGCCTCGCACTCTGCGCGCCTCACGTGCTGCGTACCTCACGTCTGGCGCCCAGCGTCCATAGCATGTTAGCCGCCCATCACCGCACCGAACATGGAATGATGGATTCATTTGCTCGGGCATATCACGCATGCATCAAGCCCGGGCGCGTGGATCTTCTCGGAATGCACGCAGCTCCGTCAACCGTCTCATTCACCTTGTCTGCCTACTTATTGTCTGCCGTCCACGCACGTTCAGCCGTCAAAAGGACGCAATACTACCGCGTATGGGCACCGGGGTGCTACCGCCGATGTTGCCGTCGTCGCAGCGTGATGTGCCCCTTGTTCCATTTCGGTTTCCGCTGGACGTGAGGAACTGACAATAGGCGCAGGCGTATGCGTGCTCGTTATTGCCGCATCGCCCGAGCGCGCGCGGGCGGCTTTGGGCGGCGGGGATACAACGCGCGGCAGAGACGCGCGCAGGGGAACCGCGAACATATAAGTATAAACATCTGCGCCGGCGCGCGCTCGATCGCCCATCAGTCATCTAAGTAGCTCGCTGCACAGGTTCGCCACAACAGCGCGACACAGGCACGGCGATGCGTGTCGGCGCACAGTACGATGTGCGTCGCGGGTCTGCACGACCCGGAGGTTTGAGCGTGTGGATAGCCGTGCGCGGCGAGTCAGGTCTTAACACAGAACGGGACGCGCGGTCCCCGACCTCTCGCATCTCGCGAATGCCGAGGACGCCCAGCGCGGCTTGGCTGAGGAAGGCCCTTGAAGGCCTCGGTGCGCGCGGCCGCGCAGGACGGAAGGCACGGCCTAGCTAGGAACTCGTACATACACGCGCAGAGGCAGCGCTCTCGGAGAAGCGTAGATAAGTCGCGTCTCGTGCGCTAGACACGGCAAAGATAGGAGCTGGACAAAACGAATTTAGGTCGAGGAAAATACGAAATGGAAAGAGGTGCAGCAGCAGCACGTAAACGACTCGAGCGAAGGCTGGAGTGTCGAGGGAAGGTGCGTCAAGATAATAGTGGGGTGGAACGGATGGAAGAGGATCAAAATAAATATATAAATAACTACGATTAAGAACGCAATCATGGGCAACAGTTACGGCGCAGTGGGTCCAAGTGGATCCACCCCTACACCCACACCGCTTCGGCTTCCTACCCAAGGAGTGTGCTTGCGCTTATGTTCCTGCCCACTACCCGCGCGCGTCGCATCAAGATTGAGGCCGCCAAGCGAGAGCAACAGCAAGAAATTCAATCCTATATGTCACGGCGTCCTCCTTTGATATATACACAACGGCGTCGGCAGCCACGGTCGCCCCTTCCCCTTGTTACCTTCCACTCCCTACCTCCTACCCCATATGTCTCGACTTCGCACACGATCCAAACACGTACGGGGATCGGCGAAGGAGCCAGAGAAGGGACGAGACTTCACCCACACGGTCCTCGCACGGACAAAGGGACAACCAAGCAGACGGGCGGGAGCCGTGAGGGTAACAAGAGATAGATCGATAGATAGATAGATGGGTTGTGCGTATGTGAAAGACAGAATATATATGAATGCACAGAGAAAGATGAGGCCGGTCAGAAATTCATAGAAGCAAAGAGGAGAAACCGAGGCGCAGGCGGGGGAATATAAGAAAAGGGAGAGAGACGAAGCGAGAGTCGGTGCGAGAAGAAAGAGCGAGCGAGCGAGCGAGCGAGCTGATACGGGAGCATCGGCGGTGCGGTGAGCATGAATGGTATGTGGGACACTGTTGACTGTGGAGGATAGAGAGACAAGACGAGGGAGGGAGGGGAATCATTGCACGAGACAGCATCCTCCACTCGTCTGTGGTGCGTATGGATCCTCGTTTTTGCCCACGGGTCCCCAAACGGATGGCACCTGCAGCAAAGAATAGACAGTCAGCGTCACTACGCCTCGTGCTCCGAATGATGAGACGAAAGTGGAAGCGCAGAGGTGGAGAAGGGCAGGACGACGCAATCGCACATATTCCCGGCGCCACCGCCTCCGCCGCCCGCTCGGTGTTTGAGCGTCGACGGACACTGAGCGAGGTGAAATTGAGGCTTCATGACAGGAAATGGAGCGGGGATGCTTCCGAGCGGCACGATTACGAAACGCCCGGAGCGGGGTATTATGGTACCGACTTTGCCGTGAAATGTGCGCAGAAAAATGGAGGAAATGGAGGGGGGGACGGGAGCGAACTACGTACCAGGTGGTCTTTCGTTGTCTTGCAATACCGGATGAGGCTCGCGCTGGCCTCGCTCACGCGTATGCGCGGGCGCGCGAGGTCCTCTCGCAGACGCTGGTTGTGTTCGAGAAGTCGGCGGAGCTTGAGCTCAGACATGGACTGTTTCGGTCGGGAGGACATTTTGGATGATGTAGAAGGGTGGGAATGCGGGACGAGGTGAAGAGGGGAGGACGGTAGGGCGACACAAAGGCGAGGAGGTGGTGGGCGTTGGAGGTGGGTGGGTGATCCGGCGGATGGTGCTGGGATTGGATCAAAGAATGAATAAGCGCTAGTTCGTCACCTGTCACGGTATCAGGCGAACTGCTTGCACATCTTCCACGGCGATGAAAGATGGACGAGCACTCCCCTGGCTGATATAGGCGAGCGTGTTGCGAACGTACCTGGGGATGCTCCTTAGCTCACAGCGCGCGATGCTTTATACAGAGATTGCGAGACGACTGGACGCTCGCGGTTGCTGCGTGCGGGTTGTCAGGATATGGACAAGAGTGTGCGGGGAAGAGAGAAAGAGGAGAAAGGAAGGGTGGAGACGCTGGGCTTTGCGTGGGCAAGGGAGAAAAGGGCGGTGATGCGAGAACGGCGCCAGAGGCCTGTCTCCCTCTCCTGACCGAATGCTGTCCCAGGACCGGCCACGTGCCGGTGCACAAGCATTCCCACACTACCCGTTTCTCTCTCCTCCCAGTCGTCTGCGACCAGGACATGTGTGGGGAAACCACCGTGCATCATGTATGCATCCCAGCTTATAAAACTTCTATTCAATCCAAAATCACATCCTGTGCAGTCTCTATGACGAGAACTGCTCGAGTTGGTCCTCGGCGGGCTGCGAAATCTTCGGGCACCGCCGGCCTCCCATATAAGTAATGCGAGTTCCAAGCCTCATGCTTCCCTTTCCCTCCAACCAACATGCCAGAGACCGCGCTGATCGTTCCGCACAAGATGTCGCCATCTTCTTTCGCGAGCATGTCCGACCGAGCAGGCTTTTTGTTGCCCTCTCGTGGCTCGTCTAGTGCCCCGAAGATCTCCTCCGAATGGGAGGGGCTAGAGCCTTGAGCGCGCGTTCGCACATACGAGTTTCCGCGTCTGCACGCGCCTCCCTATCGCTTCCCGTCGTCTCAACGGCCGAGCACACTGATCTGCTCGATGGCCGCTCACAGCTCCGAATGACTCCCTGCGACCTGCTGCCCCGGGTGCGAGATACGGTTATATGGACCACCTCCCTCGAAATCGAATCCCTCACCCACCAGTGAGCGGTTCGTGCGAGGACGTTAACGTCCCCGTTTCCCGACAGTGCTATCACGCTGTCGTGACCTGCGGACAACTATGCTGAGTCTTGCAGTATGTCACAGCCCCTGTTATTTCTTCGTGGTGCAAGGTGCACACTTGACGATGTGCATCATATCAACTGTGGGATAATGGGCGAGCTAGTGTCATACATATAATGCATTCCAGTTCGGATATGCGCCGCCGATTTGCGACAGGTCGGCGTCGACATAACGGTTCCGCGTCCATATGTTGGGTGGGAGTTGATGGCATTGGACGGGTTTTGTTCTGCGTCGGCTCTGCCCTGGTCGAACGTTCTGTCGTCAAGATGTGCTGACCAGACTATGGGCAGTCATGTGGAAGTTGGCTTGCGGGCCAAAGGGATCGGAGCGAGCTGAAATGTGCTGGTCACACTTTTCTTCTCAAGCGGGGGCTGTTTGTATGAGGGGGGCAGCAGATTGTTGTCGGTGATGCGCTTGCGCCAGGGTGTCATGCGTGGTTCGCGATTCACCTTTCGTAGGTGGATCGCGAAACATCCACTGCTCGACTTCTCCTGGTATCGATGGGACTTACATGTCTCTAATTTTTTGCTTCTGAATCCTCTTTATGAGGTTTCTCTGTTATGGGCAGATGTATAATAAATAGATGATGTGCACATGAAATAAGCATGTTTGATGCTTGAATGTTTGAACATGAGGTACAGCCATTGGTTGTCCACAATTCGGAGGGAGCACGCCAGGTATCACAAACGGAGGTATCATATGCATATGCGCTTGCGCCCATACAGTCAGGAGGATGATCGATGAGTTTGAGCTATTATAATACGAGACCATGGACAGAGACACAAACCGGACAGGGTTCGTTCAGCCGAACGGGAAAAAAGGCCGAGAAGCGCAGAAATCGTACGGGAATTAACGGGCCACTTTTGGCGTCAAACAAACGGCCCAACAAGGAAGAGAAGAAGGCGCGGTACGAAATTGGATTGCGATCCGGTGCAGACGAATAGGAAGGTGGAGCAGGAAGTGAATAAGTGAAGGATGAAGCAGACAGAAGGCCGCGCGGCGCGGAGGGGCAGTAGCAGACGGACGAAGTCCCGATGCTGTGTGTAGGCGCTGGTGGAGGCGGCGGGACCGGGGGAGGTGGGGGGGAGTCGAGTCGCTTGCGGTAAGGAACGTGGGTGCGCGGGACGCGGTGGGATGACAAGGCACGGTAAGCGTAATGTACGTAGAAGCAGGACAGAGGATAAACAAGCGGAAGAATTTGGCTAGCTTGGGCTTTCTCGTTCTCCGAGCGTGAGCGCGCGTGCGGGCGAGCGGCGGGGCGGAGACGGCGGCGGGGGGGTGGAGATGATGGCGGGGTGGAGATGGCGGGGTGGAGATGATGGCGGGGTGGAGATGCGGGGCGGCGGGGTGTTACATGATGGTGCATTGGCAACCCGTTGCTGGTGGTGCGTATGGGTCTTCGCCCTTTCCCACTGGGCCCCACACCGACGGTACCTATGCGGGTGCGGGCAAGGGTCAGGCAAGTGACTCACGAGCGGGCGCGAAAAAGAAAGAGGGAGACGAGCACAAGGCACGCAGCCGAAGCGATACGCACCAAGTGGTCTTTGGTCGTCTTGCAGTAGCGGATCAGGCTGCGAAGCGGGTGCTTCGATGAGCGAGCGCGCGGGGGCGTGGGTACAGGAAGCTGATACGCACCTGGCGCTCGCCTCGCTGACGCGGATTCGCGGTCGGGAGAGGTCCTCCCGCAGCCGCTGGTTGTGCTCCGACAGACGGCGAAGCTTGAGCTCGAACATGGATTGCTTGTGCGGGCGCGAGCTCATGTTGTGTAGGTCGAGTGCGGGAGGGGGACGTGTGCGGAGGGGACGGAGGGGTGAGCGGGTGGGGGCGAGGGCAAGGGGGAGGGAAAGAAAGTGGCAAGCCAAGGAGCTTTTGCTGTGCGATGCGCGGTCAGCCACGGCAGATGGGGGGCTGTCGGGGGACTCACGGGAAGAAAAAGAAAGGAGAGAAGGAGGCTGGAAGGGAGAAAGGCGGATGGCGATTCTGCACGACGACAACGATGACGGCGGCCGCCAACTCAGCTCTCCCATCGGACTTCGAATCCGCATTCGCTCTCCCTCCCTCCGTCACACACCGTGACCCAGAACCCTCTCCTCCGCCCACACCTCTGCCGTCTCATTCGCTGCCAGGAGACCGCGCTAACTCGCTGATGGGCCGTCATCGCACACACGCTTCTGTCAGGTCGAATCCGACGGAGGAGGCGCCTGCCAGTTCTTGGAAGTCTCCAAGGAAGCCTGGTGAGCACCCCCGCGCGCCCTCCTGCTTCAGACCTGCGCATATAGACGGCGGCGTCCTTGTATGCGCAGGGCATAAGACTCCATTACGGCACAAACCCATCGCTCAGACTCCCTCGACGAGCAGGCGAGGCGGGGTCGTGGAATCTCTACGCTCAGACCCTCGTCAACATCCCCGGACTGCTCTTCGATCCGCGCGTAGGAAAGATCTCGATCTTCAGGATTCTCGGGACGATCCATTTAGCGTCTTCGACTCGCTCGCAGAAAATCTGTTATCGGACAATGATGATGAACAGGACGAAGATTTAGGAACAATCTCCGACGACGATGACGATTGGGACGAAGAAACGACATTGGTCGCATTCCTACACGATAGGTCCGTCGTATCACCTTGGCGATTGTCACTTGGTCTCATTACCGTACTTGCCAGGGATATCGAGGACAGTGAGTCCCCAGCACCTTCCGCGCTTGTCGACAAGCTTGGGCCCGCCTTTGCGAGGTCCTCGAAGAGAGCCAAGCAAGATATTGTAGACAGCCTCCTTCCTGCGATGCGCCGCATACGCGTGGTACACACAAAACTAAGTGAGGATACGGACCGCAACATTGCGGCTGGTGTGCTTGAAGTCGACAACGCATGTAAACACTTCGAAGAAGTGCAGCTGCAGGGAGAAGAGGAGCTATCGCGTGCCCTCTCTGAGACTCAGGTCGTATTTCTCGCCACTCGCCGCGTTCGAATTTGCTGTGCATCCCAGAACACGCATATATTGACTACAGGTCATGCAGGCAAGGCTCAAGAAGCTCTTCAACGAGCTTCAGAAGAGGTACAAGCTCCGCGAGCGGCTACGGGTCGACTTTGATGCCTGGGTGACCGACAAGGGTACCTGTCGTGACCCTCCTTTGATTTCGTCGTCGATTTTCTAACTTGTTTTGAAGCTGAACGTATGCGCGACCGAGTCAACGCCCTGCCGGCAGACATCGAGCACCTTATCGGTCGTTTGGAGAAGAAGGCCAAGGATATGGACAAGGACAACGGAAGTTCGGCGAAGGCTCAGGAGAAGATGCTCAAGGGGTTGTTGCAGAACATGTGAACCTTCGAGACCTTTCGTGCCTGCTGGCTTCGCCTGGGTGTCTTGGGTCGGGTTTTGTCAGTTGTTC
This sequence comes from Heterobasidion occidentale, assembly GCA_039111635.1. Classification (NCBI taxonomy): domain Eukaryota; kingdom Fungi; phylum Basidiomycota; class Agaricomycetes; order Russulales; family Bondarzewiaceae; genus Heterobasidion; species Heterobasidion occidentale. Next base: position 3,576,816 of record JBCAQO010000002.1, on the reverse strand, counting down.
GCCTGCTCAGACTCTCTTGCTTCTGTTTCCTGGGGAGTGCTCGATCTGTCTCGTCTCCGGCCGTGATATCCATCCCTGGTGTGTTGCCCTTCAATATCTTACTGGTATTCTTTCTTTTCCGCGTCCTCTGTAAAATGCGGTTTCATGTAATCTCATTTAATAGCCTGACTGCAGAGCATGTCTCGAATGTACTTAGCACCGTGCCGCCTGAATCCATCTATGCACTCGAAGCATCCGATGTGACCATGCAGTATCTACAGTGCGCAAACGAGCACAGTTCTATTATTACCTTGCGTAGTCCGAGACATGCCCGACGGCATCATAGGAGCGTGGTCAGCGCCCCGAGGCTGCCAGCTGCCAGCGCGCAGACTCATGCAGTCAGAGGCGTTGCTTTATCTCCTTCGTTTATACTTCGCTTTCCTGAACATACTACTCTCTGCATAATGACGTTCTCGCTCTCGGGTGTGGAGGCCATCCAGCACCTTGGCCTCCGACACCTGCCAGCCCATGTCGATACCCTGGCGTTCTCCGTAGCGTTCTTCACGATCCTGCACAGCGCGGTCGCGCCCGCCGTGTCTCGCGCGCTCGTCGGCAAGCAAAAATGGGCGGCGTTGGGGCGCGCGCGCGGAATGGGTGGTGCGTCGTTTCTCGCCAGTCGGCTTGAGCCGACGCTTAACCCTGGCGATGCTGCTGCGCGCGTGTAGGAAGACTCACATCGTGTCGTTCGTGCACGCCGTTATCGTGGTGCCCTTCGCCGCGCGGTGTCTCAATAGCCCGCGCTGGACCAGGACCGCGCGTTTGGGTGGGACGATCGGGTGGGGACGGTGTCCGCCATTGCTAGCGGGTGAGCGCACCTTTCATGGTGCTCGCGCCGCCTTTCTCGCCAGTACGCCTGACCGCGA